>JACEOJ010000089.1:102424-123476 GCA_013761285.1 Campoletis sonorensis
AATTAGTATAATGTTAATCTGAGATCTAGGCAGTTGTGTGTTGTTTATTATTACGTTTATGAATTTTTTTTTTTTATTAATTGGTTATAGTTGTAATCAATTTTTATCCCCTTATCGAGGACTTCTTTTTTTCTTCTCTTATTCATTTTTTCGGTTGTTTTTTTTCCTTCTTTTTTTAAATTTATTCCTTAAGTGAAAAGACGAAGAAATCTTACTTCGTTAATTTTGTTTTCTAAACGTTCCTGCGCAATGAACACTTCCGCGAGGCGGAAAAGTCGCTAATGTTTTTATTAATGTTTTTTTTCTTTGTTTATTTTGACTTTATAATTATAATTGTTTTGGTGCTGGCTTAGCCCAGCAATCTCTCGTTCGCACTGGTCCTTCACACCTGGACTTTTTTTTAATTTGTTACATTCTTTTTGTTTTTTATGATTTTTTTCTTTTTTTTTTTTGTCGTTTGTTTGTTATTTATCGTCTTGACTTTGTTTTCGTATAATTCTCTACTACTTTTGTTTTATTTGTTTCAATTTCTTTAAAATCATCTACACGAAAGTCTCTATTTTTTTTCTTTTTTCTTGTTTTTTTAATTTAGTTTATTTGCCTATATTTCTCTCGTAGAATTTGACTATTCCATCGTGTACTTTCAATCCTTTTGTTTCCGATTTTTCTTTTCACTTCTGATAAATCGTTTCGTTCGTTTTTGGTTTTGTTTTCATTTGTCTCAACAATTATTGGAGGTGGAGAAAAACTTAAAAAATGTACTATCTTCAACGAATCGCAGTGGATTCTATTCACAATTTTCGTTTATTCATTTAGCAGGAAAAAATGCGAACTTTCGATCAACACTTTTCGAAAATGACATTGTTCGATCGTGAATCCTTGAAAGGCGTTTGTTAAGCTGAACTTATTTTTCAACATTTTTTCCTTCAGGCAACGATATTTTCAATGTTTTGTTTTTATCGCGAATCACAAATTAATCGAATTCAAAAAATTTGGTGAGATTTATTTTAGTCAGTGACCGTAAATGAAAAAAAATCCCCTGCACAATTTTCCTCTCTTTATTCGTAATTCAAAGTTACTTTTTATACTGTGAGTCTGTGTTTTTGGTGGAATTTTGGAAACGTCAGAGGTGATGAAATGATTTTTGAAAATCTAAAGATTCACGTCTGTTGATTGATGCAAAAATATTTGAATAATTGAATCTCGAATGCTACTTAAAAAAAGAGAGAAAAATTAGTATAGCAGCTAAAAAAATTAACGTCTTATTAAAAAATTAACGGCTAATTAAAAAAAAAAAATATTTTTTTTTCTTTCGTCTCAATTCGAACTTTACCAACGACTGAAAGTTCTTTCTGTGTAGAATGATCGAACTATGCATGCAAGATAAATAGTTATTAAATACTTATAAGTATTACGCAATCCCTCGTTTTGTTTTGCTGTGCAGAATTTAAATTTTCGAAAATTCTTTATTTTCCTCAATAAATGGTTTTTTTTTGTTCGCAATTTTAATTATACAATCAAATTGGAAGAAAATATGAATTCGTTTTCAACTGTTTTTGAATCGTTTGCATTTCGCTCGATTATTTCAAAGAGAAATTAAAATATAATGATTTGTTTTTGTGTTGTTGTTGTTAGTTGTTTTTTTTTTTTTTTTTTTTCCATCTTTTCAAATCGTCCTATAGTCGCAATACCCAATGTTTCGTTCTTGTTCCGATCGTACACGTTACAAATGTATTTTAATAATATAAATTTCTCGGTGATGTAATTGTTCATTGCTGTAAGCGCCGAGATTTATAAATCGATCAATTGCATTATTGTTAAGATATCAATTAGCATTTATCAAATGTTTGCTGTTCAATAAATCTCGACAGCCATTACAAAGTGTAGCCGACTCGGAGAAAAAGCTCCGAAAGATGAAAAAATTTGTAAAATACACGTTTGAAAAAATCACATGTTTCTATATTTTCTCTTTCTTCTTTATTTTCTTTTTCATCTTATATAATATTGCGACAAGGCTCGGGGCTGAATGCCTGGATCGTATTTTTCCTCTTTTACATACAAATTATTATTATTTTATTTTGGTAGAGACGCACGAGAGCTCGAGTATTCTCATTTTTTCGAATTGCATACGAGATCACAGTTCGACAGGTTCACCGATACAAGACACTGATCTTAAAATTCAACTTGCATCTTTATTTTTATTACCATTTTTCACTACTCGAATAAAATTGTCATCAAAATAAAAACAATAAAAATTCATGAAAAATGAATGAATACAAAGGGGGTAAATTTATAATAATTTTTTTTTAACTGTTAAAGAAGTAATAGTTGTAAAAGAATCAAAAAGACCTGTTAAGGAGTCATCGACACTTGATAAAAAAATGATTTTTTCGAAACAAACGTTTTAAACTTTATGAAAAAAATTGTTTTAACAAAATAAAACATAAAATGTGTAAAAATTGAGATTATAAAGTAAATTCGTCGAGAAATAGCAACAAAAAATGTTCTTCAAGTAGTTAAAACGTTGAATATTCTTTTCTCTTAAATTTTTTTTCATTTTTATTGACTCAACTCTTTTAAACTTTATTGAAAAAATTATTTAACAGAATAAAACATAGAATGTGTAAAAATTGAAATTATAAAATAAATTCGTATGAGAAATAGCAACAAAAAACGATAGTCGAGTAGTTAAAACGTAGAATATTGTTAATCTGTATGTGATTCTGTTTGGATTCGTATTACGATACGATGAAGCGCGCTCGTAGTGTACCGCTTCACGTACAGCTGGCGCTGTCTCCTCTGGAACCTACGAATATTCCGGGTTCTCGCGCCTCTAGCGGGCGTAATCTTTTTTTGATCGAAAGTAGTCCCCTGGGACTCAGTTGCGAAGCGTCGTCCAACGCCATTGTTTTATCTCATTTTTTCTCGCTTCATTATTTAATAAAGTTCATAAGGAAATAAGTTACATTTCACGTTTTGTGTCACCGTGCCTTTTATTTCTATCCCTACCTATAAACACGAGCTGCGTTAACAGATTCCTTTCGTCGTGTAGCAGTGAGTCTGTTAATCGAATAAGACGAAGGAGAAACGTTGGAGTATGGTGGTGGATGGTTTTAGTGGGTGGGTGAAAGAGCCAAAGTTCATCGAGCGTGGATGGCGCCTAATCGAGTTCGCATCGTTCAGTCTGGTCGATCGATTGGGAGGGTTAAGGGAATTCAATAATCCACAACTTTCCTTCAGGCCTTGTTTTTTCTTTGCTTATATATCCTCTAGTGTTTTCCGTTAACTCCCCCACGATCCAGTTCCAACATTTTGAATAATAATTCATTCGGTTTTCTCGTCTTAAATATCACGAAATATTTCAAGCTTTTATTCTCTTCTTTTTCATTAGTTTTTCTCGTACTTGAATCTTCTTCTCTTTTATTTACATCGTGGGAACTCGATTTTATCAAACAAATTTTTTCATAAACACACACACACACATTCACAAATACACTATCTCGGATTTACACCAGTCAAACAAATTGGCAGTTGAACGGCGAAAATTATTATTACACATTCGTGATAGTTGATATCGATTTACTCCTTTCACAGAATTCTCAGTGGTTCGTTGATCAGTCTACGAAATCTATGAATTCTTTGGCTTCATTACAACATTCGTGTCTTTTTAAATCATCAGTTTTTACGAGCTTTACTTCCTGGTTCAATATTTCTTAATTATTATAATTAACATTTACGTTTTATGAGAAAGAGATAAAAATTTCAATAAAAATCAACAAATCTTCAGTCAATCGATTAGACAAATAATTTATTAATAAAAACTTGAACAACCGTGATTAGATTTTTAGGGAAAAACTGTTCAGTCAGCTCGAAGTTTTTTTTTCAATTTATCAAGTCTTTGTTATGATTTATTTGTAAAAAAAAAAAAAAGCAAAAATCCAATTAACCTGAAAGTTTAATTAAGATTTATTGCTCGCAGGAATACGACCCATTTTTTAAAAATAAATTTCTCGATTTTTTGCAGATAAGCCTCATAAACAATCTCATGTTCTTCTTTTTTTTAATTTTAATTTTTATTGCAAACGTCTTCCGGACTTATTGTGAGAAAAAAATTATAATGAAATTGTTAAATAGAAGAAAAATAACAATAATTTGGACTAAGAACGAACAGATTTTTGGCAAATGATTCATAGGATGCGACCACGTAGCTGACCAATTTCGCTGATTTTTACGTAACTGCGAGTCCTGAGTTCGTCAAGTCCGTGACGTATCTTGATCGAGTGTGACCAATCTAAAAATCCTGGGACGAGGTTACGCAAGCCGGATCAGGACGAGCCGTAGGCACAGGCTGAATTATCCGGTGGACTTATCTTCTCGACCGGTAATACAGCTGCTCGTTGCCACTCGTCACGTACCTGTTTAGGCAGATTCCAAAAAATCATTAAATATCTGACAATATTTCTAAAATCAGGAAATATTTCATCATTTTTTGAATAGTCAGCGACTGTTTAATGATATTTTTAAAACGTTGATTAATATTGAATTAAATTATTTAGGCAGATTCCAAAAAATCATTTAATATTTCACAATATTTCAAAAATCAACAAATATTTCATTTGTTGTCTAAAAAGTATTCTGCTCGTGAATTGAAATGCTTTGTTTGTTCATTTTTAATTCAATAATATTTCTAAAAGTTGATAATTATTCAGTGATATTTCATTAATCAATGAAAAATCAATAATTTTTTTCGGAAATCGATAAATATTTAATGATACTTCGAAAAATCAATAAATATTTTACAATATTTGAGAAAATTACCAAATTTTGGTTCATTTATTGTATTTAATACAGGCCTCAATATCATTGAACTCTCAATTACTACAGATGGGTCAGTTGGACCCGAGCCAAAAAGGTCTATCGTCTAAATTGAGATGGTGCTTTTCAGGTGAAGCAGGCAAAGTTTTTGAACATGCTTGCCTTTCAAAAAATCACTTAATTGTCGAAATTTTCACTGGGTATTAAAGACCCGAACAAAAAATGCGAAAAAGACACCGTTTTCTGAAAAGTTTCTGAGGGTTAGCGAACCTCTCCCAACGGTCATTCCGTTGGGGGAGGTTGACATTTTGTATTATTGTACTTTCAATTAGCAAAAAATGAAGAAAAAAAAATTGGAAAAATTGTACCCCATTGATAATCTTCGTAGCCCTGATAAGGAATATTTATTCAATTTTTCCGTACTATTTTATTTGAAAATATCTATTTAACGTTAAAAATAACAAAATAATTAAATTGGAATTATTCATATTGAGAGGAGAGAAATTCGTGGGAAGGAAACTAGTAATAATAGGAATTTGCATTAATATTCATGCTTTGTGGACAAGAATCCAAGAGATCTCGTATATATTTTCAAGGGGTTTTTATAGCGCGCGAATGATTGTTATCACTGTTTTGATTCCGAGTTATTTGTGCGTGCACATTGATACGAAAATTCGAGCTCGCGATCTTCCTTCAGGGACAATAATGTTTTGTGTATGTTTTAACTCTCGAGAATATTGAGCTTCGCTAAGATTTAATAAAGAAAATTATTGAATAAGACTACTGAAATGAGTGAAGCAGAGAAGAACGGATTGCGAGAGAGTGAGTTGGAAATATTAAACGAAAGAAATATAAGGAATAAGAGAAGCGAGTAATCGGTGAAGCGTGACAAGATCGATTTCCGTTCGATGTTCGATAAGGAAATTGATTGTGGCATTGAGGAAAAGCAGAAAGAAAGAAAGAAAGAAAGAAAGAAGAAAGTAAAAACGAATGAGAGAATGGAGGACAGGTACCTGCTCGACTCTAGCAAACACTCTTAGTAGATTGAGGCCGGCGAGCTTTTTTATGTCGTCCTCGGACCATGTTGGATCTTCGAGAAGAGTTGCCAATAGTTGAGGATACGTCGACACGTCCTCAAGTCCAGTTGGGGTGCTGCAAACCCAATCCATCATTTTTAATAACAAAAAAAAAACGATTTTTTTTCTCGATTTATTACGATTCTGTGTCAATAATTCCATCACGACCCTTCATCGGCACACTGGGTCATTTTGACCCGGACTAATATTACGGAGTCCCTTAGGGTAGAAATATTTTCGAAAATTTCAATCACTTGTCGCCAGAATTAACGATTTATTCCGTTCGAAAATATAAGTCAAGTTGATTTTTTTCGAATCAATAACTTTTTATAGGAAAATTCGTCCTGGTTCCACTTTTTTCCCGAAAATAGCATTTTTTGCTGGTAAATCCTCGATTGTTACTCTCAAAATCATCGAAAATTGAAAAAATAATGATTTTTCTAGTAAAAACTAGACTTTTCCAAGAATCCAATTGCTCAATAATATTTCAAAACGATCAAACTTTATATTTTCTCATAATTTACGATGTGCCCATATCAATAAATGTTTAAAATGTGCTCATGATTCTTTTCGACGAGAACCGACCAAAAGGTCGTTGATGACAAGCGTATGGAATATGTTTCGGGTCAAATTGACCCAGTGTGTCAATGTCACGGGCAAAATAAAGTGCGTCAAGGATAAAAAAAGAACCTTCAATTCAATCAGGAATTTCTATAAATCATCTACAAAAAAAAGGGTCTGTACATCGAAAGTAAAAATATGTTGATGAAAAAAAATGAAGCAACTTACAAATTTATGCCATCGAATCCTGCGCCAATACCAACGTGATCTATACCCGCTATTTTTCTTATATGATTTATGTGTGCTGTGAACGAAAGAAATATCATTTTATTAACGGGTCGAATGGTGAAGAGGGGAGAGTTTCCATAGATTGAAAAAATAATAATATGGTAATAACTCACCGATCACGTCCTTGATTGTCGCTGTGTTGTTACACGTTATGAAGTACGTATAAAAAGGAATCATAGCAACGCCTCCATTCTTGGCCTGTAAAAAAACAAAATAGAAAAAATAAATAAAAACAAAAACTCCAGGTAAGTCGAGATTTAAAAAAAAGTATGCAAATGTTGGAAGAAATTGTGTAATAAATCGAAACAATTCCGTCAAATACCAACGAATAGATAGCGAGGAATCGTGAAATTAGTGCAAGTGGTATATGAGTTTGAATTCAACGAAATCGAATAGTTTGGGAGTCTCGTGAGACACACGAGAAGTGGGCGAGAGATACTGAAACTTTCTCACCGGTTGCGGTGACCAACCGACGCGAAATTTGCATCTGTCGGAAATTCACCAGTGCAATATTCTCCAGCCAGTGATAGAGGCAGTCAGGGGTTATACAGCTGCATATATACGACGGTTATACGTGGATAAAATATGTATATATATATAACGTCAAGCGTTGGAATCTAGTAGGCAAAACCGCGATAAGGTTGAGTGCAACTTCCAGCTCCAACGATATTCTCCCTACCGAAGGGCAAAGCTTTCCTCTTGCTCAACGTGAAACAAACGTTTGCCAACTGATTTTCTTGCGTTTGATGGATAAGGAGCAGTGCTACTTCGTTCTATTTATTGGATTGATTCGCTATTCGCAGCGCAGTTGCATGGAGAAACAATTCATTTTTAATTTATATTGATTGGTAATGTTTTCTGACATTGATCCATGCATTGACAGTGTACATTTTCTTGACATTAACGATAATACTGAAAGTCCAGGAAATTTGGAATTCTGCAGGTTATTTCCGAACACTTAACTTTGTGAAAATCTCGTCAAAGGATGATTTCTTTTTTAATTTCATCTTTTTATGAGTATATCCCCGGTTATTAATCTCCAGAATATAAAAAACTCCTATTTTTTTAAATCAAAATGTTCGCTTTTCCAAAATTCGAAGTTTATAGAAATTTACAGTCAAACAATAAAATTTGATACAAATATTAAGCAATGTCTAAAGTGTACGCCTGATTTTTTAATTTATTTATTATTTTTTAATGAAAATTGACAGCTGATGACACGAGGAAGAAGTACAATTAGGGTCAAATTGACCCAGTTTGTCAATACCCTTTATTTCGATGAAATGAAACAAATTCACGAAATAATGAAAATAGAAAAACGTGTAGATATAAACTAAAAATGTAATTTCCATAAGAATATCGAACGCATCCTTCGAATTTATCAAAGTTCGTGTTCAAACGTTCGAGTATAGTTTGCCTTTTTCTCTATTTCGTCTATCGTACGTGGCCATGGAAAATTTCTTACTATTTCTTACTTCACATTTGTATTTCACTTATTTCTTTTCCTCCTGTCTCCCCGACCATCTTTTTATTCCTCGTTCTTTCGTCTTTGCCTCTATTTCTCTCTCACTCTTTCTCTGTCTTTTTTTCGATGCTACGGAAAACTCACCAGATTTCTGAGCACGTCGTCTGGCACATTTCTACTGGAATTGCAGAGCGCACGAGCCGCGCTGTGAGAGAAAATCACCGGTGCCCTCGTAGTCTGCAGCGCCGCTCTCATGGTCCTCGTTGAAACGTGAGACAGATCGACGAGCATTCCCAGTCTGTTCAGCTCTCTCACGACCGCCTTAGGAAAAAGAATCGTTCAACGTCCAATGAGATATCCCCCTTTTTCCTCTCTTTACTTCCTCTTTTATCTCTTTCTTTCACTCTCTCTCTCTTTCTTGCTCAATTGTCAAAGTTAGCTTAAGATTTGTACTAAAATCTCGAATTACTGGTTCAAGATCGTAAATTGATTATGCAGAAAATACCATTTTTAATTCTTCCTCTCGCTTAAAAACGATCAAATACGAAAACATCACGCATTTATTTTGAAAAATTCATTAAAGAAGTGACGTCATTAATCGATAAATTGAACAATTCTCATTCATACTTCAAATTGTTTAAAATTTAGCAAAAGAAAAAGTTTTTAATGGACTTCATTTTATCGTCCAGTTCAAAAATGAAGATTTTCACGCATTCGGACTGTTGCAAAAGATAATTATAACAAAAGTACCATTTAAACTCCTTATTATCAGTTGAAAGAGATTGAATGCAAAAAAATGACATATTTATTTTGGAAAATTCACGATAAATATAACATTATCAATTATTAGAAATTTATATTATTCCTTCAAAACCAAATTGGACATTTCGAAATACCATTTAAAACTTGTCCTATGGCCAAAAAAAAACCATTAGATCCAACAAAACTGAGGCATCGATTTCGAAAAATTTCCAATTCACGTGCCATTATCAGTTAAAACTATAACCACTTCAAATGGATCCTCAAAACAGATTTCAAATTCGTGAAAAAGCAAATAATCGAATTCTACTAGGGCTTATATTAAAATTAGGGATTTTTACGGTTCATCGACTGCAAACAAGAGTCTGAGATTTGAGTGCATCGACCACGATGTAATAAAATCGTATTCCCTGTTAGTAATAAGAATACAGTGAAATAAGAGCGGATGTCGTAAAAAGGTCCACGTCTTTGGAATCTCGATTGTTATTTCGACCACCGTTACCTGTACACATGCGATTTATATACAGATTTATACGTATATAGTGGCCTACTTTGTTCAGCCGTTGTGTAACCAGTAATGGCGGCCGATACAAGACGAGTCCGTGGCACGTCGAAGCATCTCCCCCTCTCGGCAAACGGGAAAGCATAATAACGACCGCGTTTCCGGACAGTAAGCTCCCCCCGAAACCCCTTATACTTCTGGCGGCACGTTGCAGTCAACCCTCGGTTGGCATTGCCATTTGTTTTCCGGATACAGAGACGTACAAAGTCACATACACACGGTGTATGGCTACCGACCGTTTCGAAGACTTATACAAACGTGATACGACCCCAAAATGAGAAATAACTGGGGGGGAGGAAGTCAAAAAGGAAAATAAAGTTGGACAAATAAATAATCTACAGACATAAAGAAATGTCAACATTTTCTTTCGTACCATTACAGTCATTCTACGTAAACCAATTTTATTTTTCTGTCGATTGATTTCATGAAATATCACAAAACGACCCTCCATTTGTATCGATGCACATTCTCATTTGTTTCGTCAAAATTTTCGTTGACATACATATGAGTTTTTTACGATATAAAAATAAAACAATAATACTATTTATTTCACATTCAAATATCCTTTCAATCGATTTTTTGATACTTTTTATCGAATTTTCAAAAATAATTTTAAGTAATATCTTACCTTCCCAAATTCACTGAGCCCAGGAATGTGATCCTGCGTACTGTTCGTCTCACCAACAGAACAGACTGCCCTGCCGAGAAAAAAAGATAACGGGAAGTCATTAAAAACCAAATCATTCGATGATTTTATTAAAATTATATTTTTCTGTATGTTCATTCTTTTTCATATTAATATAATGGACAACAAAATTTCATTTGTTGTCATATGAAATTCTGATTATCGTATTTTTTCCATACTGATCAGGCTCTAAATGTTTTCACATGAAATTTTTCTATTTCTTTTATTTCTCAATTGAAACATTGGTCACGATTTCTTTTTTCTTAATTCTCTATGTACATTTTTTTCGTGACAAGTTTCGTGACAAAAACAAAGATTTGGTGACAGCAACTCGATGTGCCTGTTTCGTTGTATTCAAAATCAACCGGACTAGGAACCTTTTGAGAGTAAAATTTGTAGAAAAACGATTTTCTATGCATTATTAAAAAATGAAAAGTCTCAGGAACACGCTGTTAAATTTCGGTTCCAAAGTTCGTATTTCGCTCACTTCCGAAGCAATTTTTCTTTTTTTTCTTCAAATTTTGCCACATCATTTTTACGATATTCCTGAACGAGATTTCGAAGCTTTTATGGTAATTCCAAAGTTCCGCATCTGTTTGAACGATAAACATTCACTAAAAACGTCTGAAATTCGATGTTACAAAAAAAAAAAAATGTTTTTTGTGCCATACGATTCGTTAGAATCAACGAAAAAATGCGATGAAAATCGACAATTTTATATTTTTCTATTAAATTTAGTAAATCTCTGTCATCAAGCTGTCCCTCCTTAACTTTTATATTTCAATTCGTGGTGACAAACGAAATTTCAATTATAGTTCAATAAATCGAAGATAAAGTGTAGTGAGTAGTAAAAAAGTATATAGAGAGGGTGAAAAAAATGCGAGAAGACTGTATTGAAGAGTGAGCTTTTTCGGGTAGTTGTCCATAAAAGTAGCGTAAAGTTAGTAAAGTCGTATGGTCATGTGACAAGAGCATAAGAGAGCGTAACTTTTAAGACCCGAGAAAGATTTAAGTCTTGGTACACATTGAAGGAGCGTGGGCTCCTTGAGGGTATAGGTGCATCGGGGGTTAGAGCACTTCGTCGTAAGCGTAGAAGTGACGAAAAACGATCTCTGGTTCTATAAGTATATAAAACTGAGCGATACACGTTGAGTAACACATAAGAAAGCGAACGCCTTACGTAGCACATAACGGATGGTGAATATATGACGTTGAACTACATTTTCTTTTTCCCGACAATGCACATTCCCTGGACGAGTGTCCAGGGACGAGTAAAACGTATGCTAACTTGAAAATTCGTAAATACATTGGGGATTTCGATGTCACATAGTTGGATGTTCATTCCACGATATCTCATTTTTCACGGATCAAAAATACTGTCCATTCCCTGTTTCCAATACTTCGAAAAAAAAAAAACAAAAAAAAAATCCGGCGAGGGGATTGGATAAATCTTATGGATCTTGTGAATCATTTCCAAGTCAGTGAAGAGCAGAGGAAAGTCGATATTTGATGGAAAAACAAAGAAAGTGTGGTCTGCCAGTGCGATTAAAATGAGAGTAAAAATGAAAGATTTGTTAATTGATCAATACTGGGTGATCGTTCTTTCAACGATGTGACATTTCTATTATAAAGTTTGACTTCTCAATAGTCACATATCATCGAAAGAGTCGATATTGAATTTTCAATATCCACGAGCACTTAATGTCTCGTCGCTAACGTTCAGCAGCAGTGTGGAGAAAAGAAAAGGAAGGAAAAAGAAGAAAAAAAAACATGCAAGCACCAAACGTGCATGATATTTATGGAGAAGAAGAAGAAGAAGAAGAAGAAGAAGCAAAAGACAATAAAAGAGGCAAGTGCGAAGAGAGCCTCTCAAGTGCCCATCTGCCCATCTTATTTGCAAGGTTATGAGAGACGTTTCATTTGTGGGCCACGAAGAAGCAGCATCCTGAACACACAGATACACTTCTCTATATCTCTTTATAGCTGTACATACTATATCAACAGTAATGCCAGTGTAGTGCGAGAAAGCCAGGAGTTGATGAGAATTTGTGGCATAGCCTTAGAGCAGAGCGGAAGAGAAAGAGAGAGAGAGAAAGAGAGAAAGAGAGAGAGAGAGAGAAAGGAAGGGACAGAGTGATATCGCAGAGACCTCTCGGCTTCTCGACCCCGCAAAGTTTCTTGGTCGACTCGATAAATGGCGGAGATCAACGCCAGGGTGGAGCGCGGAAGCCGTAGAGTCTCTCTCGTTGATGCAGCAGCAATTGTATGTATATATGAACATATAGAGCTTCCAGCCTCTCTTTCAGTCTCTCACTTCGTCTTTCTCACTCTGGTACGAATTTACGCGGTATACGTGGAATGGGCCGGTGATTTCGCGTCACCCGAGAACCAACAACGGCCCAACTACTTATTTACGGCCACTGCAATGTCGTACTCACGGCTCTCCAGCGTGAAAACCAGCAACGTCGAGGGACGCGTAAAAAGCGAAACTGAGGAAGGATTGAAAAATCCGAAGAAACCCGTCTTCGTGTATATATATATATTTATATATATTTATATGCCAAAGGTAAACCGACGCGAGTATGTACAGAAATATATATGGGGCAAATACGATAATATAAACCATACAAATCCAACCGGGGTATTACACGAGGGATATTTATTTTTACAGGAAACATTGCTTCTTCAATGTTTCAATTTACAGCAGAATACGGTTTTTTTGAAAATAATTACACTTTCGAGTTCATTTCAAGGCTGAAATATTGAAAATAGTGAAAAATCGTTGAGGACTTTTTTGTAGGAAATTTCACCGTCTACAAAAATGGTCCTATGCTTTTTTACTGTATCTTTAGCCGTTTGGACGGTATAGCCAATTAAGTGCCTGCTTTTATCCACTTTCGTGATTAATGGTGCAGGACTGCATTTTTTCATGCAGTCCTTTTCGAAAAGCTATTAACATAAGCATCTGGAAGCCATAGACCTTAAAACAAGGCCATTTTGCATCGGACATATCCTGCCTGTGACGTATGATTGTGCACTAAGCCATACGATCTTATTTTTGATTTATTCGTGGCGAGGCACATATCGGCGCTCGCGGAGGGTAAAAGAGAAATGGAGAAACAGAGAGAAAGAGAAAATAGTCAGGATTTGTCGAGAAACGAGCAACAGCGGACAGAGCTAATATTTTCCGGAGGTTGCACGTACGACGAATCCGGTCAACTTTTCACCCGCGTTGATGCCTGGGGAAAAGCTGTTCCGTTGCTCTTGTCCCACTATGTGACACGGCACAGGGGGTTTCGTCCACATGGGAGGCTGAAACTGTTAACCAGACTGTAGACCGTGATGCCGCAAAGTCAACGGTCCTCCTCTCTTTCTCTCTATTTCTCCACCATTGTTGCGAAAAGCTTCCCCAAGCTTCGGAGGGCAACTCCCCCGTGGGCCCTCTCTCCAACCACGCAATTTCCCGAACACCCTGATCTAATTCTCTCCCATCCACTTTCGCATAACCTCAGACTATCGCTCGCTCTCTTTCTCATTCACCGCCTATATCCGGTCTTCTCTTTTTCTCTCTCTCTCACACACACACACTTAAACACCTGTCTTATTATTTATGCGTGTCCTATATTTATGTTATGTGCAAAATTTAAAAGAAATTTCAAAACTAACATTTTTAATTTTACTTGACGGACGAAAAAATCGTTTTCCCCGCATAAGGTCTCTGCGGAAAGAACAAACGATTGTTTCGAGTCTTCTAAAGTAAGCGACGACGTAAGTCCCTTCAACTCAAGATTCTACTGATGCTGCAGTTTTATTCCAAGCAATGCAGCAAGAGTTACAACCGTTAGAATGAGATGCTGGTTTTAGTGGCTTCTGACATTTTACACATGTATATAGAGATATAGAGGTTTCAGTAACCGAAACTCGAGGAATAACTTAAATCTTCTTACTTTCGACATGTTGACGTTTCTACGACTTACCAGGACGTGTCGCAGGCATGAGTAAGCGTAAGGTACCGAGCACCCAGACCATAAAACGTTCTAAGCACTCCGAGGCTGTTCCCAAGAGAGTGACCACCCTCCACTCCGATTAGACTTGCGATCTTGCCTTCGCGATGGGCCTCGATTAAACCTGCGAATAAATAAATAAAATATGCAACTTAATATTCAAAAAGTATATTTAAAAAATGACTTTATTTCTAGTGCATCATAATTTTATTTTCTTTTAAATTTTCCCTAGAATTTCATGAATTTTAGGCCCTGATCGTTACTACACTGGGTCTTTCTGACCCAGTTCTAAAGAGCTTAGTATATTTAGATTTCTTTTTCTTCCGATGATGAGAAACTATTTGTAGTTCGAAAGTAGGAGAAGTTTGCCCAAAAGTTGATCTCAATCAGGTTGAAAATAGTCGTTTTCTCCTGGGTCAAAATGACCCAATCATCGTATCCTAAGGTTAATTACTCCGTTACGTTTCATCCGAAAGATTGAGGAGCACACGTGTCCATTAATAATGAAAATACGTCACAGGTGTGCGTGGTTAAAATATTTCAAAAGATAAAAAATGAAAAACTGAAGTAATCGATAAATATGAATAGGAAGAAAAAAAAATGATTCGGAGAGTCAAGCATAGGTGGAATCTGGGTTGCATGAACTTCGTGACCCCGATTTTCTGTATCTCGAATGTGAATATATATCGCGATATATGGATGCTCTCTTGCTTATGTTTCTGCTACATATACGATATGTTTGTGTATATATAATAAAAATACACGAGAAAGATACATATGTAGTGGGAGGTTTCGCTGGGCATCTATGTACCAGATACCATTCATTCCCTCTATTTTTCTCGGATTTTTCCAGTTTCGAGCTCCATCCAAGTACCGTATAGTAACCCGTTTCGTACCACGATTTGTACTTTTCTTTTTTGTTTTCTTTTTTTTTCTATCCTGTCGTTCTGTCTCTTTTCTGGGGTCTCTTTCTCGCTCACTCCTTTTTTTGAAAACTTTACTCGGTACCGCACATAATGTAGGTCGTATTTAAAAACTTTGCTCTCACCCGGATTAACTTCACGGTTTTCTCGGATGTCCGGAAATCATGAATCAATGGAATGACAGATATTACTCGACAATCTTCATTCCATTTCACCAAAGTGCATACCCATATCTGTCTCTTTTTTCTTCGTGAATATCTCTGTTTAGTGCGTTTCTCTTTTATCCGCAAGTGTGACATTTGTCTCGTTTATTTTTACATGAAACAAATTCGATGAAAGTAACTTTCGAAAGGGTGTCAAGTATTTTATTATTTACTTTTGATTATTTAACTGCTCACGTATTCTATAAAAGAAGTAAACGAAGACAAAAATCGACCTACATTTCTGCGGTTCATTAAACAAGTTCTTTATTCAATGGAAAATATTCGTTCACGTCGTACGAATAATATAAACAAACTTGTATATACAATTTATAAATCTAAATAAATCATTTTTCGTTCGTAACTAAAGACTTTTGGACATAAAGTTGCAGTAAAAAAAAAAAAAAAATTACAAGCTGGAGTGTGAAATTTGATCGTTGCACATGAATCAGTAACTCGATCAAATCTTATCATTTCACCACAAAAGTTGATCAATGAATACTTTAGGAAAGAGAACACCGCCAAAAATTTGCTCGATTTTTGTCGTCCCTTGTCACACTCTTCGTCCTTTCGAAACGGTACAATTAACGAAAGAAAAACTATCAGGGAATAAAGATTTCGGGCCACGATGATAATTACGAGAATAAAACAACAACAACAAAGAAAAAACAACTGAAAAGATATTCGTCCAGAAGTCGAGGATAAGCAACTTAAAATGGAGTAAAATCTCGGGGAAGACAGCATGGAGAATAGATATGAAAGGAGAAATAAACATGTATACATATATATATGTTAAAAAATAGGCGAGCAACACCTTGGCGTAAACAGCAGGTTGAACATATAGCTTGAAAAGTTGGCCAGAAAAACATGGCCGTTTCTCGCAATCTCTATCTTCAACGCAATTCCCTTTCTTCGCTATGCGGTTTGGATTATGTACAAGAGTTATATACATTTTTCAAGATATAGAAGTTGTATATATTTTTTATTCTATATAGAAATATGGACGTGTTCATACAGAGATAAATATATGGCGCTGTGGACAATATCCTCGAGCTTGTTCACCCTCGCGAATTTTATAAAATAGAAACTTTGCGCAGTTGTAACGTGACCGCGGAAGCGGTTTTTCTCTCCTTTTGTCATTTTTCTCCCTCCTCCTCCTCATTTTCTCTATCTCCGACCCTCGATCTTACCCAACCCAGGTTTTTATCATGCCACTGATGTGAACCACATTAAAAATTTACCCTGAAGATTTTTCCCTTTGTCAAAACCGTATGCCGACCCTATTTGAGTTTATTCAGCAAATTAATGGCACGCCAGTGGCCATTTCTTTTTTATATCTGTCCTTTCCAACGTTTTTTTATTCTATTAATATACGTAATTTGAAAAAAAAAATTATAAAATACGCCAATGGGATCAACATTTGTCATAATTAAAGAAACAAAGGTCCTTAATTGCCAAGACAACATTTTGTCGACCTGCTTTTAATCACGAGGACAATATTTAGGTTCGAATTACAACAGCATCTTTATCTCATACCTGGGGATTTATTTCATGACAATTTTTTGACATTTTCGTATTTGACAGTCTGTTAAATTTTTTCAATTCTCGTATAATATCAAAATTTTGTTGAACTTTTCGAATTTTTCAGTATTTATTCACCTTTTTCGTTTGTTTCAAGTGTTTCAATTATGAATTTTCTAAGAAATTTGAAAAATAGACGAGTGGAGAGAAACGTCGCGTTTGATAGTTTGCTATCGAGTCTGCGTGGCTTGGTAGGATTTTGTTTAAAACGCTCGAGCTTGAAACTCGAGAAGCATCGCATTGAGAGGAGAAAAAAAAGTGAAGGGCAGGCAACAAGGGTGAAAGGGTAATTGCCCTTTGAACCGTCATGGAGCTGCAGGAGACTTGCAAAGTAAAGACAAGATTTTTTTTCTTTTTAAGAACAAGAAACCCGAATAAAAACGGTCTTCGAAGGTGCGGATTTTCTTAAGTTTTTTTTTTTTTTTTTCATATTCCACTGGATTCAATTAATAAACGCAACTATGTCGACGAGGAAAATCGTCAAAAACGAATTTTGTTGAGTTCAGGGCCCATAAATATTTGAAAAATATTCATTAAATATGCAGTCGATTCAATAATGTTTAATCCAATGAAACCATTTTTTTTCATCAGCGAAGCACCCTTTTCAGAAGGAATAATGTATCAAACGTTCATTCAAATATTTCTCACCTCTGACCGATGTTACAAGGGTCAAGTGTTGAGCATTCATTTCAGCTAACCTCCGAATCACGTCGATTTGCTCAAGTGATAATTGAACCGCGTTCAATTGGGCTGCTCCACATGGTACGTACGCCGACCAGAACTGCAAGCAAATTTCATCATTTCTATTTAGTTATGAAATATTGAGTTACCGTAGATTGCCATGAAAATAAATTTCCAGCATGTTTGGTATGGAAAAAATGGTTTTTTGGTCGTACATACGCTCCTGGAAAGTTTATTATATTTTTTTGTGCTTAACTTTTTGGAGAAAAAAATTGGAATCATAGTGGGACTTTTCTTATTCCACTTATTTTTCCGATTATCAAACTACTATTTAAATAACGAATGTGCGAATTTTTTGATTCTGAATTAACCTTGGAACAATTACAATATTAAAAAAAAAATCTGTATTTTCTCATGAAAAAGGAAATTAATTTTCTGCTAAACTGATGAGAATAATAATCTGAACACAAATTCAATGAAGTCCAAAGAATTGTACAGAATTTTTCCAACATTTTTCGCTCTAGATTTTGTTGAAAAAAAGAAACAATTATTAATAAAAATAAAAAAAATCGAGGCAACTGCACGTGAGGAAAATGTTTGTTTCAAAAAATTAAATAAAAAGTACTAACGATCAATGAAGTTTCATTGATTTTGAACTAAAAGAAAAAAAAACTTTTTGTTTTTGTTTTTTTGTTTTTCAGTTTACTCTGTTTTTAATTTATCCCACGTGTAAAACAGCTTGAAGTCCATAGACTCGAAACATAGAATACTTTGTATCCTCTGTCATCGTTTTACTGGATAGCACCTTCGCAGTGACATGGAACGCATGAAAGCATGAAAATCCGGATCACGTTGATTGTCCAATCGAATCGGTGTGTTGTATCGTATCGACAATTGAGCCCCATTGAATTGAGGGAAGAGAAATGAATGGTAGCCTACGGCACGTTTATAGGGGTTTCCAACGTTCTACGGTGTACGTGACTACGAGCTCAGAGGGATCTACTGTTTGGCTGAATAGTAACACAGGATTCAAACGATCGAACCTAATAAATACAAGATCTAACCGTTTTATCAATTTACATGTAAATAAATAGTGCATCGACAATAACGTTGCCAAAATATTTGAAACACTAGAAGTAGAAAAAGAAATGAGGAATTTTTTAAAAATATTTCATTCTATTTTTCAACTTTTCGAGCTTATCATTTTATAGCAAAGAATTTCTTTAATCCACGTATATAAACGTCGCATCCTGAACTTGACTCGATTTATCTCAAAAGCTCGATGTGCATAGACAGTATCGACTTTCAGCATGAATTTTCCTACGTAATTTTAACAGTGAGGTCTCGAAAGGCGAGAAAAATGCAGATCGAGGGATGGAGCAGAAAGAAAGAGGTAACAGAGACCTTCATTTATATCCCGCACCGAGATGCAAAGTGCTCGACTTTCACGACAGTCTGGAGTTCAACACTGCTATTCCCTTGCAACAGAGTCAAATGGAGGAATTATTGTAATTCTACGAGACGGCGTTAACATTATGCTCTATACGAAATAAAAAAATGAGGTATGAGACGTTCTATGCTGAATAAATGAACCACCGGAAATGCAGCTCATGTACTACATTTTTTTTCACTCATTTTTTTAATTTTTCACGTCAGTTTTAAATATAAAAAATCAAATTTTCGAAAATTTACTCGGAAAAAAAGCAAACGAACGGAAAACTGTTTTTTTCTGCATCTTTTTTTTCTTTGTCAGGAGAAAAAATCTATTTCTCACTAAACTCGAATGAAAATTTGAATATCAATTTTTCTACAAACGCAATACACTCCAAAGAATTAAAGAGAATTTTATCAAAATTTTTCATACGGTTCTTTTTGTTTTATGAAATGAAAAAACGATTAATGTTGAATTACCAGATTTCGAGTTGAATTTCGTAAAATCGGTGATCCCAAAATCCCCGAGTACGAAATTTCAAGTTTAATGGACGTAAGTGAAAATGTATGCCGAAAAAATTATAAAGAATTGATAGCATCGATCAAAATGATTCTTCAAGAATTAATCAATAAATAAGTAATAAAAACGAAGACCATTCGTTACGAGATGGCCCATACATTTGAGAAAATAAAAAATTGAGAGAAAGAACGTAGCGGAAATGGTAGGAAGAGAGGGAGGGAGCGCGATGGCGGATGAGATTACTGAAAGAGATCTTAAAAATAAAAAGAAAAATTGCAGCAGGACAACTTGATCCTGCACTCGAGTGGACAGGCTCTTAAAGTGTGACATTTCGTTCGCCATGCATAAGTAAAAATGGAGATAAATTTCTAGAAAATTGATGATTTTGAAAATAGAAAAAAATCTACAAAATTTTTTCAAGAAAAATCTTCATTCGTGAATTCGTCACGTGAACACAAAAAATATTAGAAAAGCTCGAAAAAAAGCTCAAAAATTCGATCTTGCAGATTTTCCTAACTCGAAAACGATTACAAAATAATTTATGAATTGGCGGCCGATAAAAAGACATTGATATTGTGGTACATTCCGGTTTTTTTATTATTTCATCACGTCATCCTACGCTGGGCGAAGGGTTGAACAAAAGGGTGAATTGAGCGAGTGGTTGAGCGTAGTGATTAAAACCACCAACTACTACGGTCACTCTGTGGGTGTTACGGATAGTTAACGCGAGCGATTCGTATCAATAAAAATGGGCTATTGTTTGTGTTGTAAGGTATTGTATTTCACACTATAATGTGAGTGAGTGAGTGAGTGAGTGAGTTAAACGAATGTGACGAGAAGACAGCTGGAGGTTGTAATATGGTTTAATTTTCCAGCATATGAGGATGCTTTTCTCGCTTTAGCAAACGGTCCAATGAATTTACGAACTAGGCGAAATATTGAGGAGCGAGAGTGCTTTATTTGCCAATTCGTTTCACAATATCCGCTAATAATTTGCTCTCTCGTTCAAAATTGCGGTTTATTCGCCACGCAATATACTTCCGATGTATTTAACTTCATTTTTCAATGTTCGAACAGTAATTTCATTACGCAATACCACCAAATTGCTTTATGAATTTTTAGATAATTTCATTTCGACCTTTCCAATAATTCGATTGCTGTATTAAACTTGATATATCGATTGCTGAATTGCTTCGAACTTTACTCACAGAAGAAATTTCCCAACGACTTGAAAAACGAAGAAAAAAAAAAAAAAATTCATCAATCGACGCTGCAAATCCTCTTGAAGTTCAATATTTTTACACTTTGATCCACGTATATGTGTCATTCGTATATACAATTCTTTATATAGATTCAAATAGATCAGCTTCACTGGCTCGTGGTTGAAGAATTAAGTGCGAAGAGCACTCGCATTAATTTCTTCGTAACTGGGGAAGGGTTGACATCGCATTATTAATGCACCGGAAAAGTGAGACAAAATGGCGAAAAGAGAGATAGAGAG
>JACEOJ010000089.1:123486-141343 GCA_013761285.1 Campoletis sonorensis
AGTAAGCAATAATGGAAGTAACGAACCGGTTATGAGATCGAACAAGGGAGCAATGCAGTGGTTTTGTTTCAATGTTTTTCGCTCGAAAATACCGGAGACACAACATTTTTATCTTCGAAAACACAAGTTTGTTGATTTAATGTCTACACTTTTCACGTGTTTCATGGCATGTTACAATTTTTATAGCAAGAGGAAACGATGTAATATCCATTTGTGTATACAACGGTGGCATGTGGGCGTGAAATACTGCTTGCTTAAAAAAATAAGTCCTCGTGGTACAAAGAAAACTCATCCCAAAAGCTTAGAAAATCTTGCAACGACGTGTCACGATGAGGACGACTGGACCATCCATTCATTTTTTTTTTGTTCTTTTCCTCACTTTCTTCTCTCTTACATTTTACCGAATAATACAGAGCAATGAAATTCTCGAGTCTATTCTACACTCTACGGAATTTACCGGACCTTTATTTTCGAGAGACGAGCATATAGAACTTTCGGACTGAGGAAATAAATGAAAGATAAAAAGATGAAAAATAAAGATTTCTTGTCGAAATTCGGAAGCATCTCGTTATCGCAAAAATCTATTAATCTCATATCGATTATTCCAAAACTTTTTTATTTCACTCTATGTGGGAGCTTGACAGAAATAAATTAAATTACAAATGAAATTGTATTGATAAAATGATTAGGGAATTCACGAGAATACTCAATAGCGAAGCAGATTTCGTACCTGGTGGTTTAATTACGAGAACGAGTAATGCTCAATTAATTTCAATGACAAATTTGACGTTAATACAGCAAAGTATTGAGCTAAGTAGTACGAGACACTATTAGTCCGACCTTCACTTTTGTTAATCCCTTCGTTACTCAGTGGGGCAAATCTTTACCGTGACATTATGAAAATTGAAATTTCACTCCGGAGAAAATCTTCGCTAAAGTTGGAGCTTTCAGTTGAAAACTTTTCGAATCTCGAAATATTTCTTTTGAAGATTACCAGATTGTATAATTATGAAACAAATGTCATAATTAAATTTCTTTTCTACTATTCAAGCGTTTTCAATGTGATGGAATATTTATTAAACAATTGTCAACCATTTAATATTGAAATAATTTATAAAAATGATAATAAAAACTTCCGCAATAACTTTTTCCTTTACGAGCATTCAAACGACTCTTTAAAAAAATGCCAACCCTTCAAGCTTTTTTTCTCTCGCTGGAACAAGTTAAACATGGATTCTCAGCATGACTAAAACCGACGCGCGTGCCGAGGTAAAGAGGCGAGAAATACTCCCACCAATGTGTCTAAAGGCAGAGTGCAGTTGTAGCTGAGAGATCAACGCGACACGACGTTAAAGTACAGGGAGAGGGGTCAAACAGTAGTCGAATGATTCCTCGCGCCAACGCGCCATCTCCCTTTCCCCGATGTATAAATACACGTACAATAAACGTCGTTTAATCCACGTAAAAAAAAAAAAAATTGGAAAAGAAAAAAGGCAAAAAAAAATGAGTAAAGCTGTATGGATATTTCATTATTGTTGCGTTGTCTCAAGCAACAAAAAATCCAGGATCTATTCCTACTTTTTAATCGTACAGGAATATAAATTATGTACTTGATAAAAACATATTTTTGAGCCTGGTATATATTTATATGTACGATAAAATATTTATATTTTGATCCCAGAGGTGCAGAGACATTTCCAATCCTCGAGTCCTTCTTCTTCGAGGATTCTTTGATATGAAAATGAAGGTGGACGTGTTTTTAAACCGTTCTTCGTGTTTTTTTTAACGAATAAATCAAATTATTTATACGCCGAGGATAATTGACTCGATGTTTTTTAACGTCATTTACGTCTGGGATTGGTAGTGATAAAACTAAATTCTGTGGCGAATCTAACGTAATTTATGTGGTGAGAACGTGGTTGCTTTCGTCCCAGTGAACTGTTTAGCACGAGAGACTATTTTTCGAATTTTCAACTGACTCGTAAAATTGTTTAAATATCTCGGAGTCGAGAGTAACAAAAAATTAGGTATCGTGTAAAGTATTTGATGAAATACGATTAGAATGACACCCCGGATAATTGAATTGTCATTTGGCTGCATAAATTACAAGATTTCGAAGATGATTATCGCTTTTTTCAATTAATTAATCACGTATTCATAATCGGATAGTATTGCGGCTGCTTATCCAATGAGAGGATACCGCTAAATCAGAGATAGAATATTAGGCTGCATACGTTATTATCCTTGCGATGATATAGAGATGAATGATAAAAGCTCCAATAATGAGAAAGCGCTGTCAAGAGACGTTGTTCGTTGGTTGGTTGAGTGAGAAAGCGTTGGATAAATATAAGTGACATAGAAATATTGTCGCAAATCCACAATTGTATTGTCCACGATGTTGAAAACGATATATTTGATGATTTGAACGTTTGAGTAAAGAGGTTCGTGAGGATCGATTGTTTAATTAAAAACAATATGAAGATTCCATGCATTGAAAAAAACGCACTAAATCTATAATGTATAATGTGTACATATAATTGCACACATTATGCATAAAATTTCGCACACACATACACACAGACATACGCACTCTAGGATAAAAAGAGAGAGAGAGAGAGAGACACGTACACAAGGAGAGAAGCACTCACACGCGGGTGTTCGCGAAACGCGCACACAACAGTCGGATCGAGGCATTCACGTCCAGCTTGGAGCGCGACGTACGGATAATTCCCGTAGAGCGCGCTCGAGTCGCCGCGGCAAGACTGGGACTCTGCACCCCGGCCGGGTAGCTCCCATGGCAACCCCGAAAGCCCCCGCTCTACCGTTTCTCCTTACTCCTTCCTTCCAATTTCCCTCTCTTTGCCACTATCAACCCCCTCTATTTCTCCGCAGAACGATAAAGAGAGAGAAGGAGAGAAACGACGCTTCCCTCCACGTCGCTTCAGTTTTCGTTCTGAATATCACCCTCACTCAGCTTTTCCACCCCTTTCTCTCTCCCTCACTATACTCACTCTACTCAGATATAAAGCTCGTCTCTCGCACTCCGCTACAGCACCCACGCTTTTCAACCCCCTCTTCTCTGTTTGGACCTCCCTCTCCCTCTTTCTCTCTCTCTCTCTCTCTCTCTTTCTCTCTTTCTCTTTCTCTTATTTTCCTCACTCTCTCCTTTCAACCCCTGTTTTCCAAGCATGTATATGTTCTCTCGTGCTCGCAGCGCCACTATCGCCGACGCCAACGCCAGTACAACTGTGCGCAACTCTTGGACCAAGACCGAACGAAAAGTCGCAGAACAGACAGAAGCTCTCGATGCTATCCCGGAAGCTCTTCTCTCCTGCGGCTGGCCTCCCTCTTCTCTCTCTCTCTCCCTCTCTCTCTCTCTCCCTCTTGATCACTCTCCTTCTCTCTCTTTTTCTGCTTTCTTCTTTCTTCGTATCATCCACCTTATTAAAAGGGTGCAAAACTTAATCTTTTACAGAATTCATGCAGCTTTTCCATCCACAAACGATACCGAAGGTAGTTAAAAAAATTGTTCCGCAAAGCTCCATATCGATCTTCAACTAAATTTATCTTGGACCGTTCGGTTCATTCTCATCTGGATTACATCCTAATTCGTTCGATTGTTTTGGTTTTATTTTTGTTTCCAGTTTTTTTTGTTCGTTGATACGAGAGATTGATGGAATTTCTATTGATTGAAATTACTGCCTCAAATTGAAGTGGTTATTGGTTCGTAAATGAATTATCCTTTTGCTATTAATATTCTATCAGGAGAAGTATAAAAAATTTCGAATTCCTGGACATCACGATGAACGACTTATTTTACAGAAACAAACAATGTTTAATCAAACGTGGGGGAGGGGGGGGGGGAGAGAAAAAAGTGAATTTCATGCTATTAATTCAACTAGTAGGAGAAAAGAAAAAATGTTAGGCCGGTGCGGAGATTGAGAGTTGGTGGGTGGAATTCGTGGGTGGATGAAAAAAAAAAAGAAGTGGAAAGGGAAAATAAAATTTCAGACAAGATTACTACGGACGAGGGTGGGCACGGGTAAAAGAATCTGCGGCGAAGATATAGTCCGGTGCACAAGGGGTGGTCAAAGAGCGGCAAAAGTAAGGGAAGAATAATACGAGAGCGTTGAGAAGCGGAAGAAGGAATTCGTGAAGGGAAAAATCGGATGAAAGCAATTGGAGGGGAAAAAAGGACTGAGCATGAGGGGGTAAATTACTTGAATCTCTACTTGATAGCTTGTGTACGTGTATGTTTACAGAGGAGGGAAAAAAACATACAAATACAAAAAAGGGATGATGGAGGAAGAAAATAGTTGAAGTTTTAGAGAAGATAAGTTTGAAAGTTTTACGATTCATTAAAATATGCAAATAAAAAGCAGTTAATAATTCTGTTTCTTTTCAAATTGAATCATGATATGTTGACGATTAAAACAAAAAAAACACACAGACAAACGAAAAATCATCTTGGAACAAAAAAGAAAAAAAAAAACGATCCATGGCCGTTGAATAGAAAGAATTTTTTTTATCGCTCCCAGATCGCCACAGGCGTTAATGGGTACACATTTTTATTCGCTCGGTCAACGTAGGAGGGCCCAAACGAGAGAAAAAGAATATAAAGAAGGGTGAGAGGTTGATGCTCCCTGCAATTATTCGTGCAGCGAGCAATGGAAAATTGTTCCAGGTGCACGAGAAGAATCAGTAGAGAAAAGAGTCGAGCGTCGCAGAGAAAAGCGAAAGAGAAATGGCATAAAGAAAAAGACGTGTTGCGGAGTGTAAATGAAACTAAAAAAAATTAAAACAAAATTTTTAATTGACTAAAAGCGATGTCAAGGTGGTGGTACATGGGAATTAGAAAAAAATGAGAGTAAATTGCATCAATTGTTGTTTTATTGGTACAAAACGCAATAAGAGTTTTGCAAAAGGGTTGATAGAAAAAAAAAACACGTTTAGATGAAAAGAGCAAAGGGAAACAAGAAATCGAGAAATAGAGAAAAAGAACGGAGAACGTTGTTCTTTGATCTTGTCGATAAAAACATATTGGCTACGACTCCGTTTTTGGTGTACACTCAAACTCACACACACCCACACACACACACACATATATATATACATAATTCTTATATAAAACGTACGAAAAGCCAGGCTTTTAGTCAATACATTTTATGCTTTAAACGTTTCCAAACAGCATATACTTTATATTCTCTAATGTATACATATACATTAAGCAGTAAAAAGATCTCTCGAGTGTTTTCAACCTAAACTAAGCTGAAACGTTTTTCAGTAGGATTTTGACTTTTCTATTAGTTTTAAGCCATCGTTTGGTCTGTTAGTCTTCACCATTACTCTGCTACAAAGTTTCAGTACATTAGATCATCAAGGGGTGGTACTAGTTTAGCAGTTAAGTGTCTATGTACCATTCCAGCTACGTAACCTCCAATGCCCATCTCGATTTCAGACTTCAGCAGTTTCTACCTCCCTATTTGACATTCGATTTAGTATACGGGCATATATACAGTTATATTATGTATATACATGTATATATATGTATAAAACGCTTGCACAACGTGCCACAAAATCGTGACGTATATAGAATTTGGTCACCGTACGTAATAATATAGATATGTATATATTTATCTCACACACAAACATGAGGCGAGAATATAGCCGCGAGTGCTAGTAGTTTTGAACGACGATTCGTTCGATATCGAATCAACCATCAGCAATATAACGTTGTGCAACGCTAACGTTTCGGCTCGTTGACGATTTTCCGTTGGCTACTGTCCGTTAGTTCGATCAGTGATGCGGTACCATCGTTCAATCGTCTCTCGTTCATTTTACCGTTTCGACGCTAGTCCAGATTATTAATTAACGCCCTCGTCTATTCCATATTACCCCACATAACCACACTTTATTGTCAATTAAATGGGTGAAGTAACCATTCATCTATTTTATATATTATATCCCCAATATTCCCATATTGACCTGCTTCTTCCTATGGTGTTCTACTTAGATCCTTCAGGTAATTACCTCATTTGGTATTTTAATCGAAATTTGGTATTACGCTATCTTCCAAAACAGGGTTATATTCACTGGTCTCATTTGGAAGAACGGTTTTGTCATCTGCTTCTGCTAAAAATTTGTTTTTCAAGTGAAAACATATTATTTTTCATTTTTTTTCTGTTCCTGTGAGTGCCCCCCAAAGTTTTGCCCACAGCCACTTTTTCCTATAGTTCACTACTGTATCGAATTTGCACGAGGGCCAAGGGAAACTGTGGAAAACCTTGGCCGATCCATGGCTAAGCGGTCACCCAACCAAGTACTGACCTCACTCGAGGCTCACTCGAGGACGCACCTATCGCTGAAGGTATAAAGAAAAATGTATATTATTTTGAGATTAATAAATTCTTATTGCCAATGCGTTGAGAATATAAACGTCTGCATTTGCTTCTAGTTTCCGACACCGTACAACTCGTCAACGCTTCCTCATCATCATCACCATCATCATCAACATCATCCCATCCCATACCATTCTCATCGTGGTATCCTTGCCCTTCACTCTCCTTTGTCTGTTGTAGATTTCGTCGTAACGAGAACGAACGTCGCTCATTTCCGGAGCGCGCATTAATTAATAATCCAGCCCTGACACAAAGATGAACGTGCTGCTGAAATAGCAACGCTCGTAAGATACCACGACCTTGCGAGACGATGAAAATCTTTCATAAATACATAGAGCAACACAATGTTACAAACAACGTGTTTTTGTTATTGCGTAAAAGGTACTTAACAATTCACTGAAGAATCAATCGTTCACATTAAATGTCAAATAAACGAAGTAAATGTCATTCGAAAGTAATTAACGGTAAAAAAAAACACGATTTTTCGAACACCAAATGTTTGTCAGCACTGCCTTATTTTTTTTTTTTCATTTTTATTCGTACGAGTGAATTTTTATATTCGTAGATTTATATCAAATATTGAAAATTTGCATATTTATAATCTGTCATCGAAGAAACGAGTTTCTCAAAATTAAATAAAGTTCCATCAGGTCGTGAGACAAGGGAACAAATTTAATTTAAGAAATTCTATAGTGGAATCAAAAAAAGTTTCTTTCTGTGTGTTTCATCGCTTGAAAAAGAATTGAAAATTGTCTCTCGTATAAAATACAGAAAAATTGAACCCACGGATCAATTTCTCTAAAATTTCAAACCTTCAATTAAATAATTACAAAGTTCAATAAATTGTTTTTGTTTTGATAAATCTATCCGTGGTAAAATGTATGATTTTTGATTAAAATGAGGTTAGAATTGATTAAACTAATCAACATTTATATATATTTATATATTTATCGATGACAATCCACGTGGTTTGTATTACGCGTTATTTCCTCAATCCAATAACAGTGCACACACGAAATGAGTTTCATATCGCAAGGTACATTCTACTCACGGTTCTCTCGAACATGCCGTTCTGCGATCAAACACATCTACATACACGCGCACTATTTTCCTTCTCACCCCAAGCACGATGTACACGCGCGTGCTGTAACCCATCGGTGGTAAAAAATAAAAAATAAAACTTTTTATACAAGGCAGAGAGGAACCCAATTTCCCGAATTTATATCAGAGAGAGAGAGAGAGAGAGAGAGAAAGAAAGAGAGGGGATCACAAAACAAAATGGGAGAGTGTCGGTAGAGATCGAATACATGTCGAATGTGCTATTTTTGATGGACAAAGTTTTTCGTGTTTTCGCACTGCTTACATTTTCCTCTGTTACAAATATTTATTTAACGACACCCAACATTTTTTTAATCCCACGAATACATTTTATTCCATCGAAAATGTCCAAAAATCGAAATAAACAATAAAAAATCCCCAAAAAAAAAAAAACATGATAATCAAGAGAATATTTAACGAAGTAGTTTTAAGCTCTACTCGAAACTCTGAAAAAAAAGCTGTACAGATTCCCAGCATAAGCTATATTCAGACTTCAATAAACTTGATATTTCTATGCTGCACGTGGCATTATATTTATTGAAAAAATAAAGAAAAAATAAATTACGATCTTTGGCCTTCACAAACGTATTGTTTTAAATATCCCGCTGCGTCATTCGTGTATATACAGCTTCGCACACATTTCCGAGGGCTCAAACCCCCTCGACGAGAGATTAATGACTCACAGCGTCTACGTCCTTCTCTCTCGCTCTTCTGTATCCCAATAAAAGAAGTATCGATGCATGGATAGTCGATGGAATGGAATATCGATGGAAACGTGTCACGTTATTATATGTTTGCATATATGGCTGAACGATACATACCTCTGTATCTATTTTCTCCAGTCGTACATGCATGTCCTATAACCAACAAATCTCCATATGTATAGATTCATATTCGTACATGTACATGACGAAGAACTCGAGATTGTTTGATAACGAGTGTCAAAAATGTCACAGATAACGATCTGTGGTTACAACACATGTTTAAGTGCGAGAATTTCGAACTCCACGAACGTTTAGAATCAACAATGTCAAGATAAACAATGATTAAGATTGATCTTTTGTAAAGGAACTTTAACAGGTGTAAAACCACTGTTAGTAATATTGAAACGCCTTAATTTCCTCAACGATCTAAATCAATATGACTGATCAACAAATAAAAGGTTGGAAACGCTGTTTTATTAATATTTGTAACTTTTAGAAGACCAGATTGTCGATATTTATCATTTTTGAGAACAGGACCTGTCAGTTTTGATGCCTCGATCTAGGAACATATTCACACGAACTTCGTTTACACTAATCAGTTGTATCATCAGAGTTCGTGGTTTTTTTAATTAATTTTTTTAAAAATATAAGAATAAAAGTTGCTTCATCATAATTTACGTCGTTTTCCAGTTTATCTGCAACTTGAGTCAAATGTTACTGTCTGTTTTTTTTTTATGGAATCATATTTTTGAAAACTTCATTATTTTTATCATCGACGTTGACGATAATTGGATTTTGATAATTGTTGAATGTTTTCGTGCAATTTCCTTCATTCTAATTATTCTGATTTATTTTTTTCTTAAATTTAAACTGATATAAAAAAAAGATGTACTTTTTCTAATGTGAGGTTTTTGTATGTCCATTTAAAAAAAAGGTGGAATTCAGTGTTCATTTGTGAACTTATGTGTTTTGAGAGCAAATGAACGGAAATAATGTTAGTTCGAAGGTTCGCAACGTATGGAATGGACTATTAGGTCTGACCATTCGCTTATCTATTCCACTAGGTAGGAGGCAAACGCTAAGAGAACGTGTGGTCGATGTAGACTAAGTTCGAAGTATCACAGGGCACGAGGATTGTCCTCGAACTGCCATTTTTCATCGATATAAATAATATATATTCGATCCAGGAATACGTTGGGCTTTGGCAAAACGCATTACGATAATCAACAACCACATTTAGATTTTAGTCTCCGTTGGTCTCTGTGCGAACAGACAATCACGAACGGATAATCGTTTGTTCGGAATGCAACTTGGAGAGGAGTCGCATTCACCGGGTGATAATTAATGTGCATTCGCGATCCTGGAATTTAGGGGAAATCGGGGCAATATGAAACCCTGGGGCATTATGGACATGGAAAAAAAATCAGGCTAGGAATTCTAAAATGAATCGGTTTTGGAGCAAAGTTAACTCAAAGTTCAACTTTCTTCAGTTTAAATTGTTAAAAACTCATTTTTTCAATATTTTTTATTTTATTTTGAAGACAAAATTGGTATTTTTTAACTAAAAAACAAAACTTTTTATTCTATTCTCTTGTCACGTTACTTTTTGGTAGTTTTTCGCATTCCTTTTCACTTTTTTCTTTTTCTGTGCTTGGATTGGGCTTCAATTTCTCTAACTCTTCCCCAAGTTCTGACTCCCCGAAGGGCTGATGATTCCATGGCTGTTCTTCCGAAGTTCCAAATAAAATGTACACGATACAACCAGCCATGAGATTTGCAGCCGCAATAAGAAATACCAATCGCCATTGTTCTACAGTTTGCTGCAACATGAAATATTTCTTAGGATCTATTGAAGATTTTGGTTGAATGAATTCATCAGAAAATCAATAATTAATAGCAGTCGAATAATTATTTTCACAATTTATTCCAAAAATCACTTCTAAATGAAGGTAAAATGAATAATTCTTACGTTGTTATACGTAAGCAGACCCACGATCATTGGCGACAAAAATGCAGTTGCCATTGAAACAAGATTCGTTATACCAAGAAGAACCCCCGCGTAATTGGGACTCAAATCAACGATGTTAGAAATAGGGCCTGTTGATATTGCCCCATTCATGGCAGTTCCCAATATCATGAAAGTTACTGCAAGAGTCGGTCTGCATCCGCTGAGGCTGAGCCCAGTTAACATCACAGCTTGGCAACCAGTTGCCAATATTGTTGCTATTTTTCTTACTGCGTTCAGTGACATTTTTTTTGTCCTCAACAAATAATCACCTACTGTTGCAATTATATAGGCAAATGAAATCAATGCCAAATGTGGTGCTCCAGACAGGATTCCAGTCTGTCATGGGATAAAAATCATAGTTGATTATTTTTATTTCCATTATTTTCTTTTTTGATCAAAGTTCTGGTGAAATGCACCGAACAGAATGTAATTATTTAATTTTTCGGAGTGATTAATCTGCGAAGATTTAGAAAAATCTTTAAAAAGAGTGCATTCCGTTTGCTAATTATTTAATATTTCTTTGTTTTGCAGCATATCGATGAAAAATCTTTGTAAAATGTTGTGATTGTAATTTGAGTTCAACTCGGATTCGAATTTACCATGTTGAGACTCCAGCCGTGTATGTAATTAAAGTACGATGGTGCTTGAGCCAAAAGTGTGAAAAAACCCCATGTGATACCCCATTGTGCTGCAATTGTAACCCAAAGTGGTCCTGAAGTGAGAATGGAACACCAGGGCACAGGTCTTTTTTTTTCATGAGCGACTGGTGGTGGCGTATTTTTTGCAATATATTCGAGCTCCTCGACTGATATTCTCGGATGTTCGTGCGGGGTGTCGTAAACGAGATAACACCAAAGTGCGAACCTATAAAACAATTTTTTGTTAATATTGAATCATCGGGAAATTAGGATTTTCGTTGATTTTTTATTGTTATTTGTCGAAAAGACAAATATTTATAACTTCATTATTTATTTTTTTGTAAAAGAAAATAAAAACGTGCATTTTTTCAAAATTTTACGTAATTTTTTTAATTTTATTACCAAATAAATCCCAGCAATGAGGAAACGTAAAATGCTGCTTCCCAATTGAAATAATATATGATTGTTGCACACAAAGGATAAGTTATGGCAGTTCCCACAGATCCACCTTAAAATACATTTTTTACAATTTATTCAAAGTCAGTAAAAATCGATAATAAATGTTTTTTCGTATTCAAATTATTGCATTAACCCTTCGGCTGCAAACCTCTCTTTCCACCCACGACTTTTCAAACATTTGTTTCTCCGGTTAACACTGATCAATTTTAATTCTTTTTTAAAAATTTATCATTAAAAAGACGACCTACACAAATTTTTTTACACAAAATTCACAAAAATGTAAAATCGGTGTTGCAAATTTGCTCCAGTGTCCAGCCGAAGGGTTAAATTTTGAAAATTAGTTCAAGCTCTCCTTTTTCTCGTCTGTTTACCCAAGTTAGCCGTGACAAATTTGCTTCTTTCGCTGGATGGCACCCACTTGACTGGTAAACCATGAAGCGCTGGGTACATGACGCCCTTTTTGTCAAATAAAAATGTGTAAAATTAATTTAACCTTCGTGGATATAATTTCAACATCTTGTAACAGATTTTATGTTTAATGAAATGATATTAACAACACAATTGACGTTTTACATATTTTATTGCTTAATTTTCATTATCGTCGTAAGTATTTTTAGTATCGTTGTCATTTTTATTTATCTTATTACTTTTTAATAAATCACAATAGTGATAAAAGCTCTTGGAAAATATTTTTAAATAAAAAATTCATTATTACCATCACCAAGCCCTGGATACATCGAAGAATAATCAAAGCGACGAAGTGAAACTTCATGACGAACGGTAGCAACAAACAAATAGTGGCGGATATTAAGTTAGCACCGCCAAAAATTTTTTTTGCACCATAACGACGTCCTAAAACTCCACCTGGCACTTGTGAGGCCCAGTATAACCAAAAAAAGGATCCGATTATCAAACCCTGTTCGTACTCATTCCAATCGAACCGATCTTCATACTGTAACATAATTAATCAACGAGAGTTTAATCGAATTATTTCAATTGATCTCAGAATCGTATGGCTAAGAGGCGATCACCGATCCGTGTACTGGCTTTGCTCGAAGCAACGTTGCCAGGAAGATCGTTAATCAGGAAAAATATTCAATTGATTTATCAATTAACCTCGAGCTCCTCTGGCAGTGACGTCGACGAAAGAATCTTTGGGCCAATCGTGAAATTCGATGCAATTGTCGAATCATTTTGAATCGCACATTGAGCCATGGACTCTCTTTTTTTTGGTAATACTATTGCCACCAGTACAAGATTCAAATTTATTTTCAACATGTAATTTATCGCACATCCTGAAAAAACCATGTACCAAAGCACCGTTCGGCAGCTGATCAAATCCTTCCCTGAAAAAAAAATCATTCAAATCAAATGAAATTAATTATGAAATTGGAAAATAAATATAATTTTTTTTTACGCTGTATTCGGTTACATTGAAAATCGAAAAAGTTATTTATTTTTTTGACATTTAGGAACTAGAACAATTTTCTTTTATTTCGTGTATTTGCTCCATTTTTTTTCTTTTTCGTTCCCAGCGTTTGTACGCCTCAAGCAAACGAGAAGACGATTTAATTTCGAGGGCATTCACTTTTTTCGTCTTTTAAACTTCGTCGTTTGAATAGTTGAACGTTGATAACAATGTCAAGAGTGTTTTATCGCTCGCTCAGTGAAACTTGGCACACACCGATCGTCGTCCTAAATCAACTTTTTTTGTTCTATTTTCTTTTTTTTTTTCATCGTCATGTTGCTCAATCAAAAGTACATGAGAAAATTTAAGACATTTCCGCAATCTGACTATTGTTATCTACGTATAAACACACTCGACTTTCTGCTGCTCCAAAGATTTACGAAACTGACGCATTACTTCGCAAGCAAATACACGAGGTTCGAAACTTGCAATCGAATAAAAATACTTAAAAAATTGAACGTTATCAAAGACGTTACCGCTAAATGCAATAAATTAATGTCCTTTACCAAAAAAAAGGTTATAATCACTTTTTTATTTCCACTATTTACGTTTTTAAACAAATACTTTTCAAAATATAGTCGATGTCTTTTTTCAAAATTTTCTCGAGCGTCAATTCTTTAATTTAATTCAACTTTTTTCGGATTTTTTTTGTACCATGTGTCAATGCTAATGAGATTTTCTAGGTTTCGAAATTGATGGTAGTAATTATAGTCCAGTTCATAATAGATATCGTTGGAAAAAGATTGATATCAGTTTCCGATTAATGACATATTTTTAATTAGTTTAAAATTTTTAATATCAAATCGCTGATAAAATTTTTAATAAATTTGCTTCGGTATAAATTAAACTCTTATGAAATTATAACAGGATTTATTTTTGAAAAGCGGTCAATCGAAATTCTCACTCTAGTTTGACAGATTTTCAAAAATCGACGGATTTTTCCGTGATGAATAAATAATAGTCACCTTGAGCCATTGCAATTCAATGGAATTCAAATATTTAGATCTTTTTTTTCAAAAAATGTGATAAAAAATTGAGAAATGAAAAAAAAACACACACTGTTAAAAGTACACTGTTTTACACGAAACCGCAGACAACTTAGCTATTATAATTTATAGAATATTTAGAGAAATCGTGGATAAAATTGATTCATATAAAAATCAGCTCCATTTTACGTGTACTAAATAATTTTTTTTTTTAATAATTAAATAGTTATTGTACAATTTCTTTAAACTCCATTTTCCTTCGTACGTGAAGTTACAGATTTAAACGCGAGTATAGAGATGTTCCGATCGTGCAGCTGCGATGGTTTTAAGAACTCTGAACATTTCGTGTATCCTCATTATTAAGAATATTCTATTTGCTGATAAGACAATGACAGTAATCAGTAAACATCTCATAACATTTGAAAAACCAAATGTCTCCTAATTGTAAATGAGATTATAACTGACAGGCAATTAAAACCCCAAGTTTTATTCAGCATTTCTTTTTCGAAATCTTTTATCTGAGAAATACGGTAATGGAGTTTTACATAAAAAACTGACTTCGGGCTTTTTTCAAGTGTTTTTAAAAATTCCAAGTTCCTTTTCGTTTATTTTTTATTTTTTTTTCATAACCATTATTTAGTTTTTCCGAGTTAATCGTAAACAAATTCTTACCAAATGCAATTTAATTTTATACCATTCTCTTCGTTATAAAAAAACGAAGAAAATCTCTACAATAAAACGTCATTATCACACACGAAAAGTATTTTATGACAACAAGAAGATTCAAGCGATTATTTATCCCAAAGTAAAGTTTACGTTGAAAAAAATAGATCGTAAGATTCCAGGGTCCATTTGATTTTGAACGTTTCAAGTCGATCCGCACATTCCTCTTCATTAGAAATAATAATTTTCAATAATTCCACATCCAAAGCAATTTTTTAATCACCAAAAACTTGAATATCTTTTAAAGAATGTTAGTCCTTTAGCCATTTTGCCCCACCTTGTGATAAATACGGAGGTAGAAAGAGAACAGCGCCTCGTTTGGACTTTCGAATCCAAGAAGTTATGCAGTCTCTCGTATTGGACTATATCGTCTGTGTGAAATGGCATTCACCAGTTTGTTTGCCGTAGGGATGTCCTTCTCTGACAATGAGAAAATGATGGAGAGAAGAACAAAGAGAAGAGAAAGGAAGGAGAGATGGGGAAAGTCCGAGAGAAAATTTAGGTGATCCCTGACCCTCGGATAAGGTTCTTGTGTGTCCTCATCCCCGAGCGCAGTCCCCATAACCACTAACACTGCGAACTCACTTGAGCGACGATCACGAGTGCTCGTGACCCGTTAGCTGTTGGAGAAGGACCTCACATTCGATGTATAGACATAATAAATATATATGTAATGGTTACGAATTTCTACTCGGCAGATCCGACACGTACATATCTCGTTTTACAATTCCACACAGTATTTACTTAACCTCTACAGTTTAAAACGTCGAGTATACATGTGTATTATCTTTTGAACTGAAAATAAAAAGGAATATCGGGTTGAAGGTTTGGCTGGTAGGAGAAAAGAGAACGTTGAATTTTTAAAGGATTTAATCGTTTGTACGAAACGTTCTTATTTGTTATTTGTCTAAAGGAATTGAATGTTGAGTGTTGTCAGTTGCAGGCGAGTGTTTTTACTTCCGTAACGTAACGAAGTTGCCCGAAAATTTGTATTTTCATCAGACTCTTCAACGCCTGTTCGTAGATATGCAAATAATTCAGCAAACCATCCGTGAGAGACGTAAAAAAAATTCTGCCAGCGGATCGTACATTGTAACTATATACAAAAGAGTATGAAATGAAAAAAATGACTAAAAAAAAAAAACAACATCAACCTGTTAATCGTCAAAAGAAACAAAGGGGATCGTGGAAGAAAAAAAGACGCGAGAGGGACAGAGGAGCACCGACAGTTGTAAATTTTATTCCGTTAGATGCGGCTACAGACGCGAGAGGAATAGACAAGGCTCGGGGGCTCGTTATTTTGTCGAGTTTGCGGCGAATCCGCATCGTGGGTAGCTTCATTAAAACCCACTCGACCACGAGGAATGGTCGACGAAAGAGTAAGGCTGCTGCTGACTGTATGTTTATATTTTTCGTACATAAAGCATGTGAGTGTAAGAGGGTGTCACGGGTTGACGGATATGCGACCCTTATATTCTTTACGCTCATGTTGCCATTGTGTAGGTTGTGTTATTGCAACTGTATGCACACTTTTTTGTTCAAATATATTTGCAAGTATGACGCGCTGCTAAACAAATTTCTTTTTCAATCGATTTTTTCACCAAATTTAACATTTTTTTATTTACTTATCGAGTTTTTACCAGAAGTTTTGCCCATAATCACTTTTTTTCTAATTCTGTGGGAAAACAGAGGTCGATAGCGGATTTTTACATTACAAACTTGGAAAAAAAGTGCCTCACGTTTAGCGATTTATTCACGAGCCATAGTTTATGGCTAAAATGGTAACCTAAGCAAGTATTGACCCAAATTGGCTCAACTTTTGTTGCTAATCATTCGGCAATTACCAAATACGATGATTTATAATAATTATTTAACTCTGTTGAATAGTTTTCGGTGTTGTTTTTATTTTGTATTTTTTTAATACGAAACTGTCGTTCTCTTTAATCGCTTCAATGATTGCGTGCGGTTAATGATTAATTGCGTGATCGATTAAAGCGTTTAACAGCGACAGCTTAATTCGAGCAATCACTTATTAGAGTCGCGAATTCATTTGCCTCGGCGTTTTGGATTTAGGGACTACCGTATGATCCAGTAATTGCTCGTTCGTTGACCGACGAACCTTTGCATTATAAATTTTACAGCGAGGATTAGCTTCGACACGAATAGCGTATTAAAAAAATGTTGATTGAGTGTCTAAAGTGGAATTAATTTAGAAAATAAATAAGTAAACATCTGCGTAATTAACGTTCGAAAAACTTCACAAGATCGAGTGCCAAGCGGAATTGTGTGTTGTACTGTAATCAACTATTCAAACATGAATTTTTGATACTGTTTGTTCTCCCGCTCTCTCTCTCTCTCTCTCAATTATCTCGAGATTGGATGAAAAAATTCATTTTTTATTGTTTTTAAATGTGTTTTTACACCGAAAACCTACAGATAAACTAAACAACAGATTTCAAGTGGAAAAATATCAATAAAATTGCCCAGTAGCACGGTTTAAAGTTTTTCGCGCTTGTCGAACAACTAACTCTCTGAAATATCGATAAATTTAACATGACATTATTATACAAGTTCATAAATATTCGATAGGCATCCGGTACATGAAAAAAAATTATTCGACGCAATTTGCTATGTCGATTCGAGTGGCCTTAATCCCGCTGATGTCGTTATTAATTTTGAACCATAGCGCAGTGAACTATTTTCCTCGTGTTTTCTATTATTATGTTGTAATTTTTATCCCCATGAATATAACAAATTATTTATTGACCGATTTGGTGATTCCGGGCTAGGAAAAATGGAATCTATTGAATTTCGTATTCACGTTCGATCGAAAGATTTCACGTTTTGCTTTGCATTTTATTTTTATTTTTTTATATTATCATACTGTTCCTTTTATTCGTTTTGTTCATGTGTGTATTGGTTTTTTTTTTCGATTCCATTTCATCGCAGCTTAGTGTCTTGCGTTGGGATAAAAATTTTGGGAAAAATTTCTCGTTTCAGCGTCCAATGGCAAGGCTATCTAATATAAACGTAAATTTAGTATCTATAGCAAAAATATGTCAACCCAATCGATCCTTTCGTCATGGTTCATCGCATATTATTTTCGTCCGAACAGATCCTTTTTATATCCCGCCGCACAGCGTGTGATATCGCGTGGACAGTCTCCTATTACGATCACGTGGCTATGTTGATGGGCTTTCTTGAAATTGGATGGGTCTGTTCTTGCGTAGCCAAAAAAGTATATGGTGGAAAAGCAGAGAAAAAAAATATTATGTTGAAAAATATATAGTCCAGGTATAGGTAAAAAGAGAAAGAGAGAGAGAGAAAGAGAGAGAGAGAGAGAGAGAGAGAGAGAGAGAGAGAGAGAGAGAGAGA
>JACEOJ010000089.1:141353-205074 GCA_013761285.1 Campoletis sonorensis
AGAGAGAGAGAGAGAGAGAGAGAGAGAGAGAGAGAGAGAGAGAGAGACAAAAGAAGAAAAAATTCCACTCTTTCCCTTCCTTTGCATCCTTTTCTGTCTTGCTTTTATGGGAATTGCAATACAGTCTCGGTTTTCAACACAACTTGTCGTTTTTACAGGTCTTTTCAAAATTACTAGGGACTCGAGACATCAGACATCGTTCCCTTTGGGAAGGTCGCTTGGTCCGAAGAAAAGAGAAAGGAATCCGTTTTTCCAATGAGAAAAAAAGCTTATTTTTTTTTCGTTGAAGTTTATCAGTTTCCAGAGCCCGGCAATCTCAGTACTCAGCGGATGATGTTTCGTAAGAGCGAGATAAGCTCACTTGAGTTTTTTTCTGTAAAGAAGAATGAAAAAAAAAGAGTGGAGGGTGACTTTGTTACTGGAACCTCAAATATATATGTTTTTGCGTACTTTGAGAGAGATCTCATTACACTGACGGAGTATGCACCGCGTCGGAAAAGCCTCAAGTTTTGGTCGGTAGAAGGCACTCGAGGAGAGGGACATAAGGCAAATGAAGTACGTCCATGCTCTCTCAACGGCAAAAGGTTCGAGTGGAGAGTGTGTACATGGAGGAGAAACAGTGAGTAGGAATGGAAGAAGGGCAGGAGGAAAGGGAATACGATGAAAGCTCTCAAGGGGGGTGTAAGCTCACGTTCGAGACATCCACCTAGTTTGCTGGCCGAATATACCCCTAGACGAGCCTGACGATGCGACTGTAAGCGAATATAACGATCATGACGAGAAGATTAACTGCTAGAAGACGCCCGACTACGGCAAAGGTGCGGATGATATCCTTATATACGTGTGCCCTCTGGTTATATCTCATCGCAAAGTGTTGACGTTCGAGGATAACCCTAGCGTCGATTATAAGGTCGAGTAGGCTACTAGAACGCTTCGAGAAGGAAATTAAGTGCCAAGAGACAAAGGAAAATCAGGATGATGAGATAGTAACGTCATATTTATCAAGGAATAGAAGAGATTTAATGTCAATTCACGTAAAACTCTCTTTTCAAATTGAACGAAGGTGAACAACGAGTTTTCAAAAGTCTTTCATCAAACTGCGCTCTTGAATAAATAACGTCAAAGATTTCTTTAAACTTTCTAGAGACAATATTTTGATTTCTAGGACCTGCACTTTAAGCATCACTTTGGAAATGGAAGATTCGTAAGCAAAAAACGAAAAAGGGAGGAAATTAGGTGTTTGGCTAGGAAAATATTAGAGGACTAGAGAAACTGAGATAAATAAAGTGACACTGCTCTCTTCTCGCTGCGCATGTTCTCTTATAACGTTGATGGAAACTGGCTGCAAGCGACAGTGTATGGTCGCGGATGAAAACTCATTAAAAGGAGCGCCTCGCGTCTGGGGTTACGACGCTGGGAGGGTTAACGTTTCGTAGCTAAACCAGTCACATTCTCGATGTTCTTTACAAGAAGAAGTCGGAAAAGGAAAACAAATGTTGCAAAAGGAAGATAATGTTGCGAGGAGAACGTTAAGAAGAGAGAAACAAGCTGCTGATTAAAACTTACGAAACGTACTAAAAGGATCTCTTTTATGAGCAGACATTTCAGCACCGTTTCCTCACTGACGCCACTTTTTCCACCTCCTTTTTTTACGTTTTCAATGCCAATCCTTCAAATTAGAAAATAGGTAAAGTGATTTTTTTAAAACTCCATTTAATTCTTCGAAATCGTCGTGGTTTAAGTCCCTCCTTTTTCAATGTTTATCTTCATACATCGGTACTTAACAATCTACTTTTCTTCTCGAGTACACTCGTCGTTGTGAATTATGAAAGGAACCCCAGAAAAAAATGGTCAAAGGTAAGAAGAGAATGTGCACAGAGACAGGAAGGAATGGTAAGAAATTCTGATATAAGCAAGTGGAGAAATGCAGGAGTAACAAACGTCGAAATAAAAAAAAAAACAACACAAACGATAGTGAAAAGCGAGTGACGTACCGAGGATCTCGGAGAGCCTTTTTCCGAACTTTGGACATGGGCCAGTCTTCGTGTTTTAGGATATTGCTCTCGGTTTCGTGTATTTGAGAAAAACGTGTCTTTCTTTCGTTCTTTTTACATATATAGATATCTACATGTTATACAGACTGTGTGCATCCTCACAACTGGAGTCAGAAAGAGGCAACCACGACAGTCTCGCGCCCCAGTCACGTATAAAGGTAGCACGTGGCTTAAACACATATCTATACAAAAATAAACACAGAGCATTTCAGACGAAATTGACAGACTCTTGATTCGTACGATTTTTATCACATTTCTTCTTCGTTATCGGAGATTTTTCTTTACTTTTTCATATGAAAATAAACAAATGTAGGAAGAAAATGAAAATTGAAGAATTATCGTTACTGTATTGCCAGCAAAAAAACAATTTAGACTTCTTTGAATCGAAAATTTTGATGAAATACGAAATTTGAATTGCTTTTTAGGAAAAGTCTCTCATTTCTATTACTGAAATGGTAATTTTGCTATTTTTATTCTCTCCACGTTGAAACAATGGATTCGATCAGTTTTATATCGATTTTATAAAACTTAATTAAAATCGTTGATTTGAAAAATGAAATAACCAAACGAAAATCGTCATCGTTTTGGTCCGGAATGCCCGATGTGTTTGTATATAGTATAATCATCCATGTCTCTCGGATATTTCAGTGGCTGCGTTTTCCTTCGACAAAAGATTTACCTCGTATTTCGTCTTCCTTTACAGAGAGAGAGTCTCGTCACCCCCCAACCCTTTTCGTCTTCGACTCCGAAAGATGACTCGACGATGCAGAATATCTCTGGAGCCTATGTGGTCCCCCTTTTCCCAGACGTTTCACGTTTTCTGCTTCCTTTATTCTTAACGTATTCCTCTCGTTTCATTTCCCTCTTTGACTGGTATATCTTCCTCGAGTCTTTGCTCGCTCGCTCCGATGTATCTTTGGGTCTTTCTTTCTGATCTTAATTTTGACGTCGATTCGTTAAATACGCATCCGATCGATTTGGATAATTTCTATGAGGAATTTTGATGATTGAGAGCTTCTAATTATTATAAAATTTAATAATAATTACGGGGCTCACGCCTGGGAATAAAAATATTGGAAATGTGACGAAATCCAGAGATGAAATCGTGAAAAAGCACCGGAAGATCGCCTGGAAACTGTTGGATATTCAAACATGTCTCTGCTTTTTTTTTTGTTCATTCTCGTAAGAATTACAAAACGGCGGCGTCACCAACGTCGTCTTGTCGTCTTGTCGCACAATATACATGAGCCAACGATGACGACAAGTTTGAAGGGAAGTACAGACAGCGAGGATGAAAGAAGGAGCGAATGAAAAAAGAGTGGAGAGAAAAAGAGACGCAAGAGCACACGCGGGCTCCTCTCATCGTTGCTGCATTGTTAACGCGATCTTGTTAACTCCATTTCCTTTTCGGAGCGTACACGCTCTTAAGGCCCTCGGTCCTCAGCTTCTCTTACCACCACCCCCAACGGGAAAACCCAACGACCTGAAGAGCCGTTTTCCTCACACGACAAAAGTCTCGTGGTGTGCAGATTTTTCTCTTTTGGTGATAAAAGTAACCCGCGTTATACTACGACCTGGTCTACGAATATATTAAGGAAAAGGATAATGTTAAAGGTGAAAAATATTCAACGGCAACAACGAGCTGCTATGAAAATTAGGGTCAATCGTATAAACGTGTGGAAAAGTTCGTTCTCTCCCTCTCTCTCTCTCTCTCGTTATAGTTCTCCACAATATTACCTACCATTGTTGGTAATTCAGTCATTCTCGTTACTACTTTTATCTGATATGAAGATAATTAAACAACTCTTGCAATCGTACAACCGTATTGTCCGCTAACAGAATTTTTTTGTCCTCCTAATTGACCATTATCTTTTGAGGATTTTTTTATTCTTCATTCAAGAATATTTTACGAAGGTAAAAAAAGAGGTTGAATTGAAAATCATGACAGCTATTTCTATGTATTGCCAATATTATTATTTTCTCAGTGTTTTCACTGCGTTGCTTCAAAGACCAGAAAAAATAGAACAAGGGGCAAAATGGAACACGAGTTTTAATAAAATTAATGATATTAATGATATTATATAAAGCACTGCACTATTTTAAACTCGCCAGTTGGACATTTTCTCATCTTTAGAATATAAGAATGAAAAAGGCAGACGAAGAAAAAGATAATTTGTATATAGACGAGGCAACAAACGCCTAAGATACTCGAGACTTTTTGTCAAATGCTCAAGTCACTTTCCCAAATGAACTAACATTATTTATCACGTTTCCTCAACGTTTATCCTTACCGAAGTATATGCTCGTGTTAGTTTCGTCGCGACTTCTGACAGTTTGTGGAATTTTCCCGACCCTTCGCAATTATCACGAGACGCTCCCCTCTGTTTTAACACCGTAAAGTTCTCACGTCATGCCGACGCAAATAAATTACCGAATGCTTTGTTCTAATTACTCGTGAGACGATTGCAGCCTCCGTTTACCTATATATCAACATATTATGGAAACGTTTTTATAGATATGTTGCAATTGCAGAAATAATTCATCGTTTGAGGAATCAAACATTTCTTCATTTTTGTGGGCTATGAAAATTGGGGACGAGAGACTCTAAGATTTTCTCATTATTACGTTGAATCGGATCTATATATTTTTTTTTTTACTTTATCTATAAAAATATATGAATAGCAACGTTATAAGAAAGAGAAGAAAAATGTAATTTGGTGGGATCCCCTTTTTGGTTACGATAGTCTTTTTCTATCGTTTCCTACTAAATGATTAATGCCTGAAAGAGGAAGAAAAATAACGGGGTCGTACGTCCGCGGTCACGATGAAAATCCAATCAGTGAAAACACGATCTCTCTGTAAAGGTTCCACCGAACTTTTCGTACGACATAATCTCTTCATTTGAGCTCTCTAATTTCTCTTCTTCAATTGCCCTAATTTTCATTTATGCTCGGAATTGTTGGTAATTTTAAAAATCGAATAAAAAAATCCATTTAATTAAGCCCTCATTTGCCTCGTAATCAAATCGGTAAAATAAGAAGAGTTTTTACATCTCAATAGCTTCAATTATGCAAAATCCATTTAATCGTTGAGTCAATTCATTTTATCGGCTATTCATAACGTATGAGGGAAAAACAAATAAATTTTTAACAACAATAAGTAATTATTCTGTACTTTTTAGTTTATGTATTCAATTCATTTTCTTTTAATTTCATCAAGCGAGGGCTTAATTAATAACAAAAATGAATATAAACAAACGTAAATTTGTAAAAGCATCAACTGACGAATGAAAATTTTACAACGACACAATTTCATCGAGATTTTTCGAAGGATGTTGAATGTATAGTTTTTCTAACGTTCTGTTGGGACGGAGTCTGCTTAAGTAGAGTTTACCAGCGAAAAAAAAAACATTATACCAGCAAATAAATAAATAAATGTATAAATAAAACATATTTTCAAGGGATTTTCCCATGGGACATCTATTCGTATTTATCGAGCTTTTGCCACTCTACCTTGCCACTTGTATGGAAAAGAGTGACAGCTTATAGTACAAGAGGTGAGAAAGTTGAGATAGACGCAGTGGTCTTATACACGACAAGTAAAGACGACGATGCAGAGATTGTGTGAAAGTGTGTACGTTTGTGTATGTGTGTGTTTGTGTGTTGGTGTATGTGGCGTAGAAAGAGAGAGGACTTGAGCAATCTGAACATCTTGACTCGATGTACACCCCACGACGACCACTTGTCGCTTCTCTCTTGATGGAATTCGATTGACAGCTCGATCTCGTCTGACTATTATGTATTTGTACTACTAACGTTCTAATTGCTTTTCTCCGCTAATTTCAAGCAATTAAAAGGCATTAAGTATGGGGAGTTCTGACTCCAAATTCTTTGATTCAATTACCATTTCTTTTTTTATTGTCATATTCATCAATTAAATCGATAAAAATAATATAAATGATTAATTTGTTTTAGTTAATTTTGAAGCGTGTTTACAAATGCAAAATATTCGATTTCCAAGATTTCCGGTGCCCTGGTACGAAAATTTAAACTAATTGTTTTTTCTTTTTCCTTTCATTCTTGTTTTTCAGTTTAACCTCTGCAGTTAGGCCGCACGAGAAATGTATTGATATAGCGTTTGACAGAGCCCGAGGCATGGATCCTATTCGCAGCGACGACGAAGACAGTTTACCCGAAAATTGTCCCGAGCAGGCAGACGAGTTTTACCTCTTTTTCTTGAAGTGCACCAACCTGAGAGCGCGCGCGAGGACCTCGAACATGCGATGTTGCGACAGGCGCAAGAATATAGTAGAAAAAGGCCGTTTTTCTTTCGGGCCCTGCGGCAAGAATATATTTCAATCCAACCTCTTCATCTCCCTCCTCCTCCTCCTCCTCCTCTCATCCCCGCACCTTTACTCCTCTCTCACTCTTTTCTCTTCTCGAGGTTTCTCGTCTTCGAGATGATCGTGAGACTTTGTGTGATATAGAGCGGCTGGCACGGGATCCTTGCTTTAGTCCATAGGCTCACTTATCCCCTTCCCAAAAACCTACAGAGTCTGAAGAACCTAGTAATCTCCTATTTATACGAAATAAACTCTGTGTATTGTTTATTCAAATTATTATAATGAAAGTTTTTTTTAAACCTTTAATACTGACCATTATTACAAGAAATTATCATTTATTATATTTTATATTTATGCATTTATTTATGTTGATGTTTAAATAATGAAATAACAATTTAATTAAAAAATATAAATATCACTTTACTCGTCATTTGGAGGGACGAGTGTGGCAATTTGTGTCCCTGAGAGAGTAAAATTCAAATTCTCAAATAAATATTAACAAAAATATAATATTTACTGAAGAATAATGAAAAGATTAAATAATTTACCATTTGCATACGACAGCCAAAAATGGACAGACAAATTAAGTTTGAATATCTCTCACAAAAGCAGGCAATAGCGCATGCAAATCAAATAACACATTCGCAGAAATATGGAAATAATCGTTAATATAATAAAATATTAATAAAACGGAGGCCAATTTCATTTAATTTATCGAATTTTACTCTTTACTTTGAAATACTCGAGAGTTCTCCTCATCTCGTATAACTTGGACTACAAAAACATATTTGAATATATTTTAGTCAACGGATTATATTCAGGAGGTGTACCGAGTTGAACTTCCAACCAACAATGTCTACAGAAACATGGGTATAGATATATGTGGAAAACTAGTCACGTATCCTTTTAGAGAACATGTAGTGTCGGTTGAGACGAGGAGAGAGAGAGAGAGAGAGAGAGAGAGGGAGAGAAAGAGAGAGTATTGGTTTGTACATATTGCAATGCGTCTGCATCTCTGTCACTCAGAAAAGTGCGTGTATACGTTTTCATGCTAGACGCACAACTCGTCTGCAAATTTGTATAGCGTTCTTGCATTTTGCCAGTGCATAAAAAACGTATATAATAATAATATGTATTAAAAAAAAATAATGATAAATATAAAAAAAACTGTCGTTTCAAGGGTTTTTTTCCGTGCTCACGTATTTGGGTCAAGGATCTCATCCATACAAACGCAAACTCGATCGCACTTGCAAAATGTGCAGTAACGTGAGAATTTTGTACCCTGAGTGCGTGCATCCGATGACACCCAAAGGTAGAAGTGAAAATGTCACGTTGAAACTAAAATTCATAGCATCGTTTCCGCGCGAGAGAAAAAAAAATTGAAAATAAAGTTACACAGGAAAAATATAAATCAATTTACATTGCTGGCAATATTTACTCATATCTCGAATACTCGAAGCTGTGTTTTTCTTATCAGACAATATTTCAAATAATAATGTTCAGTATGAAAAGAAAATATATAAAATTATATAATTTGGTACAATAAATATAATATTTTGGTACAAATGACAGCTGTTTTGAAAAAAAAACTTTTTTTCGAAATTCAGAGTTTCAAGAATGTATAACTTCCGAAGATGGCACGCAATTAGAAAAATCCTTCTCACATGTTACACAATATTATAAAGAATCTGCGCGTACACATTCTTTAAAAGAAATGAATGCTAAAATTCTTTTAAAAAATTATACATTTATGCTGAAATTTATAGCTTTCAATAATTAAAAAAAAAAATCGGTTGAGTACATTTTGAGATATCTTGTTCATAAGTTTGAAAAAAAGAAATAACAGACTCTTTGAATCGTTCACTTATGCTGTAACGGTGGAAATAATTCGATTATAGAAATAATGAAATGGTTAAAACACTTTTAAAAGTATAAACAAAATATTTATCGAGAAAAATAAATAAAAATCGATATTTCGAAAATCTCGAGATGGTGTAAAGCCTTAAAGTACATGACACATGTTATGCCATAATGGATTGTACGTAACCAGGGCAAATATATATATATATTTACCTATAACATATTTTCCAATCCCCTACGGTTGCGTTCTCACCCTGCTGCTCGGTTTTCCACTACGTGGTCGATGCCGGTGCGAGTTTATATGTATAACAGAGGGGGTGATACGCCGCACTGCTATATAACACACGGGGTTGCTTGCAGACGACGACGGGAGAAAGGGCATCAAGAGGAAAATTGGGGTGGTTGGAAGTGGGAGTCGCGAGCACAGTAAGGATCGAGAAGCGAGCTCAAATTTCGCATTCACCGTTGCACTTGGGCCGCTGCATCGAATTACCCGGCCTATGGGCTCATTCGTATGTACAAAATTTTTATGTGTATATAGAACCGACTCTCTTAGTCGATGTATATATGGTCTTATAAGCTGCTGGTCCAGCACGAATTTCCTGGACTGATTCAAGCTCTGTATGTGCCTTTGGCAGAAGCTGGTGTGAATTTGAACAACGATATTTTCATTTTGATTGATTCTGGAAATCAAAATTTAATAAAGCCAGGGGTAATGGTTGAAGTTTCAAAATGTTGCGTAAAAAGGGAGCCTATTGAAGGAGAAAGAGAGTGAGAGAGAGAGAGAGAGAGAACGAAAGCGTGCGAACATGAACGAAAGACGAAGGTACGAGACCGTGAAAGAAAGAAAAGAAGAGATCATCGATACCGTTTTTTTATAATTATAGGATTTTACAAATTTTACTAAATTTATTAGTTTACTTTCTAAACTGATTTCAATTAAAAACAAAGTTTTCCAAGCATTTTTTTCTTCCAAGCAAAGAAAAAATAACGTCAGAATTGTCATAACGATTACTGTTTGGTATTATTCTAATTTTTGGTCGGAATATCGAAAAATACACAGTGTCTCCATAAAATAAATATCGCGTAGTCGCACGGAAGCTTCCATGCAACTGAAGATAACGATAAAAAGATGAAACCATTAAAGTCACGCTATACATAATCAAGTACATCGATAAGGAAAAGACGCAATGGATATTGGAATCGAATCAAGTAGATCAACGAAACAAAGCTGTGATAAGGTTTAGCTGATTATTTTTTATTTTTTATTTTCCCTGTCTATGTGCCCTTGTGCGTTTTTTCGACTCCATCCCATTTATTCGCACCCACTTTTTCCCCCACTTCACTGTTCCTCTTTCTGTTCCTGTGAATGCTCCCCAAGGTGTTGCCCTCGGCCACTCTTTCCTGATGCACTCATGCATCGCATTTGCACGAGGGCCAAGGGAAACTGTGAAAAACCTTGGCCAATCCAGGCGTCTATATTTTTAACTGAGTTTCAGTTGGTTAGCAGCGTCAGAAACTCAGAAAAACTGCCTCCCGCTCAGAGATTGATCCGCGAGCCGATGCATGGCTAAGCGGTCACCCAACCAAGTACTGACCTCACGCGAGGGTGCTTATCTTTGTGATCGCCGGAGCCATACCCCAAGCGCGCACTTATCGCTGTCGGTTGGTGCAGCTGATTCCTTTTAATGAACTGCTCCATAAAGTTTCGCCATTTTCGTCCAATTTGTTTGTCTCGAGGCTGCCCAGCAGCTAGTGATTTATTAAAACGATTAGTTAATGCAAAAAAGTGTGATACGATGGCATATGATTAAATAAGAGAAAAAATAATAATGTGCATAAAAGTTGAGAGAGACGAAGAGTGGCATGCGGTGCTTTTGCGAAAAAATATTCCTCGCAGCGACTAAAGAAGATGTGAGCGATGAGAGAGTCATGCAAAACGCGTCCACAGTTGGAGCAAGAGATAGAGAAAAAAATATATGAAACGAGGAGCGTACATAGAAACAGAAGAGGAAAAAAGATAAATTGAAAGAGAGAAATTGAGACAGAGATAGGAAGAAGCAAAAAGGCGTTAGAGTATATCAGCATAGAAGAGGAAAAACGAGGAGAAGGGAGGAAGGAAAAAGTCCTCGACGGTTATTCACAGACGGGACTCACGCGACTTTCCTCTCTCTGTTCCATTTCATCCTCCCACTCTCCAGCCTCATGCCTCTTTGCTCTCCTTTGGACGCTCCTGTCATTCTGTGTGTATTCTTGCTACGTTCGGTGCCCTATGCTTCTCCAGAGTCGGTCAAGCGCTTATAAAGAAGACATTGGAATGATATATGGGGAAGCGTGGCCGAGCAGCAAAGGAAGCGCGTCGAATTGGGTCGTTTGCTACTGGCTATTCTTCCTGCATACCTCTTACCAGGTTATACTGCTTCTTCTTTTTCTTTTTCTTCTTATTCTTCATCTTGTTCTTTCTCTTCTTCTTCAACGTTTTCCACAACCCTCTTTCGCCGTGTTCCTTTATTATCCGTCTTCGTTCGTTCATATCAAAAGATTAGATCCACTATCCAGACCTCTTATTATTATAATATCCAGGTATGGGGTTTATCGAATACAGGAAAATCTTAAGAACTCACGACGATTCAAGAATGGATGCCACACAAGTAGGCCTAGTGGCTAATTAGGTCAGAAGGTTAAATAAAACAGCAGCATATTGAAAACAAAGTGTCTTCCTACATAAAAAATATTATAGATCAACTCGCTTTTACGTATCGAAAGCTTTTGTCTGAAGGGGCATTTCATTATTGATATTTCGATGATACCTTGTCAATAATTCTTCAAGAGATTAATGTCGAAAATCTTGAAATAAAATGACAATCCTGCTCCCCTTTTTCTGGATGCTTTAAAGAGGCGATATAAATGTGTCCCTTTGCGTTTCATTGCTCTGTACCACTGGATATAATTTCTGGCAGCAGTCGACGTGCTCATCCTCCAGGCGATTTTCACGAGACACGAGACCACCTCCTCTTCCTTCTTCATTTCAATTCGCTCTTCAATTCCTCTCACTCTCTCTCTCTCTCTCTCTCTCGCTTTCTTTCTCTCTTTCCCTCGCTGCCTTGTCACTCAGCCGTTTCATCTCTACAGCAAAACTTGTTCCGTATATCTTTTTTGGAGATTTATAAACGATACCTCGAGGGTGAAAGCCCAAGGTTGATTCAGACGCTGTGTAAGAACGACTCACCTTCGTCCATCAACCAACCCTGGATGCCTTAAGCGATGATCAGGATGCCAACGATTTATGATGGAATTGAGAACTCCGCGATAAACCAGTGACGCATATGATGCTTAGGAGATCAAGTGATTTGCGATTTTATATCAAAACGGCGATTCAAAATCGCAGAATATCGTCGAGGGATCGTGGGTGAAGTGGCCTCCATTAAAAATACCTCGAGGATGATTCGTTATCGTCAGAACGTGATCTAGAATGCGAGAATGACTAGCAAACCTGGTCATCATTCCCATTGACTAAAGTGCCAGGTATAAATGGAACTCATTACACTGCCGGAAAAGTGGCGCCAGTACAGAGCCTCATCCAAGCCCCGGAATCAATGGTTTCCAAGTTAGGACTAAAAATTCTTACCTGCTACAAGGAAAGCAAGTGCCCTGCCCCAATCAATTGAAAAACCAGGTATGAATGGAACTCATTACACTACCGGGAGGTTGGAGTCAGTACAAAGCCTTATCCAAGCTCAGGAATTAATCGTGTCTAAGTAAGGACTCAACATGCTTACCTGCCACAAAGATGGCAAGAGCTTAAAGAGTCGTCACCCTGGTCGGATCTTTTAATAAGTAGGCAGACTATTTGTCCCGGGGTTTTTCTTGAGTTTTGCATCCACGTCCTGTCGCGTATGGATTAACACTTTTCGCAAGAGCAGGCACTACGAAATATTAGGACGACAATTACACGTGTCTTTCCGGAATGAATCAATTTTGAAAATGAAAAATTTGAGATGACGCTCATGGAAGAATCTCTTGAAAAACCTCATGGAAATACCCACATTTTTATGATTCACTGAGGAACGGGTTGATGGGAATTAGAAAAAAAAAATAGCAACATGTTGTAGAATACTTTCTGAGTGCAATAGAATTGTTTATTATTATATTGTAACGTACTTAATTAACGATTAATTCGAAAAAGTCTTTGTCGTCCGAGATGGTCCTCAATATTCAGGATTGCAAAGCATCACCGATAACGCAGAGATAAGTTTTTTCGATAACCTCCGGTGTTCTGTTCAAGAAATTTTCCCACAAAATACCGACTTTCTCTTCAACAGCTGATCCGTCAAGAATTGCCCAATAATGCATTTCAAATTTATCCTTGTCCGACAAGAAATTATCGAAGTAAGATTGACGCATGTTTTCGATCTGGAAAAAAAAAAAAAAAACAGGGTTCGACGTTTATTTATTTTAGTGTTCAAATGCAACGAAAGTACGGTTAAAAATTAAAACCACATCTCAGATTTCGGTCGTTTCAGAAAGTACTGGCGATGAGGATCGAGAGCGTTGAAATATTTCGAATTTATATGAAATTTCGTTCAACTACGGAAAACCTTTGGATACATATTTGAAGAAATAAAGCCTGGAATTTCATTTTTATTCTTCCTAAACCACGACGGTATCGAATTAGCACTCGGGTCAAGGAAAACTGTGGAAAACTCGACTGACGCGGATGGTCACATTTGACTGAATTTCATTTGATTAGCGGGCGGCAGTGACGGAAACTCAGAAAAACTGCCTTCCGTTTAATGATTGATGGGCAAGTGGGTGGATGCCTAAGCGGTTACCCAACGAAGTATATGGACCTCGCTGGAGGCTGTTAAACTTTGGTGATCCATCCCTTTATTCAGACATTTCATTGTTTTCAATGAAGGGATGACCCTCCAAGTAAATAATACAACTGGGTTCCATGTCAAAAAATGATTAGTGCGTTTGGATGTACTCGATAGTGACGTTTTTGGTTGCAAACAAAATGAGCCCACGGCGGACAAAATGAACCAATGATGCAGTTATTTTCAGATCATTATTCCATGGAAAAGATTTCAACGAACAATTTAGCAGACTTTTTTTGTTGCTTACCTCCGAATCTGCAGTCGCGTTGAAACTTTTCGTTCCATAATCATCTTCGTCGTAAAGAAGCTCGATCGCTTGTTCCTTGAGATGTTTCAACGATAATTTAACTCCAACTAACAATTTTCCAAACTCCTCAGATATGTCATCAAATGCGTCACTAGAAGCGTTAGAAATATCTTTCAAAACAACTTCAACTGCTTCCCGCTCGTAGTCATTGTAAAATTTACGACATTCCGTTTTGTTGGAATGCTTATGTTTCCTCGGCGAAATTAAGTGGTCAACGAAGGATACGACCTGAATAATAAAAATGACAAAAACAATTCAAAGATTATTCATCATCAGAATTAGAAAATATTCGCCACAACATTCAATTGAACCCGAATTGAACAATCGGGTTCAATCATCGAAAATAAAATTCCAAATTCTTTTTTACCAGTTGAAGATGTTTCTCTAGTTCCCTTTCATACTCCACGATAGCTGGCAACTTTGGTTGAACGTAATTTAAACGTTGGCGTAAAATTTCTAGATATAATTCTTGGGAGTGATTGTTGATCTTTTCTACTGTCTCGTCAATCGCCCGAGTTGAATTACTTTCGTCAGTGAGCACCTCCACCTCTATTGCCCAGGCTTTCGTTTGCTGTTCGAATCGCGAAAAATGATTATTTCATTAGCTCTAGACTCATGTACTTTGTAAAAAACATAGTCATTTTTTATTTATTCGTGATTTTCAGTGTGTCATTTTGTTTTCGTATGTATTTTTAATTTTTGTATCATTTTTTAATAATTATTGGTCGCCCATTCGTTCACGTATCATTTGGTATAATAAAAACGCATTGCATTGAATTATTATCAATTAATATCTGAAACTTGGATAGGTGACTGTTTTTACTGAGATTCAGATATTGAGTTACATCAGACGGTCCCCCAACCAAGTATCAACCTCATCCGAGGCTACTTGACTTGGAAAATCGTTGCAACCGTACAAACTGACCACGCATGCATGGCTGTCTATCGATTCTGTCGTTCGTCTTCCATTTTTATTTCGTATTTTGCAGTGAAATTCAGTATTTGAATGGAAATCATCTTGTGGATAAAATTTTAAAGTTCAAAAAAGATGGATTCGAAAAATATGAATTTTACTCACAGAGACGAAGAGAGCGGCGACGCAGAGAACGATCTCGATTTTCCACATTTTAATGGTGTTTCTTTTGTGATAGTTGGTTTGGAAGTGGTTTGACTGTAAATTAGTCTGTCTAATATAGTCTTTTTTGGATACCGGAGTATTATTATTATTTTTTTATTCTTAGTAGATCGACAATGAGATAAGATTACGAAAATAATAAAAACGACTAACTTTTTATTTTTAGACAACATCTGGTTTTGCCATATTTTATACAATTCCAAGTTCAAGACCCATTACGAAATAGTCACATACAAATAAAGTTTATGTTTACTTTCACTTAATTGTTTAATCACTCGATTGAAAACAAGATAAGAGTATGTACAACAAAATTCAACGGTCACCTTCATATTCATGGACTGCATGTGTTTTGCCATATGGGACACTATTTACCAGAAAAAAAAATTGAGATCGATAACAAAAAAGTCAAATGCAAATAAAGTTTTTATTTAATTCAAATTGTTTTTTCATTCGATCAAAAATGGGAAAAGAGCACAAACAGCCTTCCTCGTATTTATAAACGATACGTTGTTCACCATCTGGTACACATTTGATGGAAATTTTGAGATCGATAACAAAAAAGTCAAATGTAAATAAAGTTTTTGTTTAATTCAAATTGTTTTCTCATTCGATTAAAATGGGAAAAGAGCACAAACGTAATAAACAGTCTCTCTAATATTTATTAACGATACTTTATTCACCATCTGGTACAAATTTGATGGGAATTTTGAGATCGATAACAAAAAAGTCAAATGTAAATAAAGTTTTTGTTCAATTCAAATTGTTTTCTCATTCGATTTGTTCACCATCTGGTAGACATTTGATGGAAAATTTAAGATCGACAACGAATAGACCAAATGCAAATAAAGTTTGTGTTGAATTTAAACTGTTTTCTCGTTCGATTGCAAATAAGATAAAAACATAAATATAACAGAAGGTCTCGTTGAAATTGATAAACAGTACTTCGTTCGACATATGATCAATATTTGAGAAAAAATTGAGATCAATAACGAAAAAATCGAATGCAAATGAAGTTTGAATGTTATTGTATGTTTTTCCATCCTCGATTGAAAACAAAATAATAACTCAAAAAAAACCAAAGGTCACCTTTATATTTATAGAAAGTACGTGGCTCGTTGTGTGATGATAAGCAATTGGGGAAAAAATTATTATCAAATATGGAGCAGTTTAGCTTAGTACCGTTTTGTGAAGCTCCAACTAAATTTTTTGTGAGAATTGCATTCGTCTCTTATTATTGAACTTTGAACATTTTTCCAGTCTTCGAACCTTACAAAAATAATGCATTCGTAGTTTTCAATCTATTAATTGACTTTTTGTAGCGTCCCAAATAAATTTTTCATGACAATTAAATTGTGTACACAATTATAACTTTTTTTTTCTAATAATTTTTCGGTGGAGTGATAAAACTGCATAATTATAAAATTTTAAGATCAGAAAATGCCATCGCGGTTTTCAAAAGGTTTCGAAAGTAGCACCAGCCACTGACCAAAGTATCAAATTTTGTTGCAAAAGTTGTTATCGAGTAGGACTGATTTGCCACCGGGCTGCAGTGAGTTTAATTTCTACTAAGATTTCGTTGGTACAAAGACATTGTCGTATCTTTTCCACATGTTTTCCCAAATCCTTAGAATTTTGAGAAAAATAAGTGTCGCAGGGATAGCAGCAAAGTGTGAGGCGCGGAGGAGGAAGTTACGACGCAGCAGCAAAATGTATGAATGCAGCAGAGGTGTGGATAGACGATGTGTAAACGTCGCGTGAACTGCTGGGAAGAGAACGGGAGAGCTACAAAAGAAGATGTATGAATATAAAAAAGGTTTAAAAATAAAAATGTGATGATGGGTATTATGGATAGTATTTCCGGTCGACAGAAAACACTAGTAAGTAGAACAACGTTGGTGCCGTTTTTTTTTCTGCTTCCTCTACAACGCGAGATGTACACAGATAGGAGTTTGGTCCCGACGTGTGTCAGGTGGAAAACCGGGCGGTTGGATTCATAGGGTGAGAAGGGGTTGGTTAAAGAACATGGAAGGAGATGGGATGGATACAGACCAGGATTGCGAGGAAAGAGTAGGGGTGGAAAGAAGAGAAGGAAGGAAGGCGTGGGTGACCCGAATACGTCTTGCTCGAGGGCACAATCTCCGAACATCTTCTTCTGGTAATGCTTCATGCGAATTTCTGTACTCCAGCCAGACTCGCTGTGAGCTTTATATATATATATATATATATATAGTAGATATACAAACTTATACGTCTGTCATAAAAATATAGATATGTCTGATGATGTATCAAGAGAACCCTGATGCTCCAGTGATTCAGAATTTCTCACGTAACTTTTCAAATTATCCAATATTTTTGCTTTACATCATTACTTTGATTTCTTTGGTTCGCCCAGGCTGTTGTAATAGTCATGAAAACGAAATTCACGTTGATTTATCTGAGAATTTTCAAGAGAAGATAAAAAAATTGTACGGTTTGAAAAATAATCCATTTGGAAAATCAGATAAAAAAAAAGTACATCTCATTTTAGACGATACTTTGCAATCGAGCACTAAAAATACAAAAGCCTTGAATTATCAGTCGCTGCACTGTGTCTCCCTGACACAAAACACACGAGACCATATGCGAGAAATAAAGATAAGAGTAACCATCAAAAAGTAATGACACAGTAAAGAAGATGCTGAAGAAAAAAAAGAACAATAGAAAATGGTTCCTACACTCACTCGCGGATATACACCCGTTGTGTGCATCGGTGGAAAGAGAAAAAGGCTCTTTGTGCGAGATATTCAGACAAGTGAGGAAAAGCACTCGTCATTTTTTGCGGTGGTCAGAAGATGGATTTTGAACGGACGTTAAGTTTTACGATGAAGTAGAAAACGGTGAAAATTTGTGGATGACTCTGTCAGCCTGAACGAAGGCATTATAAGGAAGAAAAAAAATGAAAACAACAAAAAAAGGATTCAACTTTCAATCATTCGATTAATCGATCTTAATCACACGTGCTAATTACTCCAGAAAAATATTTCTTTCGACAGACCTCCCACTTTTTCATTCTTCGGCAAACATCGACGAATGGGATACGCTTGTCGTTATCCGGATTAATGTTCGTTGAGCTCTCGCAAATCTGGCGTAAAACGGAATTATGTCACCGAATACACTTCCGGTAAAGTTTAAACTTCAGGTGTATTCGCTCTGTACACGACAAAGTACAATTGCAAACACATACGAACGAACGAAGAGGTCACACACAATCAAAGTATGCGTAGGCAAATTTTATAGGTTGAACATACGGATATATATGTACATGTTTTAACCGACTGTGTACATGTAAATACATAATAAACTCTGCAGGAGTTCTCGCACTTCACTCACCACTCATACAACACGTTGGTAACGTTCATTGTGCTCCAACATTCGTACATAAATATCTTACTATCCTGATTATAATATAAAATAGATGTACACAGTAAAGTTATACACTGAACTCTGTTTTAACGGTTAGACATTAAGGATGTTGTGTCGTTGCATAAAAATAGAGAAATTTTAATGAAACTTCGGGGCAAATACTCTCGTTATCCTCTTTGATTTCACTTTCAAACGAATAAAGACGTATAAAAACAATTACAATTAAAACGACATTGATAAATTTATAGAGATCTTTAATTATCCAGCGAGTTTGAAAAGTTTTGCAAGTAACTGTGCGCATGGAAAATGAGTCTGGGGAAAACAAATCAATGAAGAGAAAGACACAAAAGAGTGTGATATAGGAAAGTAACGGTGGAAGGAGGAAAAAACGGTCTCTCAGGGCTTGTGAGGAATTGTTGAGTGAGAATCGAGCGAGAAAAGTTGAGCAACGGGTTGTAATAAAAATTGCAGTAGTATTAGTCGACGTATAGCCGGCCAGGCAGCCAGTAGTTAGCTCCATGAAATGAGCAAACAAAAAACTGTAATCCTCACCGGGTCGAAATTTGAACGGTTCGTTCAACTATGTCTTTCTCTCGCTCTCCCTTTCTCTCTCTTTTTCTCTCAACCTCTTTCTCTTGTGCTTTTTAGATGGACGAGGCTATTACTCTTGTTCGTTCGACTTTAAATTTCACTACTCCTCGAACTCTTTTATTTCATCCGTTGTTCTCTTCCTCTTTGTTGACCCTCTCCGTTTCTCTTTAAGCTCTTTTTCCTCCGGAAAGCAATGAATGTGCACGTGCAGTGTATGTGCATTTGCCGCGACTGCATTAGTTTACGAATGTTCTAGTTGAATCAACGTTAAATTTGACATTGTGAGTCTTCGGGAAAAGTCACTGGTTGGTCAAACATAAGATTTATCTAATAAAGAGCGCGTTTTCATTTTTATTTATATTTTCTTTACATTTAAAAGCTCTCTCGAAAAGTCTTTGGTGTCAATTGAACTTTCAACCAAATACTTTTCATTCATTCGAACCTGCGCTGCGCTCAAGCACTTTTTATACTGCTTACCTCGCCAACCTCAAAACATATCCGTACACTTGTCATACACGCACCATTACTGTTAACACTTTGTAGTGTTTTACTCGTTTTGAGACCACTTAAATATGCTTATTTTATTTTATAAGTAGCTCTCTTCCAAAAACACTCGGTGAGACCACTTTCGCTCACAAATTAAGGATAATTAGTGGATTCTTAAGTAGTTTTTATTTGGTTGACTTTACAAATTTAGAGACTATGCATGTTTTATATGGAGAATTCTACATCGAGCCGACCAACTTTTATCTTTCTCACCATTTTTTATTTCGTTGTGACTTTTTTTCTGTTAGTTCATCGTCAAACTTTCAATGCTTCATGAGATTTTTCTTAACTCATTGTTCATTGCCATTAGCATTTGAACTAAATATAATCGGTGGTGTTAGTTTGTTTTTATTCATACCGACGATACAACATTTTCACTTTTTTGTCTACGACACATCTTTCAAAAAGCGTTGTAACTTTTCAAACGATGTTTCGGCTTTTCTGACTCGTTCTCCGTATTGCTGAGAGTCCGGCGTTTCGATTACACTATAATTAAACCTCAATCAACGCATTTCAACGTTGTAGAAATTGTGACCAGGTAAAAGGTACTAAAAACGACAATGTCTAACTAGGGTTGAAAAAGGACTGTAAATAATTGAAAAAATTCTCCTCTCCTGAAAATCATCTCCGGGAACAGCATTCCAGGCAATAATACGACCTTAAGAGACATGCAATGATGAAAAAAAAAATCTCTTCAAGCACAGGATCTCTCGGTGCTCGTATACACAGAGCACTTTGCACATATGGCAAGAGCAAGCATGCCCTCCACGAAATAGAGACGATGAAGGAGGCTGAATGCAGGCAAAGGATTATGTACATATGTACAAAATGTATACATATTTCTGTAGCTGGAAGTAGGAACAAGAGTTGACAATTGAAGGCAAGAGCGATGCGTAAAATCATTAGCCTTAATTGGAGTGTGCCGACGGTCCTCGCGGGACGCTTCGCACCTCCTCCCACTACCGACATCACTATCACACTCTGAATGGGCGAAAACGTACACGCTTTTCTCGTCCCTTGACGCTAGACGACGACTCCAACGACAACTATGTTTGAATCTACCAGGAACCTTACATATATGTATGTTTTTCTCTCTGCGATACCAATAAACGTAATACATGAACGTTATTTGTAAAACGTAAGTGACATTACTCACCGCCATTGAAAAATACTCCTTTTTATGTTTCAATGCATTGGTACGTGAGGATTTTGACTGATCGTGAGTTTCTTCAAAATTGATTGTTTTTGTACATCATTTCGATACAATTTTAGAAAAGAAAATCTCATAATGACATTTTCGTGAATTCTTCAAAGATTTCTGCCATTTTTTGAACATTGAGGAAAAATTTATGTTTCTTCTATTCTTCCAAATCCTATATCTGTATTTACTAACGAATTTATTAATTTCAGTTATTCATTTCTATGGATTTTCTGTGAATAAATCATCAGCTCGGTGAGTTCTTTAATTTATAGTTAAAGATTTACATTTTTCAGAGAAAATGACACTTAATTAAATGCTACAGAGAATAATCGTCCCTTGCTGGAAAAAATTGCGGTTTGTTTTCGTTTTTTTAATGAAAAATGCGCCTCCCTGACTCTCGCGAATCCAAACAGTGTATCGGTTTCAACGATCGAGTATTTTGGTGTAGTTTTTGATATACAACGTTTAATCGTATCTCGCGGCTCCGAGAATTGCTAGTACAGCGAAATTTCAACTGGACGGATAAACACTCGACGTTCTAGAGAGTCATATAACGTGTTGACTGGAACAGTTTATTCGAACATATAAACAAAGCTCTGATGTTTCATATATGAGTTTGTGAACGCGTTGTCTATTCTAGCGTGTTCGTTCGATTACGTATGTGACTACGATTGAATCATCGACGCGTCCGCGAAAATGTTGGTTTTGTCGTTTGTAATATGAATTCGGGGTAGGGTCGGTTAATCGATGAATTTTAATGAGTAAAACTTTTCAACTTGATTGAGCCTCCGTAAATATCATTTATGTATTATGTGTTATGTTTGAAGTCTCAAAAAACTGGGTGTAACACCGATTCAAAGCTCGATAGTTTATTTGCACTCGATTGTAGACGTTTTCACTCGAATTGATCTCATAAATCGTAATCGTTTAGGAGCTGCGATCGAGCATTTCGTCCGTCATCTCGTCCAGTGTCGAATTTTTTCCAAATGTTGAATTTTAACCCTTTGGTTGACACACTGGGTCGTTTTGACCCGGGCTCACTTTTTGTCATGAATTACTCCTACCCAGAAATATTTCCCAAGTCTGTCAACGCTTTTTCACCAAATTTATCGAAGCCAGGTCGACTTAGTCAAATAATTAACTGGTTCCGAAACCTCTTCATCATTCAATTGAATATTTTCATCATTTTTATGATGCAAACATATTAAGAAATGTTGAAAGGGTACTCCTGATATTTTTCGATAAGAACTGACCAAAAGTTTGTCGATGACAAGCGAATAAAAATTGACTCAGGGTCAGTTGACCCAGTGTATCAATGCACTGGTCAATTTAAATTGTATCGACGAGAATTTATTGTAATAATAAATAAATAAATGATACTAATCCTTGAGAAACTAAATCAAGCCATCCAGGACCCCTGGAATCCAACTTTTCTGACTGCAGCCTTCTGACAACCTTTTTATAATTTCTACCTTCGGAAATAAAAAACGGAAAATATTCGGTTTTTTTTTTGTCTTGAAATGTACAGCATCCGGTCTTATCTACGCTTTCCTGGATGTGTGCAGGTACACTGCAGACATAAGTACTCGACCCAGTAGTGAAACCAGGTATACTCAGTGAAGTAGTGTATCGCAAGCGCACGCCTTTCCACAGTCCTCTTGTGTCCTACATATTCCTCTCGTGTATACGTTATACACGCTGCAGATAAGTCTGCAGTGCCCCTTGTACTTCGACCTTTGAGACTCACTCGTAAGTTGAGAGATGTAGGCACAGGAATGAAGGGAATATGGAAAGGGAAGGATGTACATGGGAAAAGACGACCAGAGAGATTCATGAAATGACACGAAGGACGAACAGAGACTGCAGACTAGAAAAAGGTCGTGATTGAAGTTGAAGAACTGTTGGTTTGATTTTTAGTGCCGATTGTCACTTTGGGGATCTTTATGACCCAGGGCACGATTAGTTCGGCTTAATTCGTAGTTTCAACAAGTGCCACTAAATTAAGATGGTTTTGACCGGGTCAAAATGACCCGATGGGCAATAAATTGTCAAAAATTGATGTTTCCATGTTGTTTTATTGGAATTTCGTTTTATTTCTCATTATGCTGTTTATTATGCAGTAAATTAAGATGATTTTGACTGGGTCCAAATGACCCGATGGCAATAAATTGTCGAAAATTAAGGCTTACATATTGTTTTATTGGAATTTCTTCTTCTTTTTATTTTGCTATGATAACATATTACGTATGTTTATTTTAATACAATTAGGAATAACTTATATAAACTCCTGGAATATCCAACATGGCTTCCACTCACGAATCCTTGAAATTGCATTCTGTTTAGTATTCTGATAGCTCGATACTTCCGATATAGTGTCGATGAAACGTGCGGAAGCTAACTCCAACATCCTCGAGCCCTCCACCACTTTTCCATCTATCGGTTTTCACTAGCTGGTAGAACTATGAGATCAAAATCTCTACGACAAAACCCCATCATCCGTAGCCAATTCTCCCAAATGCCTGCCGGGCCAAATGTACCGATCGTGATAGTGACCGATGTCTCTATGTTTGCTACATTCGACGCTACTCCGGAATACGATACAATTATAAAGGGAGTTCCTGGAAGTGGATGTGCATTCCTGTTTGACTCAAGTTTACAACTGGAGTATGAGTTTTTCATTTATTCAAATTGACGACTATACTATTGAGAATTCCGACGAAACGCGCAGATTTGGAGCAATAATGCATAAAACCTTTTTTGTAGAACACAAAATTTACTACAAAAAAGTTCTCGACAGTATTTTTCTATATTCAGTAGTTGAAAAGTTTAACATGATTTTATTGATGAATCTTTTGATTTTTTCTTCATTTATTGAAATTTTCGATGATAAAATTGGAAATTCCGATCAATCGGTTAGATTTAGAGCAAAAATGCACGAGGCCTTTTTTATAGAGCGTAAAATTTCCTACAAAAAAGTTCCCGGCAATGTTTTTCTAAACTCGGTAGTTTCGTTCTGAGAACAACTCGAAAAAAGATTTAGTTTCCGAAACTCACGTCTTTTGCGATTTTTCATTAATTAGAGGCTATTGGAAATATTTCCCTCATTTTTTTTCATGATTTTTCTTCATTTTGTTGTACAAAAGCCACTGCTAGCCCCCGAGATTCTAACGTCCGTATATATACGAAATTGCTCCGACGTTTTATTTTCGTTTAATTCTGGCTCTCGAAAAGTTGATTTTTTTTCCTCCTCCTTGATGTATAAAAGTACTCGAGAGTACTCGAACCTTCAAGAGAAGCTCATCCATGGGAATTCTTCAGGAAGGATAAAAACGAACCCTCTATACACACGTCGCGGGAGCAGGTTATCAAGGGTGCGCGAAGCGCGAACGTGTACGCTTTTGTTTATCCGTTGCGTAAGCCTCGCCGCGTGGACGAAAGACCAAATGGTCTGTGTGTTGGAAGAGGGTTCTTGGCGTATAACGTCTGGGTTTCTGTGCGTAATTCCCTCTCGTAAGAGAACCAAAAGAGTACAAAGAAAGCTGCGAGAACTACCCCCTCATACGTAAAACAAAGTGGCGACATTGTCGAGAAAATTGCCTCTGCAATCTTCAGGAGGTTGAAACGCTTTCTTTTTTCCTTTTTGCTTTCTTCGACTTTTTTTTCTATTCTCCATCTCTTCTTAAAAAGCATTCAGCCCATTTCTCTAGACTGAATTCTTAATCCTACCTCCTCCTTTTCACCCTTCGAAACCCCCAGCGTAGGACGGGACTTTGTTTTCAAAAGAGATACAAAAAAACCAAATTACGAAGATACTCGACGCACCATAGGGTTTCATTTGTTCTTTTCTATCGTTTCTTCTTTTTTTTTCTTTTTTTACTAAGGAAAAGCGAATTGCGAAGGTAAACTCGAGCACTACGAAAATTGTTTTGCTGAGTCCACCGTTTCTCGTGCACTCTTAGGATACGTTTTGAAACAATTTTAGTTGAGAGCCAATCCAATCGAAAACTTTGATCTCTTTCCAATTTCGGGTTTTTATTTTCGTTTCACACTCGAAAGAATATATATTTTACAATAATTTTTTAACAATCCGATTCGTGTTTCACGAACGATTACTTCTTTCAATGAAATACATTTTCACGGTATTTTTTGACTCATTTTGCAAGCACGTGTGTCGTGCTTCTCGTCGAGTTTTGTTTGTTTCAATTTTTTTCAAGACAAAAAAGTTTCTCATGGTCATAGCGAAGATCTGAGAGCTGATGGTAAGTTTCTGAAGGTCACGATAAAAAAGAATGAACGGATGGTAATCGATTTCTGCGTTAACAACGCGCGATATATTCTTTTTTAGCGTTTGCAGTTTTTGGGACAAACTTTCATGGAAAAATGATTTCTTTCTTCAATCCCTTTGTCAAAACAAATTCATAAGTTTATCATTTATTAGCTGTTGGTGCGAAGATAATGATTTTTAAACCGGTGGACGAATTCCCACTTTTACGGTCGAGTACCGTCTTAACGTGAGCTGTCAGTTTCGCGGTCGGTAACAAAATAGATACACGTTGTTTTTTAACACGCTTGACAGTTTGAGGAAAAAAAGGAGTTCCATGTTATTCTTTTTCTTCAAAAATCAAGCGTGTCCGAGAAAAACGTGTATTTACTTTTCAGTTGTCGACCCTTCACACTTGCAACTGATAAAACGCCTTAAAAAAGGCTCTCAAATTGAATATGCATAATAGACCCACTCGTCTACCAAATAACAATCCAAAAAAAAACATAAACATAATGGAACGTGAAAAAATAACTGCTTCGAAAGTGCCTGTAATAAACACGAATTCTATAGTTTAAAATCAACGAAAACTGGACTTCGAGCAATTAATGACACAGACAGACATGAAAAAAAAATATGGAAATTTCCCGTCTTCATTTTCCACTTCAACAAGGCCAGAACAAGGCAATGAATCAGCAATATTTCTCAATAGCCTGGGAAAACCGAGAGTCATTGCAATTTAATTACAAAAGAAAGGGGAACCACAAAACAACCCTTGTAACTACGGACCGATTATAGGTTTACCCCAAACATTAGCAAAGTCTGTAAAGCAACCATAAACAAAGCGATAGAAGCGCATACCTGGAAGGAAAAAGTCATACCGGACAACCGACTGGGATCGCACCTATACTTTCTTTCACCTGAACCGACAAAATAATAAATATTCGATTGTACATGGCGCCGATTCAATATTTTACATGGTTAGCTCAACCTCTGCTGAAATACGACCCAGTAAATTTTTATTTTATTCAATATTTCTTCTGAAATAGAGACTCTATCATAAAACTGACCCGAAATAATTACGGCCATTACCGAATGTCGACAACAGGGACATACAAGGAATAAAGAAATGAATAATTTACGAGTGGCCAGGAACAAATCCAACGACAATAAACGTTCACACACCTGGACAACAAAAGTAACGCGAAACGGATTAACCATCCGGACACTACACCAGCGAAGCAGACACAAAGCTAACAAGAAAGTCCCAATCGAACAATAGGTAAAAGCGATGGCGCCAAAGATCTTAAATCCTCAATAAGGATCCCCAAAACAGATCAACGAGATTATCGCCTTTGACTTCCAAAATATTGGTGGCTCGGGAATAGTGCAGCTTACTTAGACGAGTTAAGGAGGAAAAAGGCTTAGAAAGAGACAGAAGGTCGACAAAGAGCAAGACGTGACCGCCGAGCATAAGAAAGGCAATTGAAAACCAATAATTACTAATTACCACCATAGTGAATCAATAAATTTTGTGATTTTGTAAATCTGTAAATATGCACATTCACGTTTCGTCTTATTTACGTTTTGACAATGTGGTTTTTTATTAACACTTTTTTTTTCCACAACAACATACGATGAAAAACAGTTTGGGAATAAACTAAAAAACAGTGTTTCCGCATTTAAGAAAATGTGATTCAAGTTATTTTGCCTTTTATTATTGACCCTCGCCCTCTCGCGTTCCCTCCCGTGTATTGACTTTTTAATGTGAAAATATGAATGAAAATCATGTTATGAAGGATCGTGAAATATTATTTATTGATGAAAAAAAGTTACTCGGTCTCGAATCCGAGACTACAGTTTTCGCAGATCGTCCGCCTGCGATTTTAATACGAATTTTGCTAGTGCATAAATTGCCTATTCAACTTGGACCCTTAATATCTTTTTACGAGGGCCCATAATATTTGACCATATTAACGAGTTGACCATAATATTTGATGGTTGTAATACCTTTGGGCCTTTCCACCGCCCCAGCCAAAATAATTGTAATCCCGTGTAAGGGTCTCCTTTTTAGTTGTGGGATTTACCGCTACGTGCGCTAGTGACAATTGGCAACTGATTCAAGCTTTGACAACGAGAGGCGCCACCATCGAGTTTGAGTTGGTCACTGGAGCTCGGGAAAAGGAAGAGCAGTATAGATTCATACTTCGCCGCTGCAGCAGCAGTTGGAATTGCGCCTTTGTACCGCGTTCATAGCGAGTTGCGAGTGTTGACCGAGTGTTCGTTTTGCGGTGCTGGCTTACTGTGTAACTGTGTAGTGGGCTAGCCTTACAATCGCCTGCCAGACGTTTTTTTTTTCTTTCGTTTTATTATTTTTCATACGTTCGCGACGAGAAAAAAAAATGGCAGGTTTTACCGAAAGTGCACTTGTCAAGAAACTCATGGATTTAAACCCATCACAGCAAAGCATACAAACGTTATCCTTGTGGCTGATACATCACAGAAAACATCATCCTACTATCGTTAAAGTCTGGTATAAGGAGATGTGCAAAGGTGAGCAAATCAACATTTTTACTCTTTTTTACTTCGCTCACGTTATATCACCCTTTTGGTTAAACCAATTGATTAATTGCCCTAAAAATTCATGTTTTCCTGTACTGCTATTCATTCTTCGCAAAATCCATATCTTTTTTTTCTATTTATCCAAAGAGTACATACCTTTAAACGAGTTCGGCGATATCGATAAATTTTGAGGTTAAACCCACGTACGATGTGAAAGTCGCTTATTCCTTCGACATTTCATTGCATCTAAGAATTCGACTTGACTTTTGCAATCGTTTTTCCCTCGACATTACTTTTTCCTCAATACCCACGAATTATTTTTCAATAACTTTTTGTAAATGATTTTTTCGTACAGTTCGAAAAATAGCAATATTTACTTATCATGTTGAATCTGCTGTTACGATATTTCTTTTAAAATTCATCGATTTTCGATCTAATTTCGGAATAAATTAATTTTCTATCCTTTAACTTTTAGAATTATCATTTATCCTCGTGCACGTCCATTATTCCGTCTTCGTCGGACAGCAAAAAATAGTTTTCGGAAAAACTTCGTGTTTTTTTAGTCTCTAAAAATTTTTTTTCCTATAATTTTCAGTGAAGGACAATCGTAAGCTGATGTTCATGTACTTGGCGAACGACGTTATCCAAAATAGCAAGAAGAAAGGACCTGAATTTGGCAGAGAATTTGGTTCGGTGCTTCCAAAGGCTTTCGAGCATATGAAGGGTTTCGACGAGAAGACGAGAGATCGCCTTAACAGGCTATTGACCATTTGGGAAGAGAGAGGGGTTTACGACAAGGCGTTGATAACTGAATTCAAATTAGCATTTGACGCAGCTACCGAACCAATGAAAGAGCCTGGCACACCTCCGAGAAAAAAGCCACGGCACGACATTGAAAAAGAGAAGAAAACCAAGGTGCGCAAAAGTTATTAAAATTCAATTTTCAAAACTTTTCATTTTCTCAATCAAACCAGCAACGAACTTCTTTGTAACTAACCAAACTCGACATTTTTTTTTTTTTGCAGAAGAGAGAAAAAGAGCCGGAAAAGAAGGAACGAAAGAAATCAGAAACGGAGATCGAAGTCGACGGCACCAAAGAACTTCATGTGACGCTTAGCCCGAGAACACCTGCTGGCGATCCCCCAGAAACGGAGGAACTTATAAAAGCTTTAATGGTCTCTACAGTTTGTAGCATTCTCGATATAATGAAATATGTATACATCAATAAAATATCTAAAAACGATAAAAATGAGATGCCATTAAATCCATCAAGTATCAAACTAAAGAAAATAACGTCAAATTTTTCGTTTTTATAAATTAAACCTGAAATATGAGAAAGCATCGAATTTTGGAAGAAAAAAATATTTGCTTCGGGAGCGTAGTGTTGATTTTGCATTTCTATAATCATTTCTATCACTCGACCATTTTTGATCGTTAATTTGTTTGATTTCTACTTAATAATTTTGTTTTTCACTGGAAAATTTGATTGAAAGATTATTTTTTAATAACGTAAAGCTGTTTCTTTACATGATTTTCTTTGTTGTACAACTCTGGTGACCGTTTTGATGGTTACAGGATTTGGAAAATACGGCTTCTTCCGATGCCGCTGTACGAGAACGCATAGCGTCCTTACCACCCGAAGTTTCCGAAGTTTCGTTGCTCGCCAATCTCGCGGACAGAGCAGCCGCCGATCAATTGAGCATCGCTGTTAATGAAGCGGCAGCACTTCTCGCCGATTACAACGGTCGACTTCAAGGTGAAATGGAAGATCGTCGTAGACTTCTTACCATGTTGAGGGATTACACCTTAGCTCAGAGACAATTACTCCAGCAGGCGCAAACGACCCTTGAGGTAAGTTTTTCATTCAATCACGTTTGTAAAATAAACGAATATTTTTATAATCAAAAAAACTCCAAATCCACGTCCAAGAATGATAAATTTCTACAAAACGATCAAACTCAGTCGAAAATAAAATAAAATTTCAGATTACTTGAATTTATATTCAGTAATTTATAGAAATATTCATAAAAATGTTTCATCAGTGAATGAATTTTTCGTTACATCGTAAAATTTGGAAAACTTTACATTTTTGATTGAAAAATAATCAAAATAAAGTTCGATTATGCAGGATAAATGACAATTTTTTAAATACAAGTTTAATTCCCTAATAAATTATGAAACTTATTTGTTTTTTCGTTGTTTTTTTTACAGGATTATAAGGAAAAGTTGAAAAAAGTATGCGCCGTTAGATCAGAAGTGAAGTCGCACATCTCAAATCTTCCGGACCTTACGCAGTTACCTGACGTGACCGGTGGCCTCGCGCCTCTTCCATCAGCCGGTGACCTCTTCTCCCTTCACTAGTTCGCAACACAAAATAGTCCAACTGTGCTCTTACTTTGCTACGGGTTTGCGAGACGAATTAAACATAGTTCCCACAGAATGGATACGTTACAAGGTTGATGAAAAAAAAATTTATGCAATTTTCACTCAGACAAAAAGAAACGAAAGAGAGAAAGAGAGAGAGAGAAAGAAAGAAAGAAACTTTAAAAAGCAAAAAAAAAAACAACAGCAACAAGAAAAAACTCAAAATTGTAGCGCAAAACAAAAATGGGTTATTTGTGTCTTATTTGGGAGACAACAAGACTGAGCGCTCTCAGCCTTACGTTTATCCTTAACGCGTGAATGTCGGTACGAATGGCAATGTTTGTGGATGAGTGTGTGTACGTGTTAATTTTGAACGCGTAAATCTGTTAAAAAAAAAAAATTGTGATTATCTAAAACAAAAAAGAAATCATCGTTCTCGAACGGCGTGAAAGGGATTTGAAAAAAAAAGATACCGAGCAATCAAACCGTTCGCCGTTTCTTCGTTGACCCTTAAAAATGAAACTTTGAATATTATTTTCAAAACAGAATGAACGAATACTTTGCACGTGTATTCTCCAATCGCGTACTGTATTGTTCGAACTTTCAATTCCCTGATCCATAATCAGTGAATATTGTTAAAAATGTAAAAAAAAACTTCTTTTATTGGTAGAAAGTATGAAATTCAATTATGTTACAGAATCTTGTTTATTTAACAGCGAATAAACCATCGTTTTGTTTTTCTCCAAAATAAATAGTATTTAGAAAATCGATATTTTTTCTATCTTTGAAAAAAAAGAGAGAACAACAGTTTTATGCCTACGAGACTATTCCGACGAACGGAAAAGTCCTACCGAAATAGTATATTGAAGACGATGAACAAATAAAATTATTGAAAAACGATTTTCAAAAATCACTGAATCTTCTAGACATCGATAGCTTTCGAGAAACCTCAATCCGCCATGCATGCTCCGGTTTCTTTCGAAGCTTCGAATTGTTGTTTTAATAAAAAATAATAACAACAGGATTAAAAATGTGTTCTTTTGATTATTTCGTGAACAACGATCTTCGTTATGAGTGAAAATAACTTTTTTGAAAGAGGGAGGCAAAAATTCATAGGGAAAGTGTTTAAATTGTAAAATTATTTAAGAAAACCATAATCGATAGTGGACAAACAAGGAAGAAACAAAAACTGATGTACAAGATAAAATAGACACAAATTTGTGCAGTTGAATAGAACCAGCATAATTCTGGTTTTCAAAAACAACTAAATTAGTTAATCAACTAAGTTGGTTAGTTCATTATGCAACTCGGTTGATTATTTAACTTAAAAAAAAACATTTTTGCGTTTTTTTTTTCTTATTTGAGTGACTCATTGTTTTAGGACGATGTTATTTTGAATAAAGTTTGCACATTGTATCGCGAATATGGTTATCCCCTGTACATACGATCTCTCTTAGTTGAGAAGAACTTTTTTTTTCGGGACTGAAAGAATACTTGATTAAGATTAAAATAAAATTGAAATAACGTTGATTCTGTTTGTTTTATTGGATCGGTAGACGAAATAACAACAACCCGATGAAAAGACATTATTAATATTCAAACTGTACATCCAATATTTAATAATAAATAATAATAATAAAATAAATGAAAAATGGAAGAATATATACAAAGACTACGTATCGCTTGTATAGCATGATGACGAATTGTGAGGAGTATCAAGTACATGAATAAATGTTTTCAACGTGAAATAACAAATATTATTATTTTTTATCCTCCCATAAACCTTGAACAATTTTTCCCAAACATTCGTCTTTTTTTCACAGTTTTTGTCCAGTCATTCCAATTAATAACTTTGGACCAAGTTTTTTAGATCTGTTATGGATTTTTTTATGTTTTTTTTTCTTCGAAAAATTGGATTGTCGATAACAATGTTTTAATCGTAAAATATTAAATACTTCTTTCATGAGTTCCACGTTTTGTGACTTTTTAACTAACTGCGCGTTTAGGTCGTTTTGTATTTAAAAAAAAACCGAGCAGGAAGACGAATTTTTCGCGTCACGTTCTTCGGAACATTTCGTGCTCGCGTTTCACACTTTTCGTCAAAATCAAACTAATCTTTCAATGGCAGTCTCAAGATATAGAAAGAAAAACAGATGAAGAAATGGCTGAATCGTTGGCTGTGTGTTTACAATCTTGGAGACACTGCAGACATTTCCCCTGAACGACCGATGCTTTTTATTTTTTGTTTGTTCTCTCACTCGTCGCCAGGCTCGCTTGGTTGTGTCTTGCGTCTTGGTTGTTTTTTTTTTTTTTTTTTTTTCGTTTTTATTTTTTCACTTCGAAATTGAACCTTTCGGTGGCCCTCTGGATGCAACTCGACATGATTTAACTTTGATCTTGAGATCGGAGCTGCTACGTTATTCAAGTTTCGTGGGGATGAGCAGGTCTCGTTGGCTTGAGAATAAGTTTGCCCGTGTCGTCGCAACTCATGTTGAAATCTCCAAGAACCTTTCGAGCTCTTTGCGTTATTATGCTCGGTGCTATCACTCGTCTGTGCACACCCATCATGAAGAGTATTACTGTAAATTCAAAAAATATCATTGCAACTCTCGATTCACTTTCTATTCATTTTATGTCAGTATTTTTATAGTTTCTTGCTCTTCTCATATTTCCAACATAAAGTGTTTCGGTATGCAATATTTAGGTGTAGATAAAGTTGCATTTGGTTAAAAATTTGTGATGAAAAGTTCGTAAATCGAAAGAAAGTTTTAAAAAAATGGATGGAAAATTCTTTCACTCAAAATATCGAGTAATATTTTACTTTTGTTATTTATCGATTGAATAATTTATGGAAATCCTGCTGCAGCTTAAAAAGTTTCTAAAATTTGTCAAGATGATTCTTTGTAGCATGAAAAATTTGAAGCAGATTCTTTGACAGTGAACTTTGTGACTCAGAGATCAATTAACATTGGCTAATTTCCTTTGAAATCTTCACTCCGTTTCCTCGTTAGAAGCTATCGTTGAGTTAATGTACATAAAAACTTACCCAGGAAAATGCTAGCGAGTGTAAATATGGGATGATTGTAAAGACTTTGTGTGAAAGATACTGCCGATGTGTTCGGATCTGTCAGCCAGTGCCAAGCTCCCACTGCCGTACACACAGAAATGAAACCTAGAAGTACTAAAAAAAAAATCAAATTTTAGGTTTGTTGAAATTGGTCCATTGAGATGGAAGGAAATTTATTATTCTTTGATAAAACTAAATATTTGACGGTGTCGAATTTTTCTGTTTTAAACATTTAAACTTATGAAAAAGTTTCAATTCAAGAATCTCTGAAAATTTGTTCAAGATTGAAAAAGCTAAAATATGTATTTTGGATATTTTGAATGTTAGAAAAGTTAAGCATTTTAAAAGAGCGATTTTTGGTTGCGTTTGCAGGATGCACAAGCCGAAACTATCTTCATTTTACTTTGTTGCATAACATTTTAAAACGACATATTTGTATTTTCTTTCTAATAATTGAGAAGAATTTATCAATACATACTTCGCCACCTTAATGTGGATGGTTGTAAACTCGAGATCACCTCCGTGAGACGTCTCTCGAAAGCCTTCAAATCTGTCAATCAATACAACACTGATGTATTATCGGAAAATACAAAATTATTAATAAATTTGTTGGAATATATAGTTATTGGTATGGATCTATGGGCACTGTATTCAAAATTGTAGGTTAGGCGCGACCGACTGTTCGTCAAAACTGATAAAACGTATAATCCGCTAGAGCTATTGATACAACGATGTCTTACAATCTGTATTTCGACTATTTCGATAATTTTTCCATTTTTTACCTTCGCACACTGTCTGGTCGAGCGACATTATTTTTATTTATTTACAAGCACAGGACAAGTCAGCATCCACACTACTACAGTCTACACACGTATACACATTACACTAGTTGCACTACTAACGCACTAACAGAGAATTGAGCGATGAGATTACATGGAAATTCGTCAGACTCCTGGAGAACGGACTTTACAGAAATACGCGGTCGATAACATTCCTTTATCGACTGAGCATGTTGGTTCGTCACACAAAAATGCAGCTTTAGTGCTGTTTGATTTGAGGTTATTCAGTTCGCAACGGAAGCATAATAATAAACCTGTTAAGCGTCCAGTTTGATCGGTCCTCTCTGGATCGTAGTTTCTGTTGTCATATTTATTTTGTTCTTAAATAAAAACGAATTGTTATTCCTCGTTTCGGTTGACTGAAGAAAAATATTACTATGCCAAAAGTACGTAGGAGCAAGAAATCACCTCCGGATGGTTGGGAGTTGATAGAGCCTACTCTTGAAGAATTGGAGCAGAAAATGAGAGAAGGTTAGAAATTACGATGCTACGTCCAAATAGAGTCGCAAAAAACCAAATTTTCGAAATTATAATTGAATAATTAACGAAAACATTGACAAATTTGAACAACAAATTCAACTGTTCAGCTGTTCGTGTTTGAAAACTTTAAAAACGAAACAACTTGACACAACAAAGAATTCATGGATTTCCATATTTATAATAAATAACAAATTATTGTCATATTCATTCGATTTCTTGTTTTTGTATGTTTCTCAACAATTATTTCGACACAATTCAGCTGAAACGGAGCCGCATGAAGGAAAACGTAAACAGGAGTCTCTGTGGCCCATTTTCAAAATTCATCATCAAAAGTCTCGGTACATCTACGATCTTTTCTACCGCAGGAAAGCGATTAGCAGAGGTAAGATATTTTATTTTAAACTTGAATAAAAACATGATCAATGAACAAAGTTTCTACCATTGGGTTATTTTGACTCATTGAAAAAATCTTAGTCCAGATTAAAATCCACTCTTTTTCCAAACTTCCACTGCAGTGTTTTTCAGCATTCGACCCATAACTTTTGTCACATTTTTGACATCAGGGATTTTCTAAATTTCGTTTCCATTGATTATTCATCCGTTACCCAATACCTTTAACGAAGAATCAAAAGTTATTGTCTCGCAACAGTAATTGTTGGAAAGTTAACTAATTCGATGAAAATAAAGTGTTGTCAAGTGTTTTGAATAAAAAAAACGACATTTTTCTTGACTTTTTCAAAACTTTTTTCGTTTTATTGAGTTCTCTCAATTCAATCTTTACTGAAACCGACTTTTTCGTGTACTATTCACTTCGCCATCAAATAACAAAGAGAATGGTAAAAAAGTGAACCTTATCATCGCATAGTAAAAATATTTCACACCAAAAAGAAGACTACAGTCGTTTCTGATCCCATTGTACAGATTTACCCTCCGAAAAATAAATCGTCACGGTCTAGGGCAACAACTAGTCTTTTCGATTTTATTACAATTCGAATTTATTGATAATTTTCAGAATTGTACGACTACTGTTTAAACGAAAACATCGCGGACAAGAATCTCATAGCAAAGTGGAAAAAAGTAGGCTATGAAAATTTGTGCTGTTTGAGATGCATACAGACTAGAGATACGAATTTCGGAACGAATTGCATCTGCAGAGTGCCGAAAGGAAAATTGGAGGAAGGTCGTATAGTGGAGTGTATACATTGCGGCTGCAGAGGATGTTCTGGTTGACGATCATTAAAAATTAGACATTTTCGTATAAGGCACATGACTCTGATTTTTTTATTATTATAAATTTAAATATATAACGATGATAAGACATGTAAAAAAAAAACAAAAGTGAACAAACACGTTGAACATAAATCTGTAAATAAACGATAATGTGTTCGCAATAACGTCCGTCTATTTGACCATAAGATTCCATTTGTTGAAATCGTGAAATCGAGCAGCAAAATACAAAGGCGTTTGTACGTTCCAATCGTACGTAACAGCTTTTTCCCCCGACTCTATATTTATTCTCAACGTTTCCTCGTCCTTTCGTTGGATAACAAATATTATTCTCGTACCCATTCGTATCCTCGGTAATCGCATCAACTTCTCCTCACTGTCCATAAATATTTTACCCAATGGCGTTAAAACCAAATTTCCGCATTTTCTCAAATCCTCTTCGATACCTGCTTGCTCTGACGTCAAAGCTATTCCCTCGTTGTCTTTGCTATCCTGTGAGACTTCCAAAAACTGTAAAATAAATGAAAAAAATGAGAACAACATCTTTTCAATACATACGAAATTTTGTAATATTCCCAAAAAATGTTGAGTTTGTCAAAATATCAAATTTCGTTAATTTTCTCTCTCCTCACGTTTTTTTACAATTGACAAATAACGATTTCATATATTTTTTCATTTGTGAATGTTTAAGGGGCTTTGTGGAAATAAAAAACATGGTATTTGTTGCTGAGAAAGGATAAAAAGTTTTTTTTTCACTACAAAAAATCATTTTTCACGTTCTCTCCTACCATTTTTCAGAGGATTGGACCAAAATCTATAAAAATTAGTCCATTTACCTTAAATTCAATGATCTGATTAGCGTCGACTTGAGGTCCTTGGGAAAACAAAGTACTCGTTCGATCGGTGATTTTAGCGGCAACTTTTCCGTTGTTCGTTACCATGTAATCTTTGTTGTCCAGAGTCCAACCTAAGGTTTCGTTCATTTTATTAAATTATTATTCTCAACGTAGGCGGCAAAAAAAAAGGGGGAGAGTAAAATACTCACTGTACGGTGATAATTGAGTTTTAGCAAAACGATGAACGCTCCAAGCAGTTTCCATCGATACCAATCCTACTCTCAACGTAACAGGTTGATCAACTTGAAGATCTCTAACGAAACACGTAGTTTCAGGGCCTTCGTATACTGTTTCAAAAGCTTCCGAAGTTACGTCGTAAATTTCACCGTTTGCTTTTTGCACGACAAAATTTTGTTCCTCGGCTGCATATTCAGGATCTGCTATGTGCCATTTTACGAATAAAGAACCTGGCCTTTCTTCTATCTCCACGATTTCCGCTGGTCCCATTCGTAAAACACTTCCAAGCTCCGATATTCCTTTTATCGTTGTTTCGACCATGTTTTTTGATGGTGGACTGAACGTTACGTATGGAAGCTCTTCCGGCTGTGGTACAGCTGGGATTCTTTTAAAAAAAGAAAACAAAAATTTCCAGAGTGTTTTTCAAAAATAATCAATAATAATCGATAAATAAAAATAATAAAAATAAATATTTTGGTTGTTGTAGTTTCATTTTTTCAATTACCTTCCTAAATTACTGCTGGCTTCTGTAAATTTACATTCCTGAAGTTTTCCCAAACTCGTGTCGCTGAGAGCTCTGCGAAGCTCGTTTACAAAGCTACGACTGCTCCTTATCTGAGCGTTCACTTGATGCCTGCAAGCTTTCAATGGACCGAGACTCTCGTTCATGTAGACTTCAGCTTCGAGTCTCAAGAGATCTCGTTTTTTGTTGATCTCTCGACAAATTCTGTTCATCAAATCTTGATACGTACAATCGATTTCCTCTGCAACTTTGTTTGAATTTTTGACGATCTGGAATTGGAGAAAAACATTTTTTTTAAATTGAAAATGTCAGGTTTTTTGGTTCGTTTTTTTAAAGAGAGGGAGATGAGTTTCTGGAACTAATTGAATTGCCTATTGCTTTACCAAAAAATGAGAAAAATTCATTAATTCACCTGCTCATCTGCGATGTCGAGGTCTCGTAACTGATCTTCCAATTTTAGGATGTAGTCTTCCGCAGATAATATCATATTCTTAACATCGTCTTGAACATGCGCTGGTAAATTTTCTCCAGTTTCGTTAAGATTTTCTCTGAAATTATCTGTCGAATGATCCGAGCTTGTATTTGTGTCGTTGAGTTCATCGAACTGCTCCAATGTCTTCAGAGCATTTGTCAATCGCAATTTTAATTCTTCGCTGCGAGGGTCAGTTTCATTGTTGTTTTCAATATTTATGGATCTTAATGATTCCAATGTTGGCATGAGAGGTTCTGTCTCGTCAAACGGAGCGCTGAGTGTTTTGTCTAAAATGTCTTCGTCCGAAGCATCCAGTGCTAGTGTATCAACCTCTGAATCCATTTTTCAAAATATTCTCTTCTTTTCTTCTCTTCGTTTTCTACCTCAAAAGCTCTTTGTCCTTTGAATCATTTATCGAGACGAGCAAAAAGTCCTCCCATTTTCCTATTGCAAAATCGAATTTTGGCTGTAAAGGTTTTTTTCAATTTAAGAGATGCAACAAATTTTAAAGCACTCGAGAGGGAATATTTTTTAAAGATCGATGCAGTAGCTTCTTTTTCATAAATTTTTAGGGACCTGTAAGTAGGGCTTTGTTAAATTTTGCCAAGAATATTTCACTTCGCAATTGGACGTGTCGGCTTGGAGATATTTGTCAGACGTTGTCTGAGACTGTTGGTTATAAAATATTTTGCTTTTTCGAGATCCTCCGATTTCTGTTTTTAGATTTTTTGACTCTTTTCTCCCTTTTAATATCTTCCCATCCCAATAATCTCTTTCGTACTTTGAAGGATCTTTTGCATTCTCTCGAAAGGACACTTGGGTGCCGGTACCAATAATTTGCCAGGAATATTTGATGGCGCAAGGGTAATTTTCTTTTTCCTCTTTTTCTTTAGTGACTAAACCTTGTATCAAATCTTCTGAAGTCTGAACACCTGTTCCAATTATTTGCCAAGAATACTTTATACGACAATCGAGTTTTTTATCTTCTATAACTTCTACAGAAAGTTCGGATTCCTTTTCAATAATCTTGGGATTTTTCTTCTGTGACGGGGGAACCCAATTTTCTAGATCTTCCCAAGAATATTTTATCCTGCATTTCTTATTATTTCCTAGGCCATCTGGTAAACTATCAGGACTGACAGAATTTTTCAAATTTATAGAACTCAGCGAGCGGAAATTAATTTCTGCGGAGCTATTTCTTTTCAATGGAAATGTATTATCAAGACTTTCTGAATTTGTTCTTGTTTTATGATCTTCTTCGAGGCTTTCCTGTTGGAATATTTCAGGGACTTTATCAACTTCAATAGATTTCTCGCTCAATTTTAAAGATCTTGTCAAATTTGGCATCAACATTGTATTATGACTCGATTGACGAATTAATTTTGGTACATCTGCCGCTGGGAGACTCAGCGACGACATCAACTGTTTACTGTTGCTTTTCCAGGAAGTGTTTTGAGCATTTATAAACTCATGACCGTCAGGGATTTTGTATCTTGTAACAGACTCTGTTTTAAAACTTGTTGTTTTATCTAAATCATGCAGATATTCAAATTTTTCAATCGTCTTCTCTGAATCGAGTTGATTTTGGAAGTTTTGGCAGTTATCTGCATATTTATCGACGTAAAGGCCATTCCAACTGGCTTCGGATTCTTTTTGTAAATGTTCTTTCTTCCTTTGGAATTCAGAGCTCACGTAATTGTCGTCATGGAAAAAAGACAGAGTTTGCGACTCTGGAGGTTTGTTCTTGCGCATTTTGACAGTTTTGGTCTTTTTTTTTATTCCTGATGTCTCGATGGATATTTTATTGGCCGATGGAGGCAGAGCCAAGGGAACCATAACATTTTTGGTCACAAGGACTACGTGGGGCTTCATCATATTCTGTTTTTCTGTTATAACCATTTATTTTATTCCTAATAATTCATTGCCTTAAACATCATTCGGGAAACGATTTAAAGGTTCAGGACTTTGAGGATGGAGAATTGGATTGGCGGTTCATGCGGCAGAACGAGATCATTTTTATTGCATTCGGTTAATGGAGAACAAGTGCAAACTTTTTTACACTGAGTTAGTACATTTTATTTTTTATTTTTTTATTAGTACACACTTGATTATTCAATATTTTGTTCTTTGTGAGGCTTTTTTGCTATTTCATATTAAAAATATTGACAAATTCCAACATTTCGTTATTTGAAGGCAGCTTAATATTTTTTTTTCGTTGAAATTATTCGAAATTTTGAACTACGAAAATTCGGGACTTTTTTTTCGAAAGAAATTCAATTTGCCAAATGGTTGTATCATTTTTAAAAAAGTGGAAAATCCATGAGCAAAAAAAACATTTTTTTTCTTTCGAACGATTGAATTTTTAGTTCAACTTTACAAATCCTGTTCCCTTTTTTGTTGAAACAACTATGAAAGTGAAGCGAGGATAAAAAAATTAATTTGGAAAATACGTTTTTGGTTCGATGGATTTTAACAGGATTCACATGTAAATAATTAAATTGTTATTTGCATATTTCAATACGTTGAATGGCGAATAAAAGGAAATTCCAGAGAAAAAAAATTAGAAATACTCACAAGGAAAGTTCGTAGGGATTACATATACAGATAAATGGAAAGATCGGGTGTGGCGACGAAACAAAAGGGACACTTTTTCATTTAAAACTCATTCGAGTCTTTAAAATTTTTAGGTTTAATAAAAGTAGGAAAGTTTTCTCGATTTACTGATGATTTTGTTCGAGGGACATTTTTCGAAATGTGTTTACTGGATTCTGTCAAAATTGCAATTTGCTACAGCCTGGAAATTGACGTGGCTAACGAAATGACTGGGTTTATAAACAAAAATAAATATTAGCGGTTAACCTTTTGCTATATATACATAGTTACGATAATTGTCACCTTGCGGCATCTAGCGGAATGTTGCATTTTCCTCAGAACAATTCATCGCGGTTGGTAAGAGTTTGGTTAGACTTAAAGTTCACAAAAACTACACCAGCTGGCGTCTCTTCTTCAAAGCCAAATTTCGAAGCTTGCGAAACAGTAAAAAGCGTTGTCCATTTTTTAAAGTTTGGAAGCGTGTACAAGTTGTAAACGAAAGAAAAAACATCGCGATTTTACAATCATGGCTCAAAGCTCTTTTTGACGTGCAAATAAAATTCAACGCTTCGATCAAAATGGAGCGATCTTTTCATAAGAACAAATAGTTTAATGATACGAAAAGTATTACAAATTTTTGTGTAACATACTGATAATCGTGTGCAGTGGAAAACGGCGTGAACGTGAAAACAATTGGTGCGAAGAATCGAGTAACTTGGCGATAATGTTCCTACTTGCTTTTACGATCAAATAAATAGAACAGAATAAAACAAACGTTGCAGAATCTAGCAACGAATAATGATTATTATCACAAAATACATTTGTCACTAAGAGAGTTAGCAATTTCATTCACAAGTTCACGATAAACGATGGGATTGACATTGTGTGCAAGCTGATATAAAAGGAACCAGTCGCCAAAGGGAAGTTTCTCCACGAGACGCGCTGCCATTGTTTGAGGAAGTACTCGGACGACTCCACGAAGTAAGTAAATACGAGCCCATGGTTGAGTAAAAACGATTAGTCTGAAAATACGAAAGGGACGATGTTGCGTCACCATTGAAATCTCTTGTAATTATATTTGCATATAGTTACCATATATAATTCGAAATGATTGTGCTTGAAAAGTTTGTTTTTTTAATGCAAAACTACGACAGGACGAGCGAGAGAAAGAATTTCGCTTTGTTTACTTTTTTCGATCGACGTTTTAAAATACGATGCGAACGAACTGCAAACATTCTGAAGTCTTTCGTGCATTATTCTCGGTCGTTCGAAACGCCACAAAATCGCGTCTTTCGACTCGTAATTTCGTAGTTTATAAAATTCGACTGAAACTGTGATTTCAGTCAATTCCAAAAGTAAACATGTAAACAATTACCTGTAAAAAATCGCCAAACCGCTGAGCCCTGCTAATAAAACAAGCCAAAACCATATGAACACGAAAATTTTCTCGTTTACAACGTTCAGTGGTAAAATACACAGAGCGTCAAGTATTTGCGTCGAGCCACTGGAACCAAATGTGTGAATCGTGCATTTCGTCACTTTTGGAAATAACCTTGCCATCGGATCGATTCGTTCGAATGGTTTAGCCTCCATGGCAAATGCGGAGACTGACGCTCCGTACGAACTAAATTGACCATCGAGAAATACGTCCAGCAAATATATTTGTCCTGTCTGAAATGATACAGTGATTTGTCTTCGAATCGAACAAAATATTTGGGCGTCGAGTGGGGGAAAACGGACGGAACGCGAAACGACGAAAATCAGTGAAGCCCCATTGACTGTTATTTCCTTTTAAGCCCGAATAACTCCGTCAAAAAACATAATATTTTTAAACATAAGTAGTGTTTCGGAAAGTAGAAAGTCAGGGCTATAACATTAACCTCAAAATAAATCTCAAAACCCCCAATAATTCCCAAAAAATCTTCCGGAACATAATTTTTATGATCGCAAATAAATTCTCAACATTTTTTTTCGTGTTTCTGAGCTAAAAAAATATTCAGCTCTACAAAGAATGAGAAATTTTCGCTTACCACGTTAATAAAGTTGAGAAGTTCGCATATAAAAAATCGGAAAGCATAGAAATTGTGATTGTGAACAGAAGTGAGAGCGAAATATTCGACGAGCTGACGTTTTCTCTCATGAGTCCAAGCTTCGCGAGGAGGAAAAGGGGACGAGAGATCCCTTGCTAGATGACCCACTATTCCAGCTTCCCAGACTCCCCAGAGGGCACGAGGTGTGTAGAACAGAATCGCCTGGAGTATCAGGACGAAGCATACCTGTTGCACGTACGATATACAGACAAAGAGAGAGAGAGAAAGGGAGAGGGAGAGAGAGAGAGAGAGAGAGAGAGAGAGAGAGACATGTACATATACATTTATATATATAAATATAGATGAATAGAGAAAAGCAGATGAGACAGACTTGTTATAGCGCGGAGAGTTAGTCTCGAAAACCCATTTATGGCTGTTACATCAGGCGAAAAATACGACAACGAGATTTACGGATTTCCCAGCAGATTCAATCGGATTATCCATTTTCTCTATGCTGAATTATATATATTTCTGTCTCAAAGTATAAAGTCGAAAAAACATTATAGTAGAAAAGGATTGCATTCTGTCAGTCCGTTGGGAGCTTATCTCCAAATAAATAGTTTTATTTATAGAGCTTACAGTCAATAATAAATTATTGGAAAAAAACTGGAAAATAAAGTAAAATTGACTCGAGTTCTGCCAACAAGAAAGCTGGATTATGGAATCTTCTTGTTTTTATACTTTACGGATTTATTATTCCCGGATTTACTACGATAAAAAATCCCTCAATTCGAAGCCATAAGATATTGACATTTCTGACGTTTGACAAACTTCGTAAGCAGCGTGAGACTGAAATATCTTTTCCCAACAGTCCCCACTCGATTTTTATCTTTCATTTACATTTTTATTCACTCTCTTCACGCATATTTTTTATCAGATTAACTAACCCATTGATAATAACGATGATAATGTATTTCGTCGTTCTCGAAAGCTTGACCCACACCTGGACTCGCAACGTCTTTTCCAGGCACACCATCAAGATGACGTGAAACTGTGAATGTACTGTAGATCCAACAATAAGCATTCACCGGTTCTTTATCTAAGAAAATGAAATTGGAAAATATTCAAAAAAAAAGAAATAAATTGTAACATTATTCGTTTTTTCATATTCAGCCTTAAGGCGTTTGGTTATTTAGAAGTTTTTCTGTTAATTTAAAATATTTACGTCGAGTAAAATCGTTTCTTTAAAGATTTATTCGCACGCACTTTTAACTGGGTCACAGAGACCCACGGCAGTGAATTTGGTTCGATCGTAAATTAATTCATTGCTTTGTTAGATTTTTATGCGATGTTTTTTGTTTATTAAACTGTTTGAGACGAAACGTATTTTGGAGAGTATTTTTCGAATCGATGGAGAAATGAAGATACACGGAGAAGAGAAGAAAAGTGAGTTGCGAATCGCCCACTCTTTCAATGTGTTATCAGCCATTTATTCGCCCGTGCTCTGCCGTACACTTTTTTGTTCCGTTCTCTTTTTCGCCTACCGAAACTTTTGTCCGAGAAAAGCTTTTCCATGAACCGTTTTCAGAAAATAAACTGAGCCCCCGAGCTCAACTTCTTTCTCTTCGTTTTTCTTTCTTTTTTTTCCCCCCGATATTGAACTTTGCGGATCTCTACGAAAGAAAAGGGAAACGTCGATCGAAAGGAAAAATTGGCGAGAGTACGAAAGAACCGGAAGTGTAAAGGATCCACGCACATCACGACTCAACACACTCTCACCTCGTCAGATAACTTTTAATAGTGTCAAGTAATTTTTTTCCCCCCCTTTTTTTTCTTCTTATTTCCACTTTACGAAATTACAAAAGTTCCTACTTCCTGCATGTCTGTTTAACTCGCGTCGTCGTATCAAAATTTTGTTTCTACTCCAATGAGATTTTCTCTGCTCTATGCCAGTCGAGAAGTTGTAGAAAAATCAAGTTTGCAGGAAATGGCAATTTAATAAATGAACAGACTTTCCTTCGTCGGGATAAACTGATATTTTTAATTGTAAAAAATAATTTAAAAAAACAATCTTACGGTATCAAAAAATCCTCGAGTTTATCGTGTTATGAATAATATAAATAAACACAATCGCATAAAAATCATTAAAGCAATTAATGATAAAGATAAAATGTTTTTTTTCCACGGAATATTGAGACTTGAATGTAAAAATATTTTTTTCAATTTCTTACCAATCGATTTGTCCGGTATGCAAGTTATCGGTTCACCGAAATATTGTTTCGCCGTAACGAGAATAGCGCAAACGCTCAAAAGTATAACAGTCACTCGTGAATGTAATCTGAAAACAATATTGTCCACTCTCACCGGTTCGCTTTGCAAAAGGTCTTGCACGGGCTTGAACAACTCGAGCATTTTCGTAGGTTATGAAAAAACAACGAAAATAGCCTCAAGCCTTCGTATCCCGATTCACACAAACGAAAAAATTCACGATGTTTTTTGACCGATTTTTATGACGATGTGACAGTCAATGAAATTGTTGGTTATGAGAATCACGATCGTAAATTCCTCCAAAATTCTTTCATTTATCTAGAACTTTAATGATGTGCTGATTCAAAGAAAAAGTTAACTAAAAAACAGTTTTTTTCTGAATTCAATTGTTTACAAGTGATCGATTGAAAAAAAACTTGTAAGAGTGGGAGAAAAACAAAAGAACACCGTTTTCTTTTAACACAAAGCAACCTTGACGACGAACATGACTTTCAAGTCTGTGTCCATAATTTTCGAAAGTTCTGTATGTGAAAAAGCATGAGAAACTAAGAGACACGTATTATCATAATTTTATCATAAAAATATGAATAACTATGTTGTGAAAATTTCGCAGTTGCATCTTTATTTAGTTTTCAAGACGAAGAAATCCCAAAAAATGGTCAAAAAAAGAGCCTCAACTCGAAATTAAATCCTTGAGAGGTAAAATGGACCCTTAAAGGTGAACCATTTTGAGGGTTCGTTTTGGAACGTTTCGGAAACAAAAACCAACATGTTTATTATCTGAACTGATAAAAAGTCTGCGATCCAAAAAGAAAAAGAAATAACTGATGAAACTCCGTTGCATTGACTTATTTTTGAGCCCACATTGAAGTGGAGAATGTATTTGAATGAAACGGATTGTTTTCTGATAGAAACATGAAAATAAAGTTCACGTTCGTTATGTATTTTGTCGTATTTGTCGTAAACTTCGATGATTGTTCAGTCGAACTGATCATTCGATGGAATGAGACAGTGAATAATAGAACAAAGTTGAAAGGTCGATTGTTAAAATTTGCCAATCATGGTTATAATTGGATTATTAGGTTGTTCGCGGGGTTGTAAGACCATTGGTCGATGGAGGAAGTCTTTTCGTCGAATAATCTGAACAATAGTTAAACGTATATATAGAAAGATTTCATAACCATGATGAGGATGAGGAACGATGAGGACAAAACGAGAAAGGATGGACGAGCATAAATGGCGAAGTTCGCGTTCCACAAGTTCTCTGGGTTGGGAGTCTGTTCCTTGGTAGATACATTGTTAAATTCTCAATGTCTTCCCCGTAGAAGTCCCTCTCAGCAGGTTTACAATGAATGCCTTTAATCGGAATAGTTTGAACACTATTGTACAAGCTGGAAGACAGAGGGCATGCAGAAGCTTTCTAGGGTTGAATCTTGTCCGCAGCGCACTGCGAAACTACGACTAATTGCTGCTGTTGGACGAGGGGAAATCGGTCGATCGGTCCGAATCGATTGAGCTTAATAGATGGGGAAATAGGTCGGAGAATAATAGAGGAAAGAATTGCAATCTTGTTGCCGTTTTAGTACGAATAGTAAGTATTGATGTTTGAATAATGCGGTTACACGTCCGAATAACTCGAAACCAAAATAACAACACAATAATATTTTTATAACAAAATCGTATATGACAGAAGAATTTGGATAAATCGTCTTTAATGTCATCTGCACGTGTGTAATGAGTTTTAGAAGGTTTGACGACGCGGAAGTTCAGGTGTTTTTTGGTAAAATTCACTATTTTCGGTAGTCTCTCAAAATGAGCGCGTGTTAAAAGTTACATTTTCATCAATAAATATTTTGGCTCCTACATGGTGAAGCCTTCTAAAACTTTGCATAGATTTTTATGCAACATCGAAGAAGCTACATTCAACTTTTGAAAAAAATCTAGAGAAAAAAATGTTCGCAATTTTTGTAGTTATACAGCAAGTACAAATTACCTTGGATGGCCTTAAATTTGGAGTATGTTGTTCTTTAGTCAATTTACAACAACTTTTCTTTATTAAACTATGCCCGCAAACTATTTTGTATGCGAGAATAACTGAAAAACAATTTTTTGATATGAATGTCACGATATAATCACCTCAACTGCCTTACAATCGAAACGGAATAGAAATAATAAAAGCAATTGAATTGATTTGAAAATTTTCATGTTATATCGTCGTGTTGTTATTTTGTCGTGTGACCTGGATAGTTAAGTGAAAAAGTGGTTGGATTTAGATGTTTTCGAAATGAAAATATTTTACGTTTTGATGATACATGACGTTATTTTTTGAAAAGAAGACATATTGGTAGAAATATTTGATGATAATAAATGAAGAAAGGAGAAAAATGTAAATACTCGAGAAAGAGAAACTTGATCTCACGATTTTTATTCATAAAAGGTGGAAGCTTTTCGGTCCATTCGCGAACGCGATATGACGAAGAAAATGAGGCAGGGATTTGCACGGATTAAGAGATTAGGGTCGCGCAGTGGTGGCGTGTTGATAATAATCCTCGTTTAAAAGTTCGGTCGAGAAGGAAAATATAGATGCCGCTGTAAAGGAACCCGCGAAATGAAGAAAAAGAACAGGGCAGAGGAGGGAAAGACTATGAACCTGGCAGGTTAGGTGGAAGGAAGCTCGGGAAAGATAAAGACTATAAATCATTATGATAACCAACGTTTATCCTGAATATACATATAGATGTATCAAAAGAGCTGCGAGAGACTGCGAAAACCGCTGGAATTAGTAGCCGGAGGCACTTTAGTGCTCTGCGACCGGAAACCCGTCCGGTAATCTTGCTCCTTCTCTTCTCGTAGCAAAGAGAATGAGAGACAAAGAAAGTCAGAGAGAAAGAGAGAGAGAGAGAGAGAGAGAGACAAGAGCTTTTTCCATGAAGTTCCTGTTCTCTGGCCTCAAAATGCCCGACGATTCTATTCCAGTAGAAATCTTCCTTAATTGCTGACGTTGAAATATCGGACGAGTCGGAAATTAGGAAGAGCATACAGAGAAAGATATCGACGCTGTTGAATTTTCATTTTTCCGTGCAAACTACGCAAATATGCTGATGGGATGAGGTTTTCATAAGAGGTTTTGGTACAAATTTCAAAAATGATATGAAAAAAGATGAAATTTCACGATGGCATACGTTTTTTGTCACCTCGTCATCGAGGTAATCCTTTATTAGTAAAAAATATAATCATATCGAATCATTACAATAATATAATTACAATAATGCATTTTATCAGTAAAGACGATCGATTAAATCGTGTGGGCAGCTATGTTCAATGATATCAACGAAATTTTTGTATGCAGTATACCAATGGTTCGTTCGTTATAATCCAACCCTTAACACACTTATCGTACGATTTATTAATAGAGATGTTACTGAGAGAAATAATGTGAAAATATTACAAGAAACCACAGATCGGAAGTCCGTTGTTACAGAAAAAAAATACTCATTAATGATCGTCAGTTCATTCCAAATTAAGCTGTCTACTGATTTCCCCTCTCGAATTGAGTTCTTATTTGTAACAATAGAAGAGTAATGTTGATGGGCTTCAGAAAAAATCTTAATGCGATGTCTATAGAGGAAAATGGCTATTCAATCTCTGGTGCATCAGTTAAAACTGCAGATGGTCCCCACTCTGAAGTGGACGATTTAATAAACCGCTATCGAAAAAGAGAAACTCAACGGAAGGTACTTGTGCGTAGAAAATGTGTATTTTTATTATCGTTCGTTGTTTGCCACATAATTGTATCAGCAAATTTATTTAATAGCTATTTAAATCAAAACAACTGATGTTGTTTTGTAACAAAGTTATTTTAGCAAAAATCGTGATGATGCTGTTTGTGTACTTTAGATCCCTGAGAAGAGACCGTGAGTATATATTGTTTCACGGAAACTTCAGGCTCACGAATTTCTAGACAAATCATAATCGAGCTGATTTTTCACTTATCAATACAAATATCAGCCCACGTGTCTACATAAATATGACATATGTACAAGGGTGACGGCGTATCGAAGCTGCAAATAAATTCTTCTCCTTCCATTCATGATTCATCTGTTCACCGTCGTGCTGAACAGGTTGCAATCTTCCTTTCTTTCCTCATGAAACATGATCGATGCGATCGAGACTCCGTCTTTATAATATTATTCGAACAACCTTAACCTACGTTTACTTTACGCCTAACCACAAACATAATGCTGCATTTGTTGTTGATTTTTCTTCCTTATGAGGGCAATCAGCACAGAAATTTCTAGTCGGCGGACAAATATTTACAGTTCTTTTGTTTCGTCGTTTTATCTTTATCGTCTTGTAACATTGCTGTACACAGAATGTCCTATTTTTGAGCGCACAAGAATCATTGGATCAGAAAAAAGGACCTAAGAATGCACAGTTTCATTCCCATCAGGGATACATGGAGTGTCATCGAAGTATCGCTTCAATTAAAATCATTAGACTCCAAGTTTTCGATCTAATCAGCAGTGTAATTAAAAATGGGACGTCCTGTATATCCTGAACATCGGTTGAACCATTCGTCAGTAGATTTCCTGACATCACAGTGTTTTTCAGCAGTACATTCATATTATTCTATAACCGTTGCTTCCATCATATTATGGAGAGGACAAGGTTTAGCGTTGAGCAAGAAACTGATGACGCTTTCGACAAACGGTAATTTATCTCTGCTCTTCTTTAAAGAGACAGCAGAAATGACAGTTTTGCAATCGATCGAAAAGAATGTCGACATCGAGCATGATTTAGCTGATGAAATCTCGTTTTAGGTAATTATTGAAATCCCCTTCCGATCATAGGACAGAGTGTGTTTTGAATTCTCGGTCATGTGGTTTCTGAGTTTCGACACAGAACAGTTTGCAGGGTTTCTGTTTTCGCGGTGGTACGTCACTTAATCAGTTTCCCATAGTTATTACTATACATATGTAATTCAACAGGATACTATATCATAGTGTGCTTCGTAGAAGCCACTCAGTTGACTCTCCATTTACTCTTCAGATCACCTCGGTATCGGAGGTTCTAACACAATAGAAACTTCATAATACCTGTAATTATGTGGTTATATGAAGCTTCCACAACGTTCTGCTTCGTCTCATTGCCTGAAACTTTGATTGTATGACGAACGGGCTCAAGGACTTGATGGACTATGTGAGTAACCTCAATGGTTTTCATGTATGATGTAGTTAGTTCCTTGCTCTATGGGGCTTGAAGATAGTATTCATCACTAACGATTGTCGCACCCACGGTTAATCGAGAGCGCAATAATGAAATAAATAGTAATAATGATGCACTTCATCCAGATGTCTGCTTGGATGATCCATCAATTGTTCAATGGGTCTGGTGAAATCTTATACTTCTGAATCAGGATACATTTTGAGTTATGAACATGTCACGTATAACGTGAAAAAAAGATCCTTTTTTCGAAAGGGTTTCTTCGTAGCTGAAGATTATCGAGATCAGCCTGGAGCTCGTTGAACAGCAAGAGCAATTTAGGAAAACGATCTACCTCCAGAGCGTTTCAATGCCTGACTTATACCAGAGAATATCATGTACAACAGAAGACTGCTATACATGAGTTTACTATCGTAGGTATAGCGTAGTTAGTCGCCCGGTGAACCAGAATCACGCTCCATTATCGTGCAAACGATCCCCCACCCCCATCGCTAACCACAGCTCGCAGGCTATGGAGAAACGACGTGTCTCATCAAGATTTAGGGGCTGAGATAGCGAGACCAGTTCGGGTCATCCATCGATCTTCTCCTCGCCCCATCTCACTCTCCGAGAACAATATAAGTGTGTGTAAGAGAGGTTAATCACGAGGGTACTCTCTTCTTAGACTGTGTGCTTATCGATGAAATGCGTTGATTCGATATATAACTGAGGGCAGTAAACTTTGGAACTAACGGGGCTTAATCGATTAAACACTCGCGTGTCATTCATCTCTCTTGGCTACACTATCCATCTTTTACTCTTTCCTCCCATCCCTTTTTTCCCCAAGTATCCTGAATTCCCTAAGGAAACGAAAATAAGGAGCAGTCTGTCCGGAGCTCGGGCAGCTCTCAGCGTTCACGAGTTCAACGGTATATTCCCCACAAAATTGTTTTTCCATCCCTGGGAAAACCTAATAGCAAGAAAACTGAAGTGGAGAAATGTAAAGATGAGTTATCTCGTTTCCACAAAACCGATATAAATTAATTGATTACCTACCAATTAATCCGACCACATTGGACCGTATTTAGGAAACGTTATTTCTTTTGTAACTACAGATTTGGCGGATAATTATTGCGAAACAAAAGCAAACCTTCGAAGACCCGTAGTGAACCTTCGAACATCAGGAATGTAAATTAATTACAGTATTGACAGTAGAATGGAAGTAAAGTGAAAAATCGGGAAATTGTTGGTGCAGAAACTTGGTAAATCGTTGCCCGAACAGTGCCTCGATTTCCATAACAGTTCGTAAGGATCCACTTGAAACATTCAGCGGTAATCCGCGTATAACAGTTAACAATTATTCAAGTTCCGACACTTCATGCAAAAACACTTGTTCACTTTAGGCGCGATGCGTTGAAACAGTGAAACAATTTCACCAGGTGATCATTCGTGAAATCAGTAGGGTACGTGAATGTCCCGAGATCGACTCCTTCTGCGGCAGATACGACAAACGGCGATAAGACATGCGAGGCCCAGTATTACGGCTAATCCAGCGCCGAGGCCAGCACCCGCCCATCCAGCTGGACCAACCGCACTTCCGGTACTGCTTCCGATCGGCCCTCCGCAGGTCTCAACTGCTTCGTCGTCAGGTTCCAGGAGGCTAATGTTAAAAGTACCAACGGCGAAAGTTGGCGTTGGACAATTGACAATGCCGTTACACAATAGACGAATTGGTATACATCCAGTATCACCAGGACAATGAAAATCGCAATCTTCCAACTTTTGTGTCTTGAGTGCGCCTGAACCGTCTCTTGGCAAATGGTACAATTCGGTCCAAGCTATTTTAAAAGCTACTCTAGCTGGTGCCATCGATCCGGTGAATTGTATAACGACGGGTGGTGGTTCACCATCGACGGGATTAGGAAGACCGAGTTTGGCTGCCTCAAATATCGGCATTTCACGAACGAAGCTCACGTTCTCACCACATATTCCAAGATGTGGTTCCAACGAGCCCGCTAAAAAGATCTCGAGTTTACCATCCTCGCAGGATCTTGAGGCAAATTTGATCTTGTCAAAGTGCAGCCAAAGGTCTTTCTCCGGGTTGACTCTAAGCTCCCAGATGCACTTGATGGAACGTGGTGGTGTCACATAGCCAAGAGCCTCGTAGTGCGGAAATTCGATCTCACCATCAGTGTTCGGAGCCAACAAAGCCGGGCCACAAAGAGGACTGTGCACAAATTCATATCTTGCTTCGAACAATGGAGACGGTTGTTTGAAGTAACTCGCAGCTGCGTGTGCGCCGTCTACCAGAAGCTTAAGATCGAGTTTTTCACCTCGTGAAACGATTCTCAGAGGGGGTGCAGATGACGAAAGCTTGCACAAACAATGACCCTTTTCCGAGTCATAACCCGGTTCTCGAATCAATATCCTGTCGGCCCGACTTTCCCAACAATGTCCGCATTGGGCGTAGGGATTGTTATCTTTGAATGACACCGATTCTAGGATCAGAATGACTCTGGCATAGAGTCGTTTATCAGTTACAAAGCTGTAGGTACATGATAAATCGGCCGGTGGGTCACCAGGCCGTTTGTATACCAAAGTATTTAGAGGTGATCGTAAGCGCCCGGACTTTGCTTTCCAGGCGGCAAATATCTCGTCGCACTCGGTGTTGGGTACAGGTTCACCGAATCTTGTGGCATTAAAAAAGTCAAAATGTGCCCAATAATACAACGAGCTGCCGGAATAACTTCCAGTTTTACTTTCGAATCGAACGAACAGAGAATTCGAAGTCGAGACAAAGTCGTGTTTCTCCATAGGTTTGCTAAAAGTATCACAAAATGTTTTTATTATCCTCGCGTCGTCCGGCCAATTGGCGTCGTAGAGAGTCAAGCTCTCGCCGCAATCACCGTCGTATGGTACAATTGGCGACTCAATGCGATTAACACGAAAACTTGGGAAGTACAATCTCGCTATTTCACCCGGTCTACCTTCGAGACGATAAGTGCAACTCGTGTGCGGTGGATACCAGTGAGGAACAGACAAAAATATGCCTTCGTTGCCACTAACAAGTGCTTCGCTGTACAACAACCAATCGCAAGTACCGTTTTTAACTCCAGCTGTCTTCACCTGACCCGGCCAATTTCCAACGTTGAAGTGAAAGCCCGTATTAAGCAGAGGACCAGCCGGTGATGATACGAATTCAACGTAAAGATCTTCGCTTGTGCCGATAATGCTGTAGGGAAATTTGCCCATGCCGCAAAACGTGCCGATAATTGGAGCAGTCTCGTCTTTGCCATCATAGAGTCTGATATAGTCGTAGGGACAATGCTCCGAGCCCGAAATAATCGGTCTCATAGGACACGTCATTATATTCTCACATCGTTGCCCGTCTATGTTGAATTCCTCGTTCTCGATGTAAAGCTTAATGAACGGCTGTCTTGTGTTCAGTCGATATTTGCAGTGAAGAGCTCGCGGATATATACCCGGATAAGCGGGACTTTGCACGTAACACGTCTGCAGTTTGCAGTCATTGAATACCCGTTCGCAGTAACTCCCAGGAACTATTTCGCCACGTCTATTTGGATACAACTCTGGATGTTGTCCGTAACGTAAATATACTTCGAACTGTTGTTCCGCGCGTGAATCAAAACTAAAGTAGGTCTGGTCTGTGAAGTTGTCAGCGTGAAATAGAACTCGGACGAAGCTCGTTTCAGATATGAACGTTTGGGGCTGTTCTGATTCGCCGCAAAATACACCAGGATCTTTCCGATTGTTTACTTCGGTCTTTGTGTTTCCATCGATTATCTGCAACAACAAAATCAATCGGAAACATTACAGTTACGGCAAAGTTAACATCCTGGCTCTCGCTAAACCATATTTCAATCCAATTACCATTTTACAGTCCAACCCCAAGTTAAGAAAAAAGAAAAAAAACATGGCAGTCTCCGCAGGGAAGTTAGGGACGTAAAAACTAGTGTAATCAGGATGAACATTCAACGGTGTGATTTTACTAATTTACTTGGACAAAACCCCAGACCCAGTACGAGTACGAAGCACAGAGTAGATCGTACAGAGAGCAAAAAAACATCACTGGTTCTAGAGAGCTTAAGTTACGAGTTTAATGAGATGTATTATTTCAATCAGGTTCCAAAACTGCACAACTTTCCGTAGCTTATGATTTGGCCGTACCCAATGCAGGTATATGTTCATACAATCCATAACGATTTGCTGACGGTGATTCACAGTTTAAACTTGGTGAATTGGATCTTGCCTACAATGCAAATATCTATAGCCATATCCCTTGCTAGTTTGTTATATACCACCACCCTGTTTCATACCCCCTTCCCCTATACACACACATACACAGATAAATACAGTACATAGAACGGAGGGTATCTATAACAATGTATCCAGGCATGCTCATCCGATTCACCGTAGAATTAATTCAGCGGGTACTTTGGGGGCCGTTACTCTCTCCATCATTATACAGGCTTGTTGCGGCTATGGAGCGTCCACTATTGGTGCCTCCCCGTTGAAACTATACTCTGGTGGGGAATATCTCCGAACGTGTTTCGAGCTGTTTGGGTCGAAATGTGTGGGCGTAGGATGGAAAGTCGAGTCGAGACTGGCCGCAGTAAATTTCAACGTAGTGTCTACGCTGTAGACGTTCGTTTAGCTTCCGGTCTACGCCATCCAGAGTCAACGCTACCGAGGGTGTTCGCGAATATACATTGCCATTCATATACCTTTATATACGTAAGTATATATCCACTTTTGGCATTGTATATAACGGCTTGTACACTCAACACACATTCATCTTCAACACTCGCTACTACACAGCGATGTTCCTACGCTTCGCTGCTGGTGTTTTGTCTGTATATCTCAATACACGAATGCTTTCCACCCTTTTGCCGCATGAAAACTACATGCATAGGAGTCTCTCCGGCTGGTGGGAACCACTCACCAAGTGTCATTTAATATCCGGCGTGAGTCGAGACTTCATTACCTCAAGTTTCAGCCCCGTGCGATATGCACTACTAGAGAATATACACGCTTTTGTGCCATGTGTTGTTTTATCAAAACAAAACGGCGTAACTCCGGCCATTCCTATCTGAAGAAAAGTTGTAGTTGCGTTTTTTTTTCTTATTCAGATAACATGCGGTAATTTACCACTGCAAATCAAAGTGTACATAGCGCTGTTGCTTTTTCCCCATAAACTCTAATCGCTTAAAGAAAGCATTTCGGATCTTCAAATACACTGTAGGTAGGATGAAATTGAGAAATAGATCAAGTCATGGTTGCTGTCGAACAGTCAAATTGACTTGGTCTGTATCGAACAGTTTTCGACGGACAGCCAGTCGATTCAGCAGAAACGTTTACTGACAGGTCAAATATAATTTTAAACTACCCCTCGGGTCAATTCGATATGTCGACTAATTGGGACCGGAGAGTAATTAGTCTGGGAATATAATTCGGTTTATATTCGTATCTGTCCGCAAAGTCTAGCGGAATATCGGACTCGGAAAATACACGGTGATCATTAGATATTCAGGAGTAAACGAGAAATGAAAACAATCTTGGAAACTGCATGTATTTCGATGAAAATATTTAATATAGCTCGAGGAGACAGCGTTTGTCAATGCGAAAAGGCATCTTTGAAAGAGTCAACCGAGGTTCGAGTATATTAAGGACAGAGTAACAGGACGAGGGGTAGAGAAAGCGAACGATCGTTGTTGATCGTTGGAAAAATGTTTGGTGGACGGATATTTTCTATCTATCCGGGCGAATGCCAGAGGGGATGTTTTTTGACGTTCGTGTGTATTGTGGAGTTAAATGTGATTTAACCACGAGAACTCGTATGCGTTGCTTTTAATAGGTTTTTAATGGCGTTTTAATGGGTTTTTTGCCAGTATCGTGCGGCCATGGTTCAAGAGAAGTTGACACACATACAAACACCGTCATAACTTCACGTGCAATCGAACGACCTGCACATTGTGACGTATTTTTAGCCGCTTCGTTGCAATAGCGGATGAGGTCGAAATTTTCCACCCATTTTGCTATAATATCGTTACAAGTGATTCCGTGTGACAACGATGTCACGAATATGCGAAAATATACAATTTGTTCGAAACATAAATATAAAAAACAAAGAAAAATTTCTAATAAATCTGGATTTTTCTCAAACAACAATAGGCTTATCTCTTGTATTTTATCAACTATATCGTTCACTAAAATTTGTCCTGTAACCCCACAAAACATAGGCTCGAATAGATTAATCCCATACAACTGTATATCTGTATATTCAAGTGTATAGGCGAGTAACGAACAAACCCTCAAACTGCCCATTGTACCGTGAAAGTCATGATAAGGCCGAGTTGCACACGTGTGCAAACAGAATGGGACAACGTGTAAATTCTCGTGCTATTCCAGCCTCCTTCTCACACTACGGTCCACATCACCGCCAAATATCCTAACGCTGGCTCTATTCTTCGACCCCCACATGCACTACAATAGTGTATGAATAATGGGTTACAATTGTAATAACCTTAACGAGTTGTATATCCATGCCGAAATTCATTCACATTTCGTGAAACAGATGAAACCGCAATTTTCTTTGGTAAGTAGTTGGAAAAAGTCGTTATAGTATAATGAACATCGGAAACTAGCGAAAACCCAGAACTTCTGTATCAAAAACCGAAACTTTAATATCGCAAGACTTTTTTTTGAAACCGTAGACCCGGAGAATATGGTCCAATTTCTTGGTAAAGTAAATCTTCTGTTTTCACTATATCTTCGGAACATTTTTTCGTGCTAGGAAATTTTTCAATATCAAATGTACATCAAATGTCACTTTACCAGACGCCATTCTTTTCGGGATAAAAAAATGAAGAAAATAAAGTTTAATTCAACTTTACGATCGAATATGACAAACGTTTTATGGCAAAGTAAATATTGCAGTCGTTTGTCGACCCCGTAGCATGGTTTACATTCGGAAAAATAAATTCTCAGGGTAATTTATAAGAAAGAATACTGCATGAAAAATTCTAACCGGATATTTTGATCGGCGTAAGCCAAAAATTCTTTCAGTCTCGAATGTTAATCACAACGAATCCGTAGTCACATAATTCACTCTGAATGTCATTGTTGTTACGAACGATGCAATTCGTTGCTGTCTCGATGGGGAAAACGAGAAACTACGATACTATTGTTCGAAAACAGGGTTGTTCGACGAGGATATATGTCAAGTAGAGTACGGATGAGATAGGATGAAAGATGGATATGGAAACAAGGTGACGAAGGTGAACGATGGAACGGTATAAAAGCTATAAAATATTACAAGAATTTATGAGATAAGAATGAGTGACATAGCAATGGGATTTAAGCTGCCAAGAGATGCATTGGAGCTATAAAAAATCAAATAAAATGAAAAAAGAACGATATTAATTAGCAACGAACAGGTATAACGGAATTGTATCTGTTCCCGAAGATCGAAAGGGGTTCGGTCGTGTATTTTGCGTAGTTTGGAAATTAGCTGTGAACCATATAGGTGGAAAGAGGTTGTTCATTATGGGCTTACGGTATAGACACACAATTTGCAATGACGTCGTGAAAGAAGGGGTTAGGTACAAGCGTCAGGTTCAGCGGCAATTTTCAACGCGTCAATAGAGTGAGTTTGGGCTCACGTCCGGTCCATTCGGCAACGTCCACGTCGAACAAGCCTTTGTATAGAACCTGAGTAGAGCTTCTATATATTGTTATATACATATGCATATACCAGCACCCACAGGGTATATGTATTCTGACTCGTTCATTCGTTGTTAAACGCTAATTAGCTGTTGCGAACCAAGGCATATAGCCTGAGGCAAGTAATACACACATATTCGGGCACACAAGCGATATCGGACGTGTGCACGTATCCTCAAAAGCTACTAATCGGCGGGCTTGACCCGTGCCTCAAGATACGAGGAGAAAAACAGTTTTGGTCAAAAATATTCTACGAGAGATTCGTCCTTTTGTTGCTGTTGTTAATTCCAATAAAATTGAATAAGACTCCTTGTCGTTAAGCCACACTTTGGGGGAAGCTATTTTTTCGACTGCGTTTATAAGTTCGTTACTGTTAAACACGCTGATTCATTAATGAAACGTTCTAATAAGTGGCGAAGTAAAATATATGGAGGTTGGGCTCGACGTTGGGAAAATAGAGTCAGACTGACATTGTGGATATTGAAGGAAAATCGTGATAAGCTTCAGAGTGTTGGTGACCGTATGCATGTTGAATGTGTGTGTGTGCATTGTACACATAAAGCGGTGAACGTGGTTAGACGACCCAACGACGAACCAACGCTAGATTAATAGAGCCATTCATAATCTTGTTCCAGCAAAAGTAAAGCTTGCGTGCATGTACACAAACGTGAGAGAAAATAGTTATCGCGATTCAAATATCGCCGTACCGTTACACACGATTTTACTATTTTTGTCACGAAATAGCCGCTTTATACCCAAGAAATAATAGCTTTTTATACGCACGAATGTCAGATGCACTGATATGAGCCTCGTTACATTTCAAAGGTCGTGTCACATTTTCTGGGGTTATGAAAAATATTATACAATTGAAACTTTGATTCTTGGATTTTAGATTTTTCAGTATTATTCACTGGACAATGAATTTTATGAAAGTAGAGACAATTGACTTCTCGATGGTCGCTACATTTATACTATTTATTATTGTTGAACATCATTATTTCTTAAAAACTGTAAGAGCAGGAATCATCGATACTGTGGGAATTCGATCAATTTTTACTATGATTTCATCAGACTTTCATTCCATTAGCATAATTTTATAAACATTACGTTTTATTACCAAATAGTCCCTAAATCTGCTGACACCATGAATCCCATGGTAACCATGGAGGATTGAACACCTAACTACTCAACGCGTGAAGTCCAACCCTTTGCGGATTACGTGCGCGAATTAATTCTCATTAAAGTACAGGACACTATTTTCCACAGATTAAAAATCAATCTTAATTAAAATCGTTCTATCTAAATTTGAAGTGATCAAAATAACACCGTAATACTTTGTGATTTACCTACGAATATAAAAAAACGCGAAAAAATGGCTAAAACTGTAGTTTCAAAATAATTTTCACTATTTAATTCGTTTATTATAATCAAATACTCAATGTTCTATGTTTATCGACGCACACGGCATTCAATCGTCACGATCAGTGGCATTTCTCATCTCTGATAATAGTCGGCACATTCCAGGCTGAATTGAAGACTCAATCCTGCGAATAAATACGTAAAAAATATTCGCAATTATCCGTCATTCGACCGTTGACCGTTGAATTAATCCCCATACGTGACAACACTATATGAAAAGTTAAGAAAACTTTTTTATCAGACAGAGGAATAAATTTGACGAAGGTAAGAAGAAAAACCTATTGCTTATGCCGTTTGATACTTTCGAGTGATTATCGTTTTGATTGAAAATTGAAGTAAAAAAAAGTCTGATAGCGCAACCGCACTTGCGGGTTATTTGAAAAAACATTTGCACATGGAATACGAAAGATAATCTAGTCTGGTTGAATTATCAAGGAAGAATCCTTATAAGCTACGCTTGGGTTGATGGAATATTCGTGAAATGTAAGTACGATTAAGTTCATACAAACATGCATATAGACATCTTATCGTTGGAAGTAATGCCCGCGAGGGAGTTTACACATCGGTCGTATTACACGTACGTACACACCGGTGGGTAAACATATACGGCATATCCTGGATCCCATATCCTTAATATATACCGCAAACGGATGGTGAGACGAGAATTTCTTGCAGTAAGAGGGTCGTTGGAGAGTTGGCGTGAAACTGGGAACTTAACGGAAGCAAAACGCCTGGTATACGCGGTATAGAGTGGGGCAGAATGGGCCAAGATAATATGTACATGTGAGTGAATATGAAGCAGCCACGAGCAGAGGATCTTTTTTCATTCTATAATAAATATGTAAACAGAATTACTTGATTCTGAAACCGCGGAGGATGCTATGTATGTGGCATATACATATTTAAATGAAGAGAAGAACGACAATGGGATGAAGAAAGAGCAGTAACCAACGACGAGAAAAAGTGGAAACGTTTCTTATTTTGGTGAAGACTATTTCAATATAGAATGAAAGAGCGAAAACTCTCGAATGGCACGTATGTGCGAACATAAAATTATGCATAAAAGACCCTTACACTGAATTTTTATCACGCATCTGACAAGTTATAAATAAATCTTACATTCTTATATACCAACTGCCATATATCCCGCGCTCTCTATCCACCACCATTGCAAAAACACACTCTCAACCGAACTGGTCGAGCTAACAAAAAAAAAGAGAACCCACTGCCCTCGAGCAATGAATCCCACGTGCGATGCGCCGAGAATTTGAGTTTATGGAAATAAATTTACCCCGAAGCAACGTAAATCTCAACTCAATCACATACACAGGGTGTCACCGAACTGAATATTAATTCCTTGCAACTTGAGATTCAGAATTAAAATCACGTTCGAAATCCTTCTCACCTGATGGTTCCTAATTGAATCAATGAAACCTAATAACTTATCAAGATTTCATCGAATAATAAAATGGTTGCATATACGAATCAAAAAAATTGCGTGGGTCCATCGACTTACAACAACTACCAATGAAAAGGGAAAAAATAATCAAAAATCGTTCTCTGCACTCGGATTTTTTACTTAAATTGTTCCTCCGTGGGAGCGATTTGAAAGAATGGTGACGCCACGAAACGCCATATTGGAGTATATAAAAGTGGAGCAGAGATTGTGCTAACTTTTTCCTTCTACTACTCGGCGTCGAGTCGCTGCCGCGTCTCTTGATTTGATTGCGTACACTTAATCTTGTCACTGGCAAGTCCACCAAATGGCACCGCAGCAGGACTGTCTCAGCTTCAGCAAAAATAAGAAACATTCCATTTGCTGTTTTTTTTCTGCCTCAAACGTACACACGACTCTTGGACCGTCTACCAATGAAGAGCAGGTTGACCAGGGCCCATCATGTCCGGCACACCTTGTGCATAAGTTTACCAGCAAATTTTAATACGCGCTCAGCTTCTACATTATACAAAGTTGCTGCAGCTGCGTATGAATTTACATGAAGCAACATTGAAAATTCCACTAATAGATAACAATATAAATCCACGAAGGAACAATGTAAAGAGAAAAAGAGTCTAGAGGAGTGAATGAAAACCATTAAAAATGAGGTCCAGGTGTTTCCGGTCGAAAATTTACGGCAAAAATATGCAAATGTCTGATTTTACGACTATATTTCTTGCTACAGTTTACGAAATACTTGAGCAATAACTGATGCATTGTTTAAATCTTGAATTACTTGCATTTAGGTGCACGTATGTTTGGTTGTTGAGTGGATGATGAAAGCTTTATAACCCACTGGGTCTTGACGTCATTTTGGTACACAAACGTACAGTGCATACGTGTTGTGAGCTCTTCGTACCAACTTTGAGAGCCTTCTGTACCGACTATCAAGTACACGGTTTACAGACGAATTCCTTACGTCATGGCTGCGTATGTATACGCATACGTTTATGTGCGAATGTTAAGGGATTTCTATATAGTCATAAAACTTTATGTACAGATATACAAATGCATATATATCGTTATATATAATGCATTGTATAGATATATAAATACATATGCATTAGTAGAAACTCTCGTCGAAGGGAGGGACTGAAGGAGTCACAGGATACGATGGCACGTACTTTCCTTGAGGCTATACCTCGTGGATGTGGGGCTCAGAACATACGTGCAAGTTTCACCGCGCCGAATCCATAAATATCATCGTTTTAGTATATCCATATGTGGTGCCCTCCCCTGATCTCATTGATTTTCAATTACGGCCGGTAAATTTCTCTCTTTTTCGCTTTGCCTCTTCATCGTTTCGATCCCCCACCTTTCTTTTTTTTATGAGCTTTTTTCAGCCGCTCGATTTATTTTGTATTCTGGTTTTGTGGCAGAGTTACTTCAAATTTAGGCCAATGGTGGAGTCGAAATAATAAAAAGTTTGCGGGCTTGGCATTCACTTTGTTCACGAGTCTTCTATTATAGCCCGGAATAAATTGACGTCGGAAATCGAAAGCCTTTTTTTTGTAACCTGTTCATATATCAAGCTGAGGACTACGCAAGTAAATGGAGAGAACAAGAAACGTAGTGGAACAACCCGATTGGAATTAAATCTACTGGGGCATTTGTAACCTTTTATGACTGATGGAAAAGTGTATTAAAACGTCGAAGATTTGAGACTCCGGTAAAAGAATTTAATGAACGTTCAAAATGCAGAGAAAATAAAAAGGAGAAAAATGCAAGTTCCATCTGACGCGCGAGGAACAAACTCTTAATTATTCATTCAGCCAATGTGAGCCTCGCCATTGCAGAGCATACCGTCCGAAGGTCATGTAAATGGTGAGAGTTTAACGAGCAGAGAGACCAAGAGAGAAGCAACTAAAGGATACCCTTCCGAAGTGCTATACGCGTTCGGACATATAAGCTGCTATCCATAGTTAGCAAGTGCCACTGACAGAGCGTCATTAATCTGCGGCAGGTTTCTCTCCACACCTCTCCGCAAACTCAAGTCAGACCGCTAGGCTACCCGTCCAAGAAGTTCCTTCAGATTACCCAGGCATTTTGCTCCATCAGGAGGAACGGAGCTTCAACATCCGTGAACAGGAACATCGTGTGCTCCGCAACTGTTTTATTTCAATGTCTACGATGTCCCATTAGACTCCGGTTACTCTCTTACATTTTTTTTCGATTCATCAAGTGGTTTTTAGGTTAACAGAAGTTTTTCGCCCACTATTTACGATCCTATCACTTTAACCGCTTCATTGTCTGACTTCCCACGTTATTCTTGTAACTCTCTTCGAAACCCTATCACATTTGCACCATGGCCCAGGGAAACTGCCGAAAACCTTCACCGATACAGTCAACGGTGTTTTTACTGAGTTTTTAGTTCGTTGCCGTCTTCGGAACCCAATAAAAACTGCTTCCTGCTCAGCCATCCATAGACGCCAGCCAAATCCTAAGCGGTCACCCATCTCAGTACTGGAAATTCCCGTGCAGTGGCTCGATCTCCCCGAACCCCATGTTTATGGCTTTTATCAGATCCTATTTCTCTCGATAAAGTTTCTGTTGTAAAGATCAACAATCCTTCAGAGATTAAAAACTAAGGGGTTCACTATATTAGTAGAAATGGTGTGGGGTCGGTCAGACAAAGTACACAATGAAGGCTCGCGTAGAACAAAGTTAAGATGGATGAAAAAACAGAAAAAGGAGCAGCAATTGAATAACTGCAGCTTGGTACAATAGTTCAAGAGACGACTGTGAAAATAACGCTGAAGAAAAATAAGATAAAAAAGTAACGAAAGAGATATATGGCGCGAGAATAAGAGAACACCAAAGAAGAAAAGGCAAAAGAAAGACGCAAGGAAAAGACAAGAAGTTTTTCTAGGACTGGTACCGGGGCTTCCATGCCCTTTCTTTATTCTCTTCATAGCGCAATGTCCGCTTCTAGTGCTGCTGCAGCACTGGTACGGAGTAGAAGTGCTATCTCGAGCCCTGGAGATCAATACCCGATAGAGAAAAGTGAGCGAGTGAGAAAGAGAGAAAGAGAGAGAGTGAGAGAGAGTGAGAGAGAGTGAGAGAGATTGAGAGAGAAAGGAACAGACAACGAGACGAATGAAAGTGGAGAGAGGGAGGCAGTGGTCGCTGAAGTCGTTTACGTCAATGTCTCTTCTTCACTTTCCCATACCTTGATATTTATGCGCATATATGTATACAAAGAATCTTGAACCCTTTGCTTTGAATGAGCTCCGAAAATAAATCATTTGCTTGCATCCACCAGAACGGTAAAATGTTTCATTTTTTTTTTTTGCTTTTTTATTTCTTCTTATCAATTATTTTCAATGGAATGTCATTAACATAGTTGGCTCGCCATTTCGGTAGTCATGTTCAAAAGTTAACTCTTAAATAATGCTAGTTCTGTTGGATTTCAGAGCGGTATAAAAACGTTAAGTTTCGGGAATAATGGCCAAGATATAAAGTTTGACAAATAACCGTGTTAATTCGGGAAACCTGTTTTTATTAATTTCTCACGAATAAAGTATTCTCAAGGTTCAAAATTTTAACGAGTGACTTTGTAGATTCCTATAACTTTTTATTTTTATATCAATTTTAAATCAATAACTGTTCGATAAGTCGTTAATCACATGAAACTCCTTAATACTGTCCTGGATGTGTCGTCGATATTCAAATAAATTCTGTCGTAGGACACTTTATTGGCAAGACCACTGCCTCGAATTATTGTAATTTAATTTTTGAATAATAATACAAAGTAAGTACGTGATTTCGCAATGAAATACGACGCAAAAA
>JACEOJ010000089.1:205084-454353 GCA_013761285.1 Campoletis sonorensis
ATGAATCGATACATAGATGTAAAAAGGTCGTCTCTTACATAACATTTGATTTAATTTGACGATACCACATTGTCGCAGTACGAAATATATTTTTTAATTAAACATTCTCTTGACATGGTCGCAATCAAGTTTTTGCCTCGGCCATTAATTAAATTGTGTCGTTCCACTTTTATTTCCTGTGGCGAGTACCACGAGAATTTTCATTTCCACTCTGGTATTTTTCCGATTGATGACGCTTAGAAAACAATTGTTCGATACGAAAGCAAATGTACGAAGAGAACAAAGAATTTTCTCCTTTTTTCCTCTTTTTTTTCCTTACCGCAGTTGAAACAATTTTCTCGTTACTGTAACAACTCTCATTTCTCTTTTCTTTCAATTCAACACGATTGTCAATCTAGCACCGCGTAACTATATATACCAAGAGAGTGATAAGGAACGAGATGTGTTCGTTTGAAAGTGGAGAGAAAGAGACGCTGATAATCGAACGCAAGGGACAAAGACGAAAAATAAATAAAGAAAACGTAGGGAAAAAGATTTAAAAAAAAGGAGAAGAATTCGTGCGAAATAACAATCGAGTAACTGGCAAAGAGAAGAGAATATAAGGAACAAAAGGTTGGACGAAAAGAAAGAAGCGAAGGTGATGTAAAAAATTACAGGCAAATTCTATGAACGGTGACAAGAGAAGCAGTGATTTTATCCAACGTGTGGATAAGACACACAGTACGAATCATCTTCCGGACCTTGCGTTTCTCCACCCGCCGATTTTTTTTTATTTCTTCTTTTTTTTCGATTTTTCTGTACAGAGCTCTTTGCCCGTACAACCATTTGCTGTTATTCTCTTCCGAAACTTTTGTACCGTTTTTTCCCTTTCATATTTTCCAACCAGATGCTTTTATACAAAACAAAAAATCTCTGCTGTCCTTACAGTTCGAAAAAGAAAAATGATTTTCTCTGCTTACACGAAAAGTGAGAAAAATTGTGAATTGAGATAAATATTTCGTTACAATTCATTTCTTATGGAGAAATAAATTTAATTATGATGAAAAAATAATAATAATCATCTTCGTTACATTAATTTATTCCATGTCCTGGATAAAATAACGAAACTATGACCTTTTGGCAACGTGTAGATCTAACAAAATAATAAAAAAAAATGTAAGAGATTGACAAAGGGCAAGAAAAAAGTCTTGCATGTATCCGGTGGCCGCGGTACATTGAGCTTAAACAATAACCCATTACCTATGGTGGATTATGGAGGGTGGTCGAGAGTTGAGAGGGTCATGCGAGTGTCATGCACCAATGAGCTTTGCCGTTAATGAGTATCCGGCTGGAGTAGCACCAATGGGGCCATAGCCAGGAATGAAATGACGCAATTAATTAGCGAAATTAGTTGGTGTAGTATGTGGGAGATATGGTCTCATGGGTTAGTCCGTGGTAACGAGAATTTTAGTGAGAACAACGTACTAACAGGCAAAAAATAGAATTGCCACATAAAATCTTAACGTGATCAAAAACAAGAAGCTAGAATTGCATTAACAACCAAGTTATCCGCAGCGAAAACAAAATGAACTTTATGGGATTAACACACCTTGAGTCATAAATTTGTCCTTATTTGCAATTGACAGCAAAATTTGTCATTCGAGGTATTTGATTGCAAATCTAAACTCGAAATTTCAAATAAATTGTTTCTTATTTATTAAAACAAAAACAAGTGGACGAAAAAATTTCAAATAAATCTGTACAATTATTTGGAGTGTATTAAGTTTCTGGAAAAAAATATTTGATCGCGATGTTCATGCAATTGAGAAATAATTACTTTAAAAATATTCTAGAAATCAAGTAAAATTGAAAAACCAGGTTTTTTTTGTTGCAATAGTGGGTTTAATAATTTTAAAAAGTGAAAAAAATGCGAGGGAGATTGTGACTCAAAAGGTTGATGTCAAATTTATATCGATACCATTGACGACTCTGCTTTGAGCACGTTGCGGACACGTTCAAGTTTCTATTGGCTATTCACGATGTGATCGATCGTGATTGGTCGAATTTATAACACGAAAATTTCCCGTGTTTGAATTATCCCCAATTTCCATCCCCTCGTTCGAATCCAATGCTCAACTATATTTTATTCGCGACTCGTGTGTTATCTAAAGCGCAACTATTTGATACAGCGATTGGTATAAGCCATTGAGTAATTAGCGATCGAATTTCCGTCGGTGTGTATCACCGCGACGATCAAACAACGCCGTCCCTTTTCAACGAGACGGGGTGGGCGAATATATTTATATTTAACGTTAATGTCAATTGATTGCTCTGTGAAATCGATGCTTATATATAGAAAACATTCCATTGATATAATTAACCATCAATTAATCAATAATTCCAAGTACAATAATTTAACTAATTCCAACTTTCCATCGATGATTATCAATATGACATTTTGCTGCAATAATTACTCATGTGCATTTCCAAAACTTTTGTAATCACTAAACCGTTCAAATCGACGTGAATAATCGTCCACATTTATTCGCCCCATTGTATTCATTATTTATAAAGTAATTTAATTTCTCCAATAATTCATGAATTTTTAAATATATATTTTTTGTCTACAAATATCTCACCTGAAGGTATCCACCTGCACAGGTCGTAGCATTCACTAATACGCCTACTTTGAATTTCTTGAATCTCACACGAAGTATCCAATCTCGTGGAGTGCCACGAAAAGCTCGAAATCGGTACCAACATGTCAACGGCTTTCCCCAAGTCGCTGGACTAACCGAAGGGCTTGAAACGTCCTCGTAAATGTCGACAGTCTTGTTGCAGTGATCACGTTCTGCTGAAATTGTCAAAACAAAATCAAACATATTGGTATTTTCTGTATTGAATTAATTAGTCGTTTTAATGACGAATCGACATTTATATTTTATTCAACAGGGATGTTTAATTTCTTTTTTTCATTATTCCTGTTCCTTGGAGTGCCCCCCAGAATTTTGCTTATAGCCACTTCTTAAAAACTGTGGAAAACCTTCGCAGATACTGGCGGCCATATTTTAACTGAGTCTTAGTTGATTAGCATCGTCAGAAACTCAGAAAAAGTGCCTGCCACTCAGCGATTGAAACGTGAGCTGATGTATCGCCAAGCGGTCACCCAACCAAGTACTGACCTCACTCGAGGTTGCTTAACTTTGTGATCGCCGGATCCATACACCGAGGGCGCGGCTACTGCTGTCGCCATAAGTGATGTTTAGTTTCATATGCTTCTTTTATATTTATTTTACGTATTCTCGTCACGAAGTGTATATTTTAAATAATCTTTCAAACGTGTCACGTGTGCGCGTAAAAAACATGAAAATAAAAAGTTTGGTAGGCAAAAAAAGAAACGATAAGGGCCTCTCGAGACGACGAGGCTGGCAAAGACAGATAGAAAAAGAGCGCGAATAAGGGAGAAGGAAAAATGTTGAAATATAAAAAGAAATAAACATGTCTTGGGTGCTCATGTATATAGTTTGAACTAGACGTCAGCAGCACGTCCCCTTTGCGTAATAAGATGCTCGCGTCAAAGAGTCGACGTGGTGGAAAATGCTGCATGAGCACGTCGCCATCGCGGTGAGGACGTGTCGGGCACTGACTGGTCATCATCTTGACAACATTCGGTAACTTTCCAGAATGAACGAAATACGATATTTTATTCAAATGGATTTTGCCAATTTCTTGCCCTCAACTGTTTCGAGCTTCACAAAAGTTTATAACGTTTAAAAAACGAAAAAAAAAAACACGTTTTATTGTAAATAAAATGACTGTGGAAGCCTGGAAATCAGGATTTCGAGATTTATTTATTAATGGCACACTTGGCTGTTACTTATGTTTGATTTTTTTATTGATCGTTCATCAATAAAGGCTTAAAAGGCATTGAAGAAACATGGTTGTATAGAAAAAAAAAAAAAAAGTATTTACAACGTTTCTATGGGATTGGACCTCGCGTTCGATGAAAAGAGAACGAATCACTGAGCAAGTGTAGAAGCTTTTTGCTCTTCGAGGTAATCGATATTCACCCTCATTGATACACATAGAATCGTAGTCAGAAATCGAGACGAATTTCTCTTTCTGTAAACCCGATCTTTTCCATCTATACAATGTTCAATTTCCGATCTTCAAAGCTTGATCGAACTTCACCGTTGGTTCATTTGAATTTTTTAAACCACTATTTTCGTAGCCACGATTGTATCAAATTCTATCATATCAATCATGATTCTTGTTGAATTCGATTTTTTTTCTTCATTCTTATCGAGTGGACTACGACTCTCGATTTTATTTATTTTTATCTCAAGCATCGCCATAACGTTCAAGAGACGAGTTTACGGCGGATGAAAGTGCTATCGAAAAAAGCTCAAGATTCCTGAACACTTTTGTGCGAATAGAAATGCCGAAATGTCTCAAAAGAAATAGTGAATTTCGACAATTCCCGAAAAATAATCATTTTGCCAATTTTTTTGTATTTCTTTGGCCTCACATTTAAATCTATTCTTATCGATGTTTTTTTTTCTTCTTAAATTATAAAAAAATGAAAATCGGTTCGACTTCTTCTCTGGAGAAAAATTTATATTTAATTCTCATTCGCTTCGTACAGCCGTTGGTTTACAAGTCGAGGACGGATCGTGCACAACATCGATTTGCAAATCTAATCGTCGCACCCACGGGGTCGAATACACACCCTCATACACTCCCGTCAATATTCTCCAGTCTCCATTGACGTTAATAGTATTCACGGCACGTAGGCATACATCGAGAGCAAATTCCTCTTAAACATTTGACATCGTACTCAGCGATTTGATCTACGAGAGAATGTTTGTGGTTTCGGATTAGCGGTTCTCGTGGGAGGGAATCTATTACTCAATTGCTTTCGTTGCTGGCCTCCGCCACGACGAAAGTTAGGGGAATATTATATTATATGGAAGTTTAACCATTTGGTGGGATCGATGTCTCACAGGAGAATGCGAATGACAAGTTTTTATTAGTTTCTCTATTCGATTAACCAGCATCGAAATTATTAAAGCTCGATATTCTCTTACGTATAAATTATAAAGTGCGTTTATAAATTATGAAATGGATTTACCTATAAATGCATATATTTTTTTATTATTTATAAATGCAATGCCCTCAATTTTCAATCCTTGAAATAGTCACATTCTGTATCTAAATATACACAGCATTCAGTCAATCAAAAGATTGCTCTGGATCCGATCATATTTAGGACCTGTTTAATCAAAAGTGCGATGACATTGATACTTCAAACTGTATGGAGACTCGAACATTAGGTCTGACGTTGAAAATCACAGTGTCAACAGTATATTAAGCTTAAAAGGTTCACTCCCATACATATGAGAATTTCGATGAAGATTATTATAGGAAAAGATAATTTGCAGCATCAACATACACAACATATCAATCGGATCCGACGTGAGACTGGTAGGAAGTACATCAGAGTGACTACGAAATATAATTTGCTCGATCCCTATCTTCGGAAACTTACCGAAGACCCCTCGAAACTCCCTTAGTGTTCTCGTTTTAATCTCGATCTTTGTCTCTTCTCGCCGAATGAATTTCTAACTCTAATGAAATTTCCATCCACTGAATATTCAAAGGTAGAATTAATTGACCAAGATCGGATACGATGTCGCTGCCACGCTAAACTGCCATATCGCATGCCTCCATCTTTCAACTTGCACATATATTTATCAGTCTATTAGATTATTTTAATGGGCAATAAAGTCATTCTGTTCGACGTCAGTATATTGCATTTATTTTATTACCATCAAATATATTCGTGAAATACAAGCTGTGCTCTACTAAAATATATAATTCAATTGCTTCGTAGTTTATTCGCTTGAAATTCCTACCAATTTATGGAGAATTCGTCGAATTACAAAGCAAATAAGTCAAATTTGCGTATCAAATTAGCGATATTTTTGAGTTTTTGTTTGGCAATTTGAAAATAAAAATAAAAAGTCCGACGCGGATGTTGCCTAGAAAGTGTGACAACTTGTGAATAATTTAAACAAAAGGTTTTCTGTTTGAAACAAAACAAAAAATCTTGAAAAAAAAGCTAATTTTTGGTCTCCTGAATAGTTTTTTATGATCTCTTCGGTTCATTTGTTTAAAATATGGAGAAATTCTTCTGTCTCGAGATGTTAAGATCGTCCTAATTCGATATAAAAATTAATTAAATCCCAAGATCCATTTAATTAGACCAAAATTAAAATTAAAATAAAATTAATTTACGTTCTAAGGTTATAATTGGAGTGTAAGAAATGGTCAGTTTTTCAAAGTCCAATAACTCCTTTCCCTTGTGCTTCTCGATCCTAATAAACTAAATATTGCGGTTCGATGTACGAAATTTATTCTCATAATCGATAATGCTTACTTGGAACACTCCGGAACTTTGTTCTCGTTACACACACTTTGTGCCATGATACTGCTCGTAATCATCCCACTTCCTCTTTCTCCGTCTCTCTTTCGCACACGTTTTGTCATTCTAATCAAACTCGAGCCATCGCGGGCTTCCTAATCGGAAAACTTGAAGTGACTTTGCAATGTGCAAGCATTTGTGCATATACGTATATGTGGAAAAGTATATACGAGAGGAGAGAGAGAGAGATGATAAAGCTTTTCTTGTTCGAGGGAAACAGCAGCTAAGTGTGTTCTACTGGAGCGAGCCCCGCACGGTAACAGCACAAAAGCTGCGAAACTGTGGTGCGGATATGTGGACCAACTTTCCCCGAGTTTCTCGCCGCTTTTAAACGGAGTTTTACTACTAAATTTATTGGTTTTTCGTGAAATTTACAAATTTGACTTCACTTTCTCGTTCAAATGATATATTCTTTTATTTTTTCACCTTTCGAATAGTGCATAATTCTCGTTTCGTTGAAAATACACATTGTTAATTGGATCAAAGGCAATTTTTCAAACGTAAATTACAAAGTTATTGAAAAAAATTCTTCGTTTTCATCATAAAATTCTTTTCGTACTATTTTCATAGTATTTTTTTATAAATTCTTTAGAGAAACAGAGACGAACGTGCACGATTTTTATGAGAATCCAATCAATTTAATGTGCGCGGCTATTCGATCAATAACAATTTTCGCAAAAAAGTGGGCTTCAAAAATACCTTGAAAGAAAAATAATATAAAACACTGCCCCAGAGTAACGAAGGAGAGAGATAACGAAAGAATGAGGAAAAAAGACCTACTGAAATGTAAGAGTTTGGCATGAATAGCGAAATGAAGTCCCTTTGGAGGAATATCATCGACAGGTATACGAAAAAGTGAAGGCTCGAAGCTTGAAACGAGTAGAGAGGCTGTTACGAGTAAGTACGTATGTATAGAATGTATGCTTTCGAGATGCATAATGATGAATACAGGTCACCCCGTCAGTCGATCGATCGAACAGGTATTTTAACCCCTTCGCCTCTGCCGTTCTAGTTGAACCCTCGCGGTTTCATCCTTTTCACCCTCTGCGTGCATGTTGCATTCGCTCATTCCCTGACTATTTATTTAGCTTCTTCTATCTATACCAGTTATTCGCATCGGGTGCATGAACTCTTGCGAGGCTTTTTCTACTGACGAAACATCGCGAAAAAATATAAAAATACACCAAATATCCAAACGAACAAAATTTCAAAACTACAGAAAATTTATAAATATTTGAATGAATGTTATTCATAATAAATCATGTCGAGAATAACAAATTTCATTGATTCTGAAGCCAGCCAAAGTTATCGAATTAATTATATTAAATAATTGAATTTGAAATTTTTTAAAAAATTTATTGTTAAGCAACGTCGTTTGAGGTCACTACTTGGTTGGGTGACCGCTCAGCGGTGCACTGGCTCTCGTATCAATCGCTTAGCTACGAACAGTTTTTCTGATGCGGTTCAAATCAATTTAAAAAAATACGTGACTGCCTCTATCGATTAAGTTTTTCAGTTTTTGTTTTGGCCCTCGTGATAATGCCAGACCATCAGAAAAAATATGGCCGTGGGCGACGCTCTGAGCGTCACAGAAACAATAAACAAAACGCTATGAAAAAAAAATGACATGTATTTATAACAATTTCCCAAACTACGGTAACAGTGAGTGTTTTTTATTCTTTCAAATTCTCGTGACTACTTTGTAAAACAAATAAAAATGTATGCCAAGGCTTCTCTCAAGAGTGAAATATGGCATTGTTTGTGTGCGGACTTTCACAGGGAGAAATTGATTTTTATGAATGGCAAAATGTAACCTACACTCGAAGTGAGTTTCGAGCAGGAGGAAGAAAGTTTAATAGATTGTTGCAGACTTTAGACTCCACATCAAAAATTTCATCTACTTTCAGGAATATCGCCCACAAATCTTGCGGGTTGACACGTTTCAATGTTCAAACTTATAACTACGCACAGGAATTTCAAAACTATTACAAAACAGTTAAATTGCAGTTAAAATTTAGTTACGTCAACCAGAAGAATTATCTTGAAAAAATAAACAATTTTTATTTCTTTCCGTCTCAATAATTGTTAATTATCTCAATGAAATTTTATCAAATTGGAATAAAAGTCGTCTATGGAAATCGTGTGAAGCACCGATCGATACATAGACGGTATCCTTCGACCCTGTTAAAACGCATACATAAAAGAGGATTAACGAAAAAAACTCCGTTGGATAAAGAAATAAAATGACACAAAAAAACTCGATACTCGTTCACTGTATATACAGAAAACTGTAGTCGTGAGCGAGCTCAGGGCTTACGAGAAAATAAGTCAAAGTGGACAATAACTTTTGTAAATACGACTTTTTATCCGGCTTGTAAAGGAAAAAAGAATCGAATGAAAGAGAGAAAAAGTTATACATATTCAACACCGAAACTGCGTAGTCGTTTTGTATATTTTTATATAAACTACCAATGCCCGCTGTCCGCGGTTCCATTCGTGTTTGTTGAAAGAAATTGCACTAATAACAATTTCAAAATAAAATGCAATTTTAGTGGAATAATGTTGACTTTTTTTTCTCCAGTATTTTTCTTTTTTCACGTTTATAGTTCGTATCGATTTTTTTCTGATTTTTTTTTTTTTTTGTTTTTTTTTTAATTCATCAGCATGCTCCCCTTCTTTTATAATCCTAAATCGTTCTTCCTGGAAACTTTTCAGCTGTTTCCACTGCGATAAGAAAATCGGGATTATCCTCGGGATAGTAAACTTTACAACGCGTTAAAAAAAAAAAAGAAGCTTTTTCCAGCACCAATCTGTAGACCGTATATATACCCAACAGCCTTAATACCAAAAGAAAAATGTACAAAGACACACATTGGACACATTGTGGTCGGTTTGAACCTAGAAATAAATCATTTTCGAAAGTACCCTGAGGCTTAAATTGAAACAATTGAAAGAAATCCTTTTCTTTCAATACGTTGCAGTTCAACCGAGTGAAATTGCGATTCTTATCAATATTTTGATCATCGTTGATAGCGTTTGATTAACTAAAACGAAAAAAATAACTGAGGAATCGAAAAAATCACTCTGCCAAATGACACGTTCAATATCAACAAGTGAATTCTATCTTCATTCAATCTCGATCGTTTGTTATCATTTTCACATCAAGGATCAAACATATTATTATTATTTTTTTTTCAAACAAACAGAATCAGCATGTCGTTGAGATCAAAGTGAAAAATGCAAAGTTCTCCAATAAATCCGTTGAGTAATTCAGCTGTAAAGAATGGAGTGGAAATTGAAAGAAATTGACAAGAGCTTATTATTCTGAATAGAGATCGCGTCGGGACCGAAATTAAAAAAATTCTTTTGAATAATCTCTGCATCAAGGATCTGCTGCATCTTTTGATACCCCGAGACATTTTTTTTTTTTTTCATGACTGCAAAACTAGACTCCTTTTCTCATTATTTCAATTTTATGCCTCGCGTCACCTTACAATTCTATGTCGAAGGTTCCATTATATAATTATTGCAAGCGAGAAGTCCATCCTAGAAACTCTCAGTTGGCCGCACCAAAGAAACAAAAGTTTATCAGAGTCGGTGGTTAGAAAGAGCCACATAAAAAGGAATCCTGAGTAAAAGGAGCAGGATAAAAACGAATGAGAGATAAAGAATAAAATTGAAAAGTAGGAGAGAAAGGGATATGCAAAAATAAAAGTAAATTAGGTAGGAATAGGGAAGGAGATGGAAGAGAAAGAGGAGAATGAAGCGGAAGGTGATAGTTGAAGGGGGGGTACAACAATCGGCTTAAATAAGGTGAAAATTCGAGGGAGAAAACCGGAGAGAAAGGGAAAGGAAGAGAAGAAGAGGAGGGTGTAGAAGGAGAGAAAATAGGAAGGAAATAGAGGTCAGGGGTTTGGATAACGCGTGGAAGGTCCAACTAGTGAAAAGGGGGGGAGAAAGGCGGCGCGTTAACGTTGTACAAGGTACATCGTGCGCGTGTAATCCGTGGCTCGTAAATTAGGCTCTAAGCGGGAGCAGTTGGGATATCGAAAAGGGGTAGAGAGCCTTAAGGATGGAAAGAGAAAGGGGATTTTGGGAATACGTTAAGTGTGGAGAGCGGTAAAGCTAGAGAATGTAGAGGATGAAAGGGAGAGAGAAGAAGGGTTCGTAGGGTCGGGGCGTTAAGCTGTGAGCTTATGCGATCCTTTTAAGAGTAAGCCTAATCCACATTCAATGCTCGACACGATGCTTCGCGGTACAGTGAAGGCGCATACCATTCACTGCAGTGAAACTGCTCAGGCCCTTGTATTATATCCAAAAGCTTCACTAGTTTTCCCTTGTGAGTACCGCACTACGCGGTTGTTCGCGTATATATAACAAACCCTTTAGGAACTGGACGTCAAAAGCACTAATATGCTATTATTTCCGCTACGATCATAACTGTGGGTGAATAATATCCATAGATATTTATCAAGTGGGTGGAGAAACGAGGCTTTGAATGTTGGATTATTTATTCAGTTTATTCAGTTGTTATATTCGCACCTGACAGCTTCTGCTTTTCAAGGGTATCTGTCATTGGAGACATGAACAGGAAATACTTTGGCTGCGATTGTAAGTTTATTTGAGGGAATCATATCTCTCTGATAAGAAAAATCGAGCTGCAAGCAAAATGTGTGGAGGCAAAGAGAAATTTAAAAAACATTCGAGTCTGTTGTTGAACACTTTGATTGTATTGTTGTTTAGAATAGAATGAATTCGAAAGGGTCAGTCTTTTTTTTTTCAATAATCCTGCGTAAACCCTCGCGGGTCTTTACGACCCCATCCCATGCGCTACTTTAACGACACTTTTTCCCCCACTTCAGTGTCCCTGTGAGTGGCCCCCAGAGTTTTGCCCACAAGCCACTCGTTTCCAATGCACTACTGTATCGCATTTGCACGAGGGCCAAGGGAAAAAAATAATAAATAATTTTGGAAAAGTGGTTTTTTAATATCATTTTTGAATTGACAACTATTCGATGTTTCAACTGCCATCCATGAGACTGTTTTCCAGCAAGGTTGACAATATTTAGTCGAAATAATTGTTTGGGTTTAATTTAACGATCCGTCGAACAAGAAAAAGGTATTAAAAATATCGATAATCCAAATTTCGTAGCCAATTAGTGACAAAATGATTTTTCTTTCTGATTCTGGTACAATCGCTCACAACACTGATCCAGATTAAGAATTTGTTTAGTTTTGTTTTTCGCATGCACAGAACGTCCGGAACTCTGGTTGCCAATCAGAAGTTTTTTCGGAGCCCAGTTTAATCAAATCACGAAAAAACTGTGAGATCAAATTTTTCGATGTAAAAACAAAAACAAAATTCCAACTGTTTTCACACAAACATTAAACACGTGCATGAAATAAAATTTCAGAAAACTCTAAAAAATGTTAACTCACTCAATACGTACACACTCTTGAAAAAAAAATTATGTTTTTTAAACTGATCACTCGATTTCCCTCTCGATCTGTTATGCTTCGGACCCATATGTTGCCACGCTATTCGCATAAACTAACGTAAATGTTAGTCCGTTTACTTGTGATGTTTCGATAGGATTTTTTTGTAAAAAAATTTGAATAAGCATCGTCCACATTGGTATTGCATAACGAAATGTCAATAGGGAATGGTAAATCTCCACGAGCTTTTTGTACATCGCCAGAGGCCTCTTTCTTTCATGTTGTACTGGTTGAAACTTATCCTTTTTCCCATCCTGTACAAAAGGACACAGTCAATGGTATTATGAATAAGTTGAGTTATGTTAAGCCTTTTTGCATGATGGTAGTCGCACATATGTTAGAAAAGGGGATAAAGTGGAGTACAAATCCTCAAGTGCAGCGACCCAAATCCCAACGATCTCCCTGCATTTCACATACCAATGTGATTGCAAAAGTGAGCATGATGGAGGGTGAATATGTGAGAGAAAGAGAGAGAGAGAGAGAGAGAGAGAGAGAGAGAGAGAGAGAGAAAGAGAGAAAGAGAGAGAGAGAGAGAGAAAGAGAGAGAAAGAGAGAGAGCTTCTATGACAAAGCTACATAACGCATGATTCAGCAGAGTGATATGTCATAGTGTGTCATATATATGTTTATATATGTTAAAAGTATTATAACATTCTGGTTATCCCCGCAACTCTATACCGATACAGCAAACATATTGCTAGTGCCTTTATGTCGATAAAATCGATATTTTTCTGTATTTTTTTCTTTTTCCTGAAAAGAATTTCACTAATAAATTGTATCGATATCTCTATATTTGTCTGGCATGAAAAAAACTGTAAAGAAATGTTCAGAAATTAATATACAAACGACTTGGAACGTGAGGAATGAAAGAGAAGCGTTAACTGATGAAAAAATCTGGATTACTATAGACTCAATTGGTCCAGAAAAACAGGAAACAGACATTGTGAAAAGAAGTTGAGGGATAAAGATGGAAAACGAAAGAAAATCAAATTCGAAATGGTTGGTGGAAGACGAGGGTAAAAAAGGTGAAAATATAATAGTCCAGGGCGAGTCAGACGAGGCGAATGAAATTCGTCTGGGTACGTGATGGCTCGCGTGACTCGATAACTTTGATATTCGTGTCACGCTCACGTATTCTTGGCTCTACGTGTATATTCGTAAGGATTTTATTTTTTTATATTTTTATCAAATACTCTGTATGCAGGCGTTATCAAATGGAATTTATGTGGATTATGTATTTTGGGAATTTATGAATTTCACATACGTTTTATCATTTTTTAATCAAGTTCTAATATCATCTAAATTTGAAAAGGTAAATATAACTGCAGTGGACTAGAAAAATGATATTCTCAAAATAGACGTATGCAAAGTTTAATACATTTACATATTTATTTATTTTTAATTTTTAATCATTTTTAATTATTCATGGCATACCTTTGCGGGTTTTTACGACCCCATCCCATCACTTTATCCTCACTTCACTGTTCCTCTTCCTATTCCTGTAAGTAGCCCCCAGAGTGTTGCCCACAGCCACTCTTTCCTAATGCACTACTGTATCGCATTTCCACGCGGGCCAAGGGAAACTGTGGAAAACCCTGGCCGATGCAGGCAGCTATATTTTAACTGAGTGTTAGTTGGTTAGCAACATCAGAAACCCAGAAAAACTGCCTCCCCCTCAGCGATTGATACGCGAGCCGATGCATGGCTACGCGGTCACCCAACCAAGTACTGACCTCACTCGAGGTCGCTCAATTTTGTGATCGCCAGAGTCTACGTGCTAATGAAAGGAATTAAAGCGTTAACTTAAAATAATTTTATAGAACTGTCGGTCTGAGAGACCAAGTGTCACGAGATAAGGAACTAAAAATAACGATGTCGAGCTAAGGTTGTCACGATGAATAAATACAGCGTCGATTAATGTTACAAGTGTGAAGGGACTTCAACATCAAACTATATTATTCCTCCATTAATACATCCACTGGTTTAATCATTCTTGAAGGATTTACAGATTCCTCAGTTGAGCCCAAAATTCCCAAAATTCAATAGTTCAACGTTCTCGAGTCATTAACCTATTGGAAAGTCTCCTACATCGATAAGATTACACTTTTTGCATCTAATGTATGCGAAGGTGAAGAAGCTCATAACTATATTCACTGGATAAACTCCGTTTCGAGGCTCAACGAGAATGACTGTTTATATAGATTATCAGATAGAGAGAACTTGCTGTGCTGTGTTGTTTGAACTCTATGTTTCTTCCTCCTTCTCCTCTTCCCCCCCCCCCTCTCTCTCTCTCTCTCTCTCTCTCTCTCTCTCTTTGTTCCTCTTTCTCTCTACTGCACCAGGTAAACTCTCTCGGGTCTCGTTCGTTCCAGGAACTTTGCAGTATATATAATCGCTACGTCCAGTTTCGTTGTATGCCGTCCAAAATGTGCACGTGGAGACTACAACCCTTTATTTATAGAGGTGCGATAAGTCAGGTAACTCAGGAAGAGAAAGAGAAGCGGAAGGAGTGAGGGGAAAAGGATTGGAAGGCAGGGGGTGAAAAGCTCGAGGTTGGAATGGCAGTGGAGAGCAACAGGGAGGGCGGCGGGTTATGTTTCTACGTTGCGGGCTTCCCGTTGCCATTGCTTCGTTGAGCCCGTTCCGCATCAGGGGAACGAGTACGTGTTTGGTCAGACGTAAACTAAACTCCCGGGAACGATACGTGACCTCACTCCCGAGTACGGCAGTGTTGTCGCCTTTACAAAAGGACTATGCGAGAAAGGAATGGAACAAGGAAAAGAGAAACTTGCTCTGATCTGTCCAATGGGCTGATAATAACGAATGGTTTTAATTCTCAATCTCGCATCCTCGCTTCCCTCTCCTCTCCTCTCCTCTCCTCTTTCTTTCTTCAACCGAAGCACGCTGCAGTTGACGGATATTGATTTATATCAATAAAACAATTTGTATGTTTCGCTGCTCAAGGATTTGATTTGTGATAAAACCTGAAGTTCACAAATTTATACTTTTTTTTTTTTTTTTTTTTACTACTTCACGTATATTGGAAAACATTCTCGAAAGCCTGGAAAATGAAATCGTCAACATGGACTTGTTGCGTTCTAACGTGAGGGAAATACATTTTTTTAATCGATCAAGTGTCATTTGTTCTTTTTATTCGGAGCTTATTTTGAAATTTACATGTACGAAAAGTTTGACACAGTTTTGAAACATCGGTTGCACACTTTTTTTATTTATTTTTTTATTCCTAAGTGGATTTTTAATGCTGGTTCGGCCCTGAGTTTGGAAAAAAAACGTTGACTAAAAAAGTAGCAACGATGAAAAGGAAAATTTGATGGTGTGTGGAAAAGACTTTCGCGATCGAAGGCGACAGCACAACAGCGACATCGTGCACACTCGGCGAAAAGTAAAGTTTCCCTAAAGCTTTTCTCCGACGCTATGACTCAGTGGATGACATACAGAGAAAAAGAGAGAGAGAGAGAGAGAGAGAGAGAGAGAAGGGAAGAAGGAGAGAGTGAGAATGAAAGAGAAAGGGCGAAAAAGCATTATCGCTTAGTATAGAGTCTAAACTTCGAAATCCCCAAATGCGTCCCAAAGTTCCTCCGAAACCTTGGCATCCTCTCGCGTTACTTTTGCTCGATTCCACCAATGCTTTCATACTTTCATGCTCTATATACATATACATGTATATATATATATATATCTACTAAACGTATATACTTTGCTAGGGTTACGAGTTTCGTGGATGTGGCTCATGGCATTAGAAACTTTTGTCACTGCCGAGCAAAGAAGGAAGAAAAGGGAGATGAAAATCTCGAGCAAGAAAAAAGCTTTTTTCTCTTCTTTCATCTTTTCCTTCAGACTATCTACCATTTTTTTCTTCCTTTTCGTGTCTGTATCCGTGCACGTACGTTCGAATTTGTTCAGTAAATGGTCCAAGGGAAGTTGAAGTATTTGGGCAGAAAGTAAATAAATTTGAAAGAAAATTACTCGCATCGTTACATCAAAACATCCCTCGATTTACTAACATTATTTGTTCACATAATATTCGAACGTATGACTCACGTGACGTTTGTTAACTCGCAAAACTTTACGACAACCTAAACATAAACATTTCGAAACTTTGGTGTACGTCGACGATTTCAAGAGGTTAAGCATCCCATTCAAACAACATCGAACCCTTTGAACAAACGTCTTTAAACATTGATATATCCACGCATCCAAATATCGTCATAAACAACATGTCAAATAAATGACTGGTGTGTAAAAAGGATTAAAAGCTTACCTTTGCGCATGGCGGCGGGACTCGGGGTGGCAAGGACGAGCAGAGCTAGACCGAAGAAGCCCCACCACCAACCCCAACTTCCAGCTGCTAGCGCAGGCATGTTTTTCCCAGCCAGTCACCCCCCTCCTCCCACCACCCCGTCTAAAAGCTATCAGACGACTTTTTCTCTCTTCGCCGGAAGCCTCATTTGCGATCACCACCTGTAAGCATCGATTCAAAGAACTTTTTGTTTTATCAATTATTTTACACTATCCTTTCAACTTTTTTACTTATTGTTATTATTACTATTATTTTTATTCGTGCAGCTTTAATATCGTTGTATACGTAAAACACAAAGGCTCTTCGAGTTTATGGCTTCCGGATGAATGGGGTCCATTGTTTCCAACTATTACCATAAACTTTTGTTACAAAAATTGCCGCGTCGAAGCCTCAGAACTGGCAAAAGACTGCCTGTCTGTCTACTCGACTCTTTGGAACCTTCAAATGGATAACAAAACCAATAAATTAATAATCATCTCATTAAATCTTCAATTTTCTTCAACAAATGAACCTAAGAAATCACTTCGCGAAAAACAGAGCAAATGCTTAATTATTTATGTGATAATTTGCAACAAAATTCAAGTTTTTCGAGCTTTTCCCTCCTCTGGACTCTTTAGACTTGATTCCCAAAAATCCAGAAGAATGAATCTTTAAAATGAAATTAAGGAAAACAGAATTGCTAAATAAATAAGTTTCTTCTAAAGTGGAATTGGAGTTTATTTGACTAATACTTTAAAAAGACAACGAAAGTTCATCCAGTAGCAAAAAAAATAATAATTTATTGATATACTTGTTAGAAAATATCAAAGATCGATGAATTGTAATCGAGATTTAAAAATCCATGTTCTATCGATCAAATATGCTGCTGGCTGGTAAACAAATAATGATTTTACACTTGAAAACTTCATCGAGAATCTTATATTTATAAACTGAAGGAAATGGCAAGCACTGTGTTGCCTCGTGGATATAGATGGAGGTTTGGAATAGAGAAGAGGCCAAAGATAGTCCGGAAACTCGCTAGATATCTATTTTGCATACGACATCCTCTGGCCTCCCTTTCCCTGTATAAAGTGGTCTACACTCTCTATCCACTGTATCGTCTTTCTTGCTATTCTTGCTATCTCATTCTCCCTTTCTCATTCTGTACCAGAAACGCGACAGGAAACACATATAATGTTACAAAATTCAGTGACAATCCTGTAAACTCGTGCACACACATAAAACCCTGTGTGAAGACATACACAAATTTATGTATAAATATATATGTGTGAGTCTGTATCGCTTGTTGTGCCAGGAAACTGAGGCAATGGATGATTTTATGGATCAAGCCTTCCCTGAGGTCGTAAATCTCAGGTATGCCATGGCACGTCAATGTTTAGTGTGCACTCTTAGAAGGCAACGTTTCACAAAACGGGTGGATGTTTAACCAAATAAACGGAATTGCAAGACACAATTAACTTGATTGGTAAATGCATTTTAAACGAAGTATAAAAACTATAAGGACGAAAAAAAACTGAAAGATTATAATTCTTGATAAATATTATAAATATTAATCCGTGTCAGAATGAGTTTCTCTCCGGAGTTTAGTGCGCAACTATTTTGCTAACTAAACAAATTCCCAGGGTTAAGATCCACTCACGTTTTGGTATTAGAATCACAAAAAAATCGAAAGGAGTCAGTCAAGAAAAGAAAAAAAGAATCGACCCAGTTTTGGTGCCAACGAAGTTACGAGGGACTCTATTATGTCCGTTTTTTATGACTGTCGGCTCGAGAGCTCCTTAAAGTCATATAGAAAATGATATCTTATAAGAAGTTACACACAGAAATATATTTCTGGGTAGAAACAATATCTTCGATGTTGAATGATAGCAATGGCTGCGTGTCTGGGGATCTGGCGATTTCCAAAGTTAAGCAGATTTTGGTGAGGTCAATACTTGGTTGGGTGACCGCTTAGCCGTGGATTGGCTCACGTTTGAAATCGTTTACAACCTTTTTTTTTGAATTTCTGATTCTGCTAATCAATCGGAACTCAGTAAAAATATAGGGACCTTTATCGACCAGGTTTTCTACAGTTTCCTTCGGCCCTCGCTGCAAATTTGATAAACCAGAGTCACTGAACCAGAGAAAGTGATGGCTGAGGGCAAAACTCTGAATGTCTGACAGAAACAGTGAAATAGGGAAAAAAAATGAAAACATCTTGAAATTTTCTGACTAAACAACTATTCATTTGGAAAATAAACTGGGGGCTGCTGTATCGAGGGACGAAAAAAACAATGACGATACCACTAGTTAGGAAAAAGTCCCTTTGAACGATCCATTTTCAAAGGAGATGAAAATGAAGGAAAAAAACAATGGAAAAGGTCCGATTTCTGGTCCACAATACGCGGTGACCAGGCAATTAACTTTTGCGTTTTCATTCTCAATAATAATTCGTGTCAACGATAAATATTTGCACGAGCGAACAATTGTTAATAATATTCTAACAATGACTCGTAGCAAAGAGAAAGTTTGCTCAAACCACGTTAAAATGTAACGTTCCTTTGAAAGTGTCGCAGATTAAAGGTTTCCTTCGAAAAACTTATTTTCTCGTGTATTTTATGCAAGCAAGCAAAGCAGTTGTGTTTCTTTTAATTTTGGCTTCTAAATGCTTCGCGACGAGAACTTTATGAGGAAAGTAAATTAATGAGAACGCTATTTACATACAAATAAATGTGGCAAAAGGCAGAAATGAAATGAGGACCGAGCCACGAGATGTGAATAACATTGGATCGTAGTTGTCGATTCCTCTTTGTATAAAACCAAATTGCATAAGTTTCTTTTATTAATAAATAACTAACAGAAAAAATCAAACAATCGTAACGCTGTGGCACATTTTTATGTTTTTTTTTGTTTTTTTTTTTTTTTAATTACATTTTTTCGTTTTATTATGTGAACTAAACTACACTCTTGTTTATAACGATGTATTTACTATTGATCGTTTATCATACGAAATGTGAAATTACAAATTACGAAACACAAAACATCGACTCAAGCTACATCGAACAATCCACTCGGTTACCAATATTATTGGATTCTGTTAATTAGTCGACTATCATCATGAAATGCTGTTCTCTGTCCAAACAATGTTTGTACGTTATTATGGAGGTGGTCCAAGTGAACCATCTCCTAATGGCTTATGGTCTCTATTATCATCGATATTTATAAAACACTCGAACGTTGAATATATAGTCATTTTTGCATCAATTGTAAACATTTTCTCCATTAAAATGGTCTTTATTTTTTTTTTCATGGGAAAATTTATGACATCGAAATTGAAAACTCTTTTTTGTTGAATCGTCGAACTCTTCGTGGAGCGAAACAACAAAATATATTTTTGGAAAACAAAAAATTGGTAAAATACATAAAATTATTTTGTCGGACGTATTGATTATTATTAATAACATTAATATTGCTAAATTATTCTGTGAATTTAATCCAAGTTATCAAAAAAAGGAGATAACTCCATTTTAATCAATGACGCAAAAAAAAGTATCAAAAGGAATACAGAATTGAATGAACATAATAGAATTTTGGAGCAGATAATTTTTCATTTTTATTTTTTATAATGTAACTTTTATTTCCAATGAAATAGGTCCGTCAATAAATAACGATTTTGTTGAAATTGATGAAATTCGTGAAGCCGAACAAATTTTGATCGAAAGGATATGGAAAAGGTTTTTGTTCGAAAAAAAGGTTCCATTTGTGCAGCAACGATACAGTAATCTTTTTCTCATTCCATGGCAAAATATATTGAATTGAAAAACAATTGGATTACTACATGTACACGATTGTTCTGTTGTAATACGAGTCCATATGAAAAGTCGAAAATCCATGGAGTTTCGATGTGTTCAGTACATAAATATATTCTCTCTGTTACACGCTCATTTTCAAAGCGTTTCAATACTCTCAACTCGAATTTAATTGAACTAAACCCTTCAGTGAAATCCAGCCTGGTTTCAATAATAAAGTCAGGAGGTTAACGTTGTAAGTTTACGTTGTTATCGAGACGGCGCTTGGAAGAGCTCCGCCGAGTGCTCGTTATAGCCCAGCAAACGAAGCGAATCTCTCTTTCTCTCACTCACACACCTTTCTCTTTTCTTTCACTTGTGTTACGGACTCCTTTGAGTCTTTGCAGTTGATAACGTCATTAGGTAGTTGCACACATTCGTTAGCCTAGTTAGCTGTGGTGGCTGCTAACCTTATCGATCGCTTGTGTCGAGAAAAATCAATTGATTCGATGCGAGGGGGGTCCTTTGTCAAATATTTTTAACGCGTATCATTAAAAGCCCGGAACAATTTAATTCATTCGAGAAAATAATAACCGTAGAATTTTGTGGAAATTATTAATCATCATTATTATTTTTATTATTATTTTTTTTAATTTCAAGATAAATATTGAACAATATCAACGAACCAACGTGAATAAGTTCATTAAAATTCAATGATAATGTCGTTGAAATGAATAAAAAATCACTCACCCACACTTGTTAGCATCTAATTATGAACAACGAAAAATTATTCAAAACTTATCGCCCACCGAGAGGAAGAGAAAATGAAATTTTATTCAACAACAGGATTCGTGATATGAATTCTATGTGTACGTCGTTAATTATTCGTTAATTATTTGTTAATTACTCGACGCGACTGTTTGTCCAATGAAACAGCTAGAGCGGAAACAGCAATATCCATATTGTCAAAGGTATTAAGGACACATAAAATAATACAAATTTAACTCAGTACAGGACAGAGCATCAAATTAATTTATCAATTTCGTCATACATGACCGTAAATATTAACTTTTTTTAGTTTGAATTTTTGATTTAATTAATTAATCATCAGTGGACGGGAAACCTGGGAGTTTTGTGAAATGAACATTCGAATACTGAGCGAGAGATTAACATTTCGAAAGAATATAAATAAAAAATTGTAAAAATATTGAGCCAAGGTAATTATTAAAAAACAATTACATCCTCCCTTCGGTCGAATTTCATCTGAAAATGAACCGGACATTAAACTTTTCTACGAATTCAATAAAATTACTGTTTCAAATTGGAGGAAAGAAACCGGAAAATGAAGTAGAACGCGACTCTCTTCAACTGCACGCTTTTTCGTCACACAGAAGCTGAGAGAATTGCGGGAAACGCAAACGACTAATTTCGCTCGTTAAGTCACACAACTTGACACGCTTCACGATGGAATAAAAATTCCTTTGCAACCCTGAAGAAATTTTGTAAAATCTCCTCAGTGCCTTACTATATATTTTTACACCACCCGAGCTGAGTCATTATCAAAAGGGTATAATTAAAAATAATATCTACTATTTAAATCTTAAGCTCTCACCCTTCACTCTGGACATAAAAGATGAAAAGAAACTCCTTCAGGAATCACATTTTTATGTGTTCAAACGAAACTTTTAAGAGTCTCTTAACCAAGAGACACAAATAAATAGTAATAACGTTAAAAAAAAGTCTGATTAAAGAATAAATTGAATGAAAAAAAGTCGTCAATGTCATCAAAAATCAAAAAATTCCTAAATATTGTATCCAATTTTTATCATAATTTGAAAATTGATCATTTTTTAATTTATTTCGAATATTTTGGGCAACAAAAACACAAGATTAAGTATGAAGATTGAATAATTTTCTAATGCAATACTTTTTCACGAAAAATAATGATTAAAAAACGAATCTTATGGCCTAAAAATAATCGACAAAGATTGCCAAAGTCCTTGACACTCTAGTCAGATTTGCATAAGCACCGAAATGCTTCAAGTACGAGCAGATAAGATTCAGAAAGAGAATAAAGAACATAATAAAAAAGAATATTGATTGAAAAAAAAAAAATACTTACTCGTTCAATCAAACCCCAGGGAAGCGAAGTGTCCCAAATTCTAATTTCGATCAAGTCGACTAGGAACAATTAATAAAAGCCTGAAACACGAACACGTACAAATCCCACAATCAATAAGAACAAAGTTGGAGGAAAAAAAAATGCGTCGAACACTTTATAGTAAAAACACTCATAGACGCATTTTTTGAGATTTTTGCAATCACGAAGAAATTATGTTCGAAGAGAATGTTTAATTAGTGATTAATTACGTAATCAATATCGATGTTTAATTGGTTTATTTAATAAACAGTTCTTTTTTTCAATTGAACAATCAATTGATCGCGCACATTTCGAAATAGTTTGTACAATTTTTGTATCGAAAATACCATCAAATATTAAGAAATAGTAAATGGTCAACTATTCGTCTATTTAAGATCGAAACAATTAATGGAAACGCGAACGGAAATGAAACGTATTGGATCCGACAGGGAAAAAACTTTAGCCCTCGGGCTACAAATGATATTTTTTCCTCAGCCAACGGATTTCGTATCGCTACCAAGGTATACCGTCGACTGACAGCATCGAGAGTTCCCAACGACACGGTGGCACGAAAGCACAACCTTTGCCTCTGCTCTCCCGCTGGCCGATCGGCTCCCGTGGTTGGGTCGAAGCTTGCGCAAGCTCCATCCACATTCTCTTTGCATCTCTCTTTTACACCAACTTTCATTTCGCCCCCATTTCTCTTACTCTCTTCGTTTATTTTTCTCTATCCCCATCTTCCTCTCTCCACGCGCAGAACATTTTACCACCGCAATTGTTAGGATGCTTCAATCAGTGTGGCCGATATCGTCGATAATTAAACTATGATATTTGAGACTTTGTTCGAATGTTTAGATCGCTTTTTTGAAACCTTACGATAAAAATGTTCAAAATGCCTTTCAAGAGTTGCTCTCATTTGCTACTTTTATCAATTCCGCGTAAAAACATTGAATTCAAAAAGAACTTAAAAATTAATCGATAATGTGGAGCTTCACATTCGAATTCTGACGTAAAAACATTTTTTTATTTTATTTTTTTGAATAAATTAACTGCAACACGAGATGACTGGCTTTATTATTGTTCCGTATTTTTTTCGTTATCAGTTATTATTTTGTATTATTACATTATACCGAAAAGCATTTATTCTCGTGTAGTTCTTATTTAAAAAAGTATTTTTCTGGTGAGACGACGTGAGATAACAAGAGGTTTAAAGCCATCGTATTATTCATTCATTTGAAAGAGGAAATATTTATTTAGAATCTCATTGAAGTAATTGTAGATGTGAAAGCAGTAGAGAGAGTAAGAGTTTTGTTAATATTATGGAATGGCTAAGAGTATTGACAAAAAAGAAACAGTGAAAAAGAGGGGGGAAAAAGCTTTCGATGGTTTTATCACGTTTCTATGCTTTCTGCATGACTCTCAACGCGAAAGGGTCGCTTCTCCAGACCTCGAGAATCCCCAGCGAGATTATCGATTCTAACGACCCGAAATAACTACTGCGGAGGAGCAATAGTGCCCGATGTCGAGCCGAGCGAAGAGAAAATCTCGTAAATAAAACAAAACAAAAGAAAAAAGAGCAAAATTCAGAGAAATCCTGATTTCTTCAAAGGGATTAATCGTTTGACGATCGTAACGCGATCAGTGATCAACTTCAATTACGATCGTATATCACATTTAATCAACAACCAAGTTTTATACGGCGAGAAAAGCTCGAGGCAATCCTGCTCCTTTGCTTCTACTAGTCTGACCACGTCTGCTATTTTTTACTCGCTCCTGGGCTCAATTCAATTTAGTATTGAATTGTCTAATTCGAAGTGGTGTGGAATGTTTGTCGTTATTTATTCATTTTTTTTCCATCGATTTTAATCAAACAATTATTCTATTTATTCGACAGAATTGACCCTTCTTTGAGAGATTTAAATTTTGACATTTAATTGACACACTGGGTCAATTTGACCCGGAGCGTACTTAATCCCCCATTTACAGCAACCCTTCGGTCAATTTTAATTGAAATAAAATCGAGATTACACTCCAAACATTGCCCAATATTTGTGCATCATAAAAAAAGAAAGACATCATATTTAAATATTTAAACTTATCATCAAAAACTCCAACTTTCGTGAAATGGAGTATTTTACTTAGAAAAATGATAATTCGTTGAGATTTTCATTTTTTGAAGGAAAATAAATTAATAAATAAACTGGATGAAATAGTGACAAGATTTCCGAAAGATTTCCCTACAAAAAATGTAGGGTGGGGTTAATTAACGCTGAATAATTGGTCCGGGTCACAATGACCCAGGGATTGTCAACGAGGAATAAAAATAATTCTGGAAAAATAAATTGTTGATGTTTTTTGTAGCATCAAATCGAAGTAATTGGTCGGAAAATGTTGAAAGATCCAAGAGAACTTGTTGTAAAGAGTTTTAAAAAAATCATACATTGATGTTGGCTGAAGTTTCATTAACTTGTATAAATACGAGTGGAAATTTGGCGAAACTCTTGAGAAGTTGGTTCGATTGGTTGAAGTAATATCCGATTGAAAGGGGTTCGTTTAAAGTTGGATGTTGTTGATTGGAAGTCTGACTCATCGTTGTATCTCAATATCCGATTTTCAGTAACTGTCAAACGTGGAGGTTGGCCGGGTCGTTGGCCAAACAAAATGGAACAGGGTAAAAATGATATTCCGGAGGAAAATAATACAAATATGTTAACAGTTGACTTGATTCTCCGGCTGTCTGGGACAATGCGCTGTGTGAACCACGCGCCCGTTTCGATCAATCGTCAATTAGTAAATTGCATTGACCGGACGAACAACTACAGTTAACGGTGGATGGGAGTTCGAGGGAGAGAGAGAGAGAGAAACACAAACGATTGGTGACGCAAAGAGCGTGTAAATAAAGCTCACCCACTGGCTACATCGCCTCTAGCGATAGCGCTACTAAACACAAATTCACAAAGGAACGTTCAACTAGCAACGATACCGCGCGATGATATATAGCGACATGAAGGGCTCGATTAAAGGAGGATTTACAATGTGTGCACAGGGTCCAATGAAAGCTAAAGGAATATTTTGCTCGTTCGTTAACAATGAAAAATAAAAACACGCCCAATTTGAAATTCTTTTTCGAACATGTAATAATTGAGCGTTCGGAAAAAAGGTCCAAAGAGAAAAATTTCAGCTGAATCATCAAAATTGATAGCTGCGCGAGAGTCCACGCGTTATTTTCCCGGCAAAGTAAACCCTGTCAAAATATTCCATGTCAAAAAATCTCCGTTTACAGATATTCTTTGCAAAATAATATCCCGAAAGATAGTGACCCAGGAATTTGGAAAAATATAGCCCTGGAAGAATCCAACTTTCCATGGTGCACAAACACCATAAATTATCACTATACGCCATAATGCGCCATCACGCACCATAGACCAACATATCACAAAACCGAGAAGCGTCACACGTTGTAGATCAACATGTCATACCAGAAAACATCATCATATCACACCAAAAATCTCGGCATTACGCCATAAAACATCTTCACACACCGTGTATCATGATATCACACCATAAAACATCATCACATTCCATGTATAATCATATCACACGATGAAACATTGTCATATAATACCTTGAAACATCATTACACACCATAAAACATCTTTACACACCATACATCATGATGTCACACCATAAGACACCTTTACACACTATAGATTATAATATTACACCAAGAATCATCATCACACACCATGAAACACCTTTACACACCATACATCATGATGTCACACCATAAGACATCTTTACACACCATACATCACAATATTACACCGAAAATGTCGCACCATAAAATATCTTTACACCATGCATCATAATATCATGCCACAAATCATCAAACCCCATAAATTTCAATATCGGATACATATGATGAAATATTCCAATAAAATTAAAATACTAACATTTAAAACAATAAGGTAACAACGTGACACGTATTCAATATTATCAACGCGAATACGATGTCATTGGGATATTTTTGTAAACGAATATTTTTCCATCCTCATATTTTAAGTTAAATTTTCACTGCTCAGATATTCTGACAGAAGTTATTGTGGACGACACACGGTCTCCTGACAGAAAATTATTACCGACGCTCTCGAAATCTCGTTTAATAGGTTGAAGGAAGACGAGATGAAATATTGCATCCAATGAGGCCAAAAGACTTCACACATGATTGTCGTTGCTATTTATAGTCGGAGAGAAAGAGACAGAGAACGTTGTTACTTCGGTACACATACCAATTTCCGGCATTAAGGGTGTCCGACCGAGGCTTGAAAAAAACAGAGAGGGTCAATGAGATTTTGTCCACGGCCTACCACGTGCACAACCAACAAGTTTTACACTCTCGAGGTCCCTTTTTGACTTTGACGTTTCTCTCATCTACTAGATCCTTCCTGGAAAATCTAATCCTCATTTTTTTTTTGGATTAACGGTATTTTCGAAAATATAATATTTCGTTTAATGAGACTGAACTCATTTTCATATAAAATAATAATAACAACTTTTCCATTCACCAAGTTCTACGAAAGCCTTGTTTAATGTGTCGTAAATAGCTCCTAAGTGGCACCGAATCGAAAGTGGCAGCAAAGAACCCACCTGTGCACCCAACCGTCGCCTTCTGCCACCTGAGTCCCCTCGCAAATATACACAGCCAGCTCAGCTTTATATATAGACAATATTCACACTTTGATTCTTTTTTACTTTCGAATAAACAAAAGACATCGAGATGCACTTTATACTACGGAGGCTTGTACTCGTGATTTAACACAAAAAACCTAATGAGCTTGTAAGTCATTGAATCAGAAATAATGATACTGGACAAAAAATTCATTACCTCGTTCAATTTAAATGATTCTCTTATCCTCTGTACATTTTCTCTTTTTCTTTTTGTCTCGAAATATTTAAACCTCTCTTTTAAAAATAAGTTTGGACGCTTTTTTCGTACGGAGCACCGAATCGATTTTGATGAATCTTTCAAAAGCACCAAACTCACGAATCAGAATTAAGTGCAATCTATAGCACGTTCCAATGAATTGTTTTTTTGCTCAAATACAAAAAAAAATTGAACTTCTCATTCCATGTCGAACTTAAAAAATTCACCAGTCGTTGAAAAATTTAAATAGATGAATAAAATTGATAGAATCTCAGCCTTATTAACATTTTTTGGATTTGAAACAAACAAAAAGATCAATTTGACTGACGATATCGAAAGAACGAATAAAAAAATAAAAAAAGATAAATAAACGTCAAAAAATAAATAAAACAGACAGAAATTTATGATTCCGTTATTGAAACGATACAAAAAATGGTAACTGCACATATTCGGAATAACATTTATGTAACGCATAAGGATAAGAGGAAGGATACGAAAAGTGGAAAGATATATTTTGAGGAAAGGAACACGGTATAGAAATTGAGGAGTTTTAAGGGAAAAAGCGTTGGGAAAGAAGGCAGGGTTGGGGTGGAGGGGGGGGGGAAGAGGTAACTTTCAATGAAAACGGACTCGTGCGGGCGTTTCAAAGTTCCGGGCCAATTAGACTCCAATTTGTTCGGGCAAGGCGCAATAGTGGGTTCGTAGCAATAGGCAGAAGTCGAGGGAGGGCCCTACTATTCTCCGTCTCCTTTTCCAACCGAAAACGTAACCGCACACAGTACCGCAAAACGGACGTCTAATTAAAGCCCCCCTTTCCCCCTTGCCTCCCCCTTCGACTTCTGGTCCCCTCTCTTTCGAATTCGGGCGGCGTATTCTAAATTAGTCGTTGCCATACTACAGCCTGCAATTTATGTGCGTCTTTTCTCTAAATATTTGAAAACGCAGCATCATGAAGTTTATTGAAACATATTAGAAGATCGTAAACTTGTTACGAGAAGAGACCGAGAAGAAACGTTTCGTCAAAGTTGTTATTTTAGACCCTTGACGACGGACTGGGTCAATTTGACCCAGACTCATTCATTCAACATTCATTATTCCTTGCACAAAAATGTTTTCTAGGACTTCCAACACTTTTTTATACGAATTAACGATTTTTTACTCAACCAATAAGCAAAGTTCACTCGTTAAACATTTTTTTTTTGAATTGCTCTTTTCGTCCGTACATTCCTGATTATTTGTCAATATAAAATTATAAAAAATACAAACGATTTTAACTTCTCTGAGCAAAATACTTCTCTCCCAGCAATTAAAGCTTTCCATTATATTTTTTTTAAACAATCAAAATCAACATTTCCTCATTTTTTACGATGCATACATATTAAGGAATGTTTGGAGTCTAACTCTGATTATTTTCGATAAAAAATTAGCGAATGGCTGTTAATGGCATGTCGATAATGTCTCTCTGCGTAAAAAATTCACCCAACGTGTCAGTGGTCAAATGTAAGTGTTCCAATGACGTTTCCAAAATTTTCGAACCTGTCAAAAGTCTTGACAAGCTCAATTGTCTCATATTTCCTTCAATCGTTTACTCGTCCTACGAACTTTCATTTTTTAATGCTTTTTTTACGTACTCCTCGTGCAAAATCGTGTTACCTCGTCATTTAAAAGCTGGAGGATGAAAAAGTTTTGGATAATTGTACGATACAGTCTGTAGAGAGAGAATTAACCGTAACATACCGATCGACTAACGTGATAGACGGCTGCACAGCCACATTGTTGGGAAACACGAGCTTCGATGCTTAGCGTACACACCGTAAACACCGTCAACCAATGCTTGCGTTGCTGCACTTCATTCTAAATGGCAGCACGCTAGTCGCTCAGGATGTTGGTAATCATGGCCTCCCCGACGTCTTATCCTATTCACATACACAATGTATTTATATCTTTATATGTATATAAAGTGATTCCAGCCCTGTTTCTCATTAAAGTGATGGATCAGTCACGGAGCTTCAGCTCGAATTTTCGAAATAAACATTTTTCGATGACGTTTGACTAACGACGAAAGGGCTCTGTCATCGGACGCGGGATGATGGCAAAATTACGCTGACCGGGGCTTTTTTAATTGTTCAAACCCTGTCAAAAATATTCAATTTCGAAAATTGCAGCTGTCTTTGTCGCACTCACAGTTGCGAGATGGCTACTGATCCCTCACCTTAACTCTGTCCTCCTTTTTTCCTTGGATATACATTTTCTATGGGAAAATTTATTCGATTCGAAAGCTCAAAGCAGCAACATAACGATCCATGGCAGTTTCCAGGAAAAAATGGCTTTTTCGATACGCAAATAGCACTAAAACCACCGGATGATTCAATCAACAAATACCAATGCCTTTTCTTTTTTTTTGTTTTTTGTTTTTAATATGAACCCCTCCATGTACTCGTTGATAAATGTTTGATTAAAATTTCCGTCTGGCTTGCCATTTCAACAATAGTCTCTTCGAATTTTCCCCATATGTGAAAATAGTTGAAATATCTGACACGCCGCAATTCAGAGTACTCGGAAGTGGACCGAGTGTAGAGTACCATGCACACAAAGTCCGAACGGAAATCGAAGCTTGATCAAATAAGCACAAGGGCCCACACATTCCGCGATCCTCAAATACAGACGAGTTTTCAAACGTTTTAACATTTTTATTTTTTCACCTCAAAAAATCTGTTCATGTTTGTTAATCAGAACGTACGTATGAACGTCCGGTATTGAAATCAAATGCTTTGTCCAACTTTTTCACTCAGACGTCATTGTTTTTGTTGTAAAAAGCTTGTTACTGCCGGGCAATTGATAAAAAATTTGCAGATCGAAGTTGAAAATAATGCAATTGAATAGAATTGTGGATTTGTAAAAAAAAAAAAAAAAATGAAAAGAAAATGGAAGTCTTTAAAATGAAGATTTACACTGAGCAGAAAAAAAAGTTTAGTTGATTCTTGATTAAATGAAGTTTAGTTGAATTAATGAAGGAATAAATTATTCTGGGACATCCGAACTACGGACGATCGCGAATAATCGTGAATAATATGCGAGAGATAAACTAACAAAGGTATTTGAAGCATATTAACAAGGAATTTTTCATACGTTTCTCCAGCTGATTAAGAGCTTTTCTCCGAAACGACTGCATTCCGCTTCGCCAATTAAATGTGTTCTGATAATAAATCGTACGTATCAGATTCTGGAGCATATAACAAATAAATGGTTTGATGGTAACGAACCAAAGACTAATTATTTGTTTAAAATATGAAATAAAAATTGATTCAAACGAACATAATTGATTTAATCTCAAATTTTCTGTCTAATGAGCAGGAATTTAGGTTTTCGTACCGAATAGTATAGTATCGAGATGTTTGAATCCTCTTAACTGTTATTTTTTCATCATCAAAGGTGAGTGTGTAGGTGATCGAAGTACATAATCGCGTTAATTGGCTGCAATTCCGCGGATATGAAATTTCCTATTAACCGAATGAATGGAAGTGGATAAAGCCTAATTTCTCTTTGATCTGATAACGAACGTTCACGTAGAAAACAAAACAACGAGATGCTTTGAAAACGACAAAATTGACGTTTCAATTATTTGTCACACTTTATCACGCTTTTGAATGAATTAGACTTTTTTTGTACGCAACCGAAATCCAATCAGTCGTGACTTGTTAGAGCTTGGAAGCCGAGCCACATGAGGCATTCAGACGTTCTTGATTATCCCCAAGTGGTAAAGGGTGTATTGAGGGAATTGTTTTTTTTCTTTTATTATTATTATTTTTTTTTTATTGGCCAACAGAAATTCATTTGCTTTGGGATTGGTTTGATATCGCAGCCGAGGCAATTTATCGGAATACCATTTTTTTCGCCAACTCATTTCACATCGTTCAATCGTGTTAGTGGATGAAATGGAACGTTTTTTTATCTTCTGTTTTTCGGTTTAAGGGACAATTTAATTGCGGACGATTTTAATGTAACTGCGGGGAAAATGAGAGACTCTTGGTCATCTGTAGGGTCCGGTGGTGAAACTATAGTGATCCAGGAAGATACAATAAATTTACATTCACCAACACAAGCAGTTTACTAACTAATCGTTCCCCTTTAACGTTTAATTAAGACCCTCGTGACTGAACAAGTATTGTCGGTTGACTGAGGGTGAGAGAGAAACAGTTAAGGGATATTGGGAGAAAGAACCGATAGCACTAGAGAGAAGAAGAGAAAGAGAACGAGAGAGAAAAAGAGAGAGAGAGAGAGAGAAAGTGGAATATACCTTCGTTATATGGCCCTCTCTCAGCAACTCGAGCCGCATTCAGGCTTAATCAACGAGCTTTTACGAGGCACAGTGTAGTGTTATATAGCGATGCAACCCACAGTTCCCCTTTTGCTTCATCCACCCATGCTCGTTGATGGTCCAAGAACCTACGGACTTGTGTGTAAATACGATCTATCTGTGCACGTGGCAAGTTGAAATCGTTACTGTTAGCTTCCTCCCAGCACAGAATATAAATGAATCATTTACACGTGTACTTTATTACATGAACAACTATATATACATTTATATCAATCTACGCTCATCAGATATATTTCAGCTTAAACCAAATCATATTTGTGCTTCAGAAATATAATTTTGTTTATTATTTTATCGAATATCAAGCGAAACACAATATTACAATATCTACGTATGGGTTTTCTTTTTTGTAACTAATTAAAAAATTTAATTAATAAGTGGGATTGAACGAGGGCGAATGAGTTGTAACAAAAAATGAGGTATTCGTTACACGAGAATAAAATGACGTCTGGAAAATAGCAGGACAACAACTCTGTTTATTATTATTTTTTATTTAACAAACTTTATGGTGAATATATGTTTTTTTTTCTGGACGTCACTGTTCAGAAATGTCTTCATTTTCAACATTATCCTGACTTTTAGTGTGAGTCTTCTTAAATAATCTCAGTCACAAATATCTTTATGGATGAAATATGTTCATGAAATATCAGGATTTTGAAAATTCACAGTTGCACATTTTTAAACGTGAAAAGAGATTTTTTGAAAGAGAGATATTTTCATAAATAGAGTTTTCTCACAGTGGAATTACCAACGAATCGAAATGTCTTTGAATACGAACATTTTTTTTGTGATTTTTCTTGAATGCAGATTTTCGACAATACATTTATTTGAGAACCAATTTACTAACTGACAGAGTTTTTTTAATACAGAGAAATTGATCAATCGGGATGTTTTGAAATCACTCCCACAAAAAAAACATCGAACCAATTTTCCGATAAATTTTATTGCCACGGAGATACGAAAAAAAAAAAAATATTCATCTCATGCCCACCTTTCAAAATACACCGGTCATTGAAAAATGTTGATATGTCAAAATACGAACTGAGAATTCGGAGATAATTCGAAAACAAAGAGAATGAAAAAAAAAGTTACAGCTAGTTTCGTGAATTTGTAAATGTTTGTTCATAAACAATTGAATTTTATTTTCATGAGAATTAATATTTTGCTTATTTTAAATGACTCAAAATTAATATGATTTTCCACTATTTCTGTGTTCTGCGTAAAGATAGTCTTTTTATTTTCAATTATCTTCGTACATTTCCCTCGGTTCAAATCTTCGTAATCTTCAGCCACATTGTGTGGGATAAATGAAAGCCTAGAATCTATTCCTTGCCGGATAAATATGGTACGTGCTATACACAAGACACTCGTTGATCATGAAAAAATAATAAAACAGAGCTCTCGTACACATTCGCTCTTTTAGTCTTTCCAACAAAATCGTTTGATCCTCTGGACCTTCAGTTAATCACGTACACTGAACGCTTCGCCATCGCTATTGCCAACACTTTACACATTGATGTCGACGATGTTATTTCGTCATTATAATTTATTTGTACGAGTTTCGCGAACGAATGAAGTTGTGGGTAGAAAAAAAAATTGGAGCGGATATTTAATGAAACTCCTTTATTATTTAATTTCGAAAAAATGATTTTTCGCATGGCTTTGATGTGTGAATTCAAAAACGTACAAGTTGATAACACAGTGAATAATATTTTATGATTTTCTCAAACAAAAATACAAACGAATAGCGAATATTTTTTGTACCAACAGATCAAGACTCGAAAAGAGATGAAATTTCATGATTGATACAAAAAGAATATCGTTAGAATTAGTGGCTGCTCACACAACGAAAAATGATGAGAAATCGAAGCTTTCGTGCAGCAGAAAGCGAGCATCAATTTTCTCAGCGCCAAGAAACTTTGGTCGAGCATCCAACACGTAATATGACTAGCGACAGGCGAAGATGGAAATTTTGTATAAAATCATCTGGAATATGTAACGCAGTAGGACGTTAAAATTATAGTTGAAAGGTCGAGTCTTGTGCTGTACCGAGATATGAAAAAGTAAAATTCTTACTTCAATGCAGTTATTTACTTTCCAACTCGAACTTTATCCTGAAGAGACTTTTTGACATCGTAACGTGTACCATAGAAGGGAAGGGAAAAAAAGATACAAGCCATCAATATTAATGCTCGTTCTTATTATAAAATCAGCTTGCAGCTGCTAGAATCACAGCCAAATGCACCAGTTTTCCTCGCTCAACTTGCAGAGTCTTCACAACTACAAAAAAAAAAACGCTTTTTTTTCAAATTATTCACTCAGTTTGAGACATCACCAAATTATTGATATTTTCTGATGAAAATTAATATCAATTATGACTATATCTTCAAATAAATCAGTAAAAAAATCATTTTTTTTCATTTTCAAAAAAAATTATCGAATCAATTCGAACAATTTCGAAGTCATTGAAACTTTGAATTAAAATTAACATCAATTATAATTATCTTCAAATAAGTCAGTCATAAAATCATTGTCACGATTCTGGCCCTTCAATTTGTTGTAAAAAACAACCACATATCTATGGACTTGCAGTTTGAAAAAAAATCGTATATTTTTCGAATTATTCAATTAATTTGAACAATGTCGAAGCCATTTATATTTTTTAATAAAAATTCATATCAATTTTGAGTATTAATCAGCAAAAAAATCATTGGCACGATTTCTACTCTCCGTAATTTGACGTAATGAAAAAATATATGTCTATGAATAAACATACTTGTGTTAGGTCATAGACAGGTGGAGGATATTTGGAAGTCATGGTTCGAGATAAGGCCCACAATTCATAGAGTTAGATCGTAATTTTTGGAAAACATTGCCCGAGGTCCTGCGTGCTTCGGGTCGTTTTCTGGTAGCGTTCCGGTAGAGCTTTTTTCCAGTGGTTGGTGAAACTCTCGAGGGAGCAAAAGCGAGAAGCGAGAGACATAGATATTGCGAAAGGGGGAGGAAATAGGATGAGTGAAGAGGAGACATAGAGAAAAAGGTTTTGGAGGCGAGGAGCAAAGCGTAAGGTTGCGGCAGGGGGAGTAGGAGAAATTTCATGCTGGTGTTCTCAATGGGAACAGATGGAAGTGGTGGTCATATACGTATAAGGAATGGTAGCAAACAAAAGGATTTAACTTACTCGATTTAGCAAGTCACGCAATGTGGATTAGGTCCTTTTAGGTCCTAACGATCTCTATAGAATGTGTGTAAATGTAAGTGTGTTCACGTACATGTACAAGTGCAACCGTACCAGTAGCAAGTACCACACGTCTGGGACATCCGCTCCAAAACTTTGGTAACTAATTGCGACTAGCAATTTGTCACGCAGACAAATGGCGGCTCGTCAGCCCGGTAGCGTATAACTCCAACGACAGAGGGCTACGTCGGTATATATTTCGGGTAACCAACCACCGTGTCCGTATATTCTGCCTTTCCTTGCTCTTTCATCCTTCGAACTTCGAATTTGAAAAAAAAAATGAAAAACTATAGATCAATGCATCAAGTTTGCTACACACGCTGGCAGATCATTTTGTTTTTGTGGGTTTGAGAAACAGACAAATATTTGAGAGTGAAAAAGAATCTATCGTTGTATGATGTGGAGTTAAAAAGGTTGAAACCATCGCCTCTCGGAATATCGAAGAGCTTTCGTTCCAACCCACCACATTAAACTGTTCATGCAAGCCCTCGGGCTGGGAACTCGAAGCTCGAACTGCTTTTTTCCGTCCTTATTCCTCTATCTTTCTCTCTTTTATTTTACTATTTTTTTTTTTTTGTTTTTTTTTTTCTTATTATTTCTGCCCTGCCAACACGCGAATTGGCTCCAGTTTTCCTTCCTCCTTTCTCTTCATCTTTCACTCGCTTCCTCTTTTCTTTTCTTTCGTTTTTATGTCCCACACGCAGGTTCCTCGCTGCGGCGATAAAAATTAAAAGTTTGCCAACAACTATAAGCGCAGCCTTGAGGCCACGGAACTTGCAGACGTCGTCCTGAGCACGAGGAAGACAGAGAGACCGAGCTCCGAAAACTCTTGACGACCAGCAACGTCCTTTCGTGGCCTCTCTGACTTCCTTACCAGGCTTCCAAAGCCTTCACTACCTTGTCGAAGCTTTTCGTACGAGACCTCCAACCCAACCATTCAAAGCCCCCCAACAGAGCGTAAGAAACTGATGAACTTGGAGAACTAGAAAGGCGGAAGTGAGTTTTCAAAAATCGCATCCCTTCCCTAATTCTGCTAATGAAGCTCGAGGGAACTGTTGCCCTTCCTTCACCCTCGCCTACAAACCACTCCAATAAAGAAAGTTACTTTTTACGTTGCCGACGTAAAAACTCCACGTAACCTTCCCATCACCCGGCTACGTATTCCCGATATTATATAATTAAACCCTCCAGCATATCCTTTTCAACACTCGTCACTTCTCTCTCTCTCTCTCTCTCTCTCTCTCTCTCTCTCTCTCTCTCTCTCCGTGGTCCCTTTTGGATACAATTACAACGAACTTTCCTCAACTTTAGATTACATCGTACACTTCAATCACTCTTTACATTGAGAAAAATAGAACTCTTTTGATCCCAAACCAAAAAAGAAGACACTGAGAACTTAAATTTCTTCATTGAACAAAACTCCATTTACTTTGACGAAAAATGATGGATCCAACTATCTTCTTGTTCAGGTTCGACAAAATCAACAAATTTGAGAAACGTGCAACCACCATTTTTCGTCGAAACAATCGACATTTTCAAAAATTTGTAGATTTTTTCTCTTCTAGACTCAAACTCTAAACATTTTCTTCATATTTAGAGCGACTGGAAATCGATTTTTGTTGAAAAAGATCGATTTTTTTTCAAATCCTGCCAATCAAATATATTTTTGGATAATGACAACATTTTTGTCATTCCAACAGTTTATTCTATTTCTCTGAAGACAGAGTTAGCGAAATATTTGATTGAAATGATGAAATTCCTGTGATAAAAATATTTAAATTGACCTATTTATCAAAATAATCGTTTTTTTTACGTGGGAAGAGGTAACAAAAGTGTTGTGCATGTCGGGCTTCAAGTCATTCTCCGTCATTCAATCATTCCTACGGTCCGATAATTCTCAGAATATACGAGGTCTGCCAGTTTAAAAAAAAAAAGGTACAGAAACTCTCGAAAACGTTTTTCTTTCTTAGCTTCGAATGTATGGATCACACAAAAGATATATATACTTGTAAGTGTACTACTCGAAGACAGAAAGCATTCCTTATACTTTGACCACGAATCCGTACGGTAATCCAGGGAAGATTCCAACGTACCATATACTTTGGTTTTCTGTACGTTTGCACTTGTCTGATCGCACACGGGGGTTTATCACTGAAAATACACGTGAAAACATATATATCTACGTATAAATACCGTAAAATCCTGAGCTTTCTGTTGCTTCAAAAGACTTTGGACAGGAAGCTTCTTTTCTCGAAATAAAATATATTTTGTTTAAACGTTTATGTGGTAAAAAATTGATGTAAACAAATACGAATAATCGAGAAGAAAAAAAAGATGAAATTTCGAATTAATTTTGCGACATTTTATACGAATTATTAATTGATTTGTAAATGTTGAAAATTTAACTTGGAATTTAACTACTTTTAAAACTATGTACTCCTGCGAAATGAGGGCTAAATGAGGGATAAAAAGTAGAGAAAGATTTATTTTGAATAAAAAAACGGGGCAACTCTCTAGATTTTTGTATCGCTTGTTTCTCTCTCATCACCTCGCTTCGTGCTTTTTCCAACTCTATCGTTTATTCTCATCTATGAACCTCATTCCCTGAGCTTTTTTTTTTCCTATTTCATTATTCTCTGTGGTGCCCTGCTCGACGAGCACGATATCCAGGGCACTGGATTGTGAAAGTCGTAATCTCCACGTTCTCATTAGGCGAATTGCCATTCCCTCTTCTTTTCATTTCGCTTCGAAAGAAAAACGGCAGAAAAAGCGGCGGATGAAAAGAGATAGAAAGAGAAAGATAGCTTTTTCGCCCAACCGAGTCTTGCATTACGACAATGGCATTGACCGAGTGTCCTGACACCCTCTTTACTGAAATTCTCCTCTTTTTTTTCACCACTTTCCATATTCTTCGCTGCTTTCTTGTCTTTACTCGTTTCATCTTACTATTCTTACTATATTTTTTCATCTTTTTCTTTTCACGCTACCGTTTCAACTGATCTGATTTTCATATCGCACTAAATCCTATTCTACCATCTGTTTTAAATGGTACCAATGACTGTCTCTGGACTACCAATCAAGCGAACCATAAATGCAGTCACTTGATTTATATACCAATCGTTTAATTTCAATATCATTGACGATCGTGGAAAAATTACAATTTTCAAGTAACTCACCCAAAAAAACTAATTTGAAGTTGTCATTTGTTGAAAAATGAATAAATTGTTCAATAAAAAGAGATTTTTCAACATTTCAAACTTCGGCTTCGTTATTTTTTTCATTCCTTTTCACAAACATTTGGAGAGGTCGAAAAATCCGACTTTTCGAAAGTTTTTTTTTCACTTCCTACTATTTTTTTCTCTCTTCTGGGTTTCTAATCATTTTGGGTAACAATTTTGGAGGTAACTGTTTCTTTTCTGGGGCTTGGTTAACAGTTGGTCGACTCGGTTCACATTTCGTTGCCGAGCCACGTCTCGTCACTGGCTGTCGATAAATATTCGACTTGCTGCTGTAATTACTAATTATATTTCGCAATAACAAGGGAATTCGTCTGTGGAGTTACGTCGGGAGTCAGAATATTCGTTTTTCGCCAACGAGGCACAGTTTTCATATTTATTATTGCATCATTAATATTCCAACATCAAGCAAGAACGATTAAATTACAAAATTGAATGGGAATTTGATTTCTCCTGTTTCCTGTGTTCTAAAATCTTCACCATTCGATTATTATTACATCGTAAGAGTCTTTATATTCTGAGACAAGAAAAAGAGAAGAAAGTGTTGATCGAAATAAGATGAAGACGAAGTTGAAGAGTTATGTTTCGAGCCGAAGTGACGTTAATTAGTTTTACGTGAACGAGAGCAAAAATTGACAGAATGTAATATCACGAAGGAGAAACGAAGGGACGAGTTATTTGAGATATTTTTAATTTCCCTCAAACACATCCTTTGAGTAAGAGTTTAATAAATTTTTGTCAATGGGTTTCTTTTTAGTTGTTGTTAATTAAGAAAAAATGATGAATTCAAAATAGTCTGTTAATTACTTGGAAAGTATTCTCTTTCAACAAAATAGTTGACAAAGGGCATAGAACGTAACTAATGGACAAAATGGTTCCTCTTTTAATCCATTCTAATATATATGACGAATACACACTGCATCATCCAAACAACTATATATTACTTGGTGCGGTTCGACGGTCTATAACATTGCTTTGTAGATACATGACGTATATTTAAATATAGATATTCATATTTACAACTTTGCCTCTACCGCACAGCACGGTAATTTTTAATTAAAAACTTTTCCACCGTCAGGCCGCATCCCCCTATTTAATATCGCGATATTCTCGCACGTACCTTCGGGCTCCTGCTAGCTCGTCGGACCATTCTCTCCACTTCATCTCACTAGGGAATGGGGTTTCGGTGCACCCTTCTGTTCCAACGGTAGCTTTTGCGCTCGAAGGTAAAAGCTCGAGCATTATTTCGGCTTGATATTTATGATCGTTATGTACATATATATGTAAAATATATGTATATATAAAATGAGCGTGTAATGATCTACAAAGCAATGTATCATTAAACAATATACGAAAAAATATCGTAATTCCGCAGAGAGCGGGATCTGTTATCTGTGACTGTTATTATGAGAGAGAAATATATGAAAAGCGGTGAAAAAAACAACAAGAAAAAAGAGAAGAAAGGATAGAAAGAGAAGTTCGCGAGTCAAGGTACAGAAAGGCAATGACAGCGTGAACCAGGCTATTGAGAACGTCGACATTCTCGCAGCAAGTTTTCCCAAGCGAATTGACTCGATTACAGAAGAGCTCGTGTAAATATTCTTCCTCGATGATACGGCTAACGAGGTTTTCCAGAAGTAGGTACTGCGGAAGATCACAAGTGAAAAAAAAAAATGATAAAAACAAGAAAATAAAAATAAAAACATTAAAGGAAAAGAAAAATCCTATATTCGCTGGCCTAACTCGAGTGTTAGAACACGAAAGACGTTCGAGCGCATGAGGAAATTTGCACGGAAACGACATGAAGGAGGAAGCGTCGAGGAAAAGAGGCACCAGGGAGAAGAGGCGGATGAGTGGAAAAGAGCGAAGAGTGAGGAGGATAAGTGGAATTCTTGCACTGCATCTCTTCTACTTTTTTTTCTTCTTCTCATCTCCTACCCCTGACACCTTCAAGCCCACCTCTATTTCTCATGCTCTCGTGCTCCTCCACCGTTTCTATCGTCTTCATTCTTAGACCCTTTAGATTTCTTTTTTGATTCTCCTTTTCTTTTCGTTCTTTATTTTTTTTCTATTATTTATTTAAAACCTGGGCTTTTTTCTCATTTTTTACGTAATTTCTCAGGATCTCCTTTCCTGGTCATAAATATATCGCCGCACGAAGAAATGTCGGAACGTGCGAGTACCCTTCTCGGCAAACTCTTTCTCGGCTCATCGAAAATTCACACTTTATTATTATATCCATCTGTAAATGTCCATCATTTTTGTAACTCGTTCACGTCAAACTATGCTTCGTCTAATTGAACGATAAATATTTCAACTTTGACAGCTTGTCTTTGACTTGACATGCACGCGTTTCCACGATATTCATTTTATTGGAAAATTGATCCTTTCGTAATTGAATATTTGCCACAGGATTTCCTGACTTTTTTAAAGGTCTCCATTTTCTATTTGTTTGTTTTCCTGCCTCAAACGGTCGTTCGATTCATACTTTTTTTGTCACGTGACACAAGCTGGACCTCATTCGCTTACTTTGCACCAGGTTTTCATGGCCTCGTCGTAGTTTCGATATCGTTAGGATGCAAAAATGAAAGATCGTCGAAACAGAATTACTTTTTACACCAACTTTCAAGTAAAATGATTAAAAAAACCATTTAAAGTAATTGGATAAAGTTCTTGAGAAGGTTATTGGCGACGAATGAAATATAAAAATGTATTCTAGAAATGTGGAAGAGATAATTCTTAAGCATAAAAACTGCGCTCCAGTCTGACTCGCTTTGCAACACGAATTCTTGCTGCTTTTCTTACTCCCACAATTTTTTTTTTCTCCCAGACATTTCGCTCCCTCCATGACGTTTGTAAACTTCCAAGTTGCTAGAATAAGAGAAGAAAATTCTTTGGAAAAAAAAGAAAAAAAAACAAAAAACAAATGCACACTAAGATGTACTCACATTCGTACTTGCTCAGAAACACTCGAAAGAGATGAAGAAGTAAGAAGAAAAGAAGACGAGCAAGAGGCGAAGCGTGTAAAAGACGAGATGGCAAAACAAGAGAAAAAAAATGCGATGGATTTAAAAGTTGGGAAAGAAATGAGACGAAACGAGGATAACAAACAAGGCAGCAAAGAATAAGAAGGATGAAAGTGGGAAAACAAGGAGGAATGAAGTGGAAGAATGTTGTACGAAGATGGGGAAAGAGTAGAGAAGGGCTGACTCCCTCTCAGTCCGTCTCTGACTTTCAACAACTTTAATTAGTCCGTTCTACGTTCTCTCGTGTGCGCACGTGGCAAACTACACGAAGAAACGTCTCTCGCATCGTCGAGACGAGTCCTTTATAACTGAGGTGAATCGGAAGATGGACGATTCACCAGTCGACGAACTTGCATTATCTGACTCGTTTCACTCGCTCGAAATAAATTGGAATTAAAATGAATCGGGAGAATATAGAGAGACAAAAGAAGAACAAGGCTAAGTGGAATGATAGCGGATCAAAATCTAGAATAAATGGCTCAAGATTTCAAGCTGATTTTTCGATGTAGAAACCGAGCCAAGTCTCGTTGTCCAGTTTTAAAAACTCTTGAAAATACACCGACCAAAAGTTTTTTTCTGTACTTTATTAAATCATAAAATACAATCGTGCATTTAATAGAGTGCTTCAGACATATATTTCAAATGCTACCGAGCTAATGAAATTTTCCAAAATTATTTTCACAATTGTTTCCAAGCTGGTGAATAATTTCCAGGAGATTACACTAAACCGTTCAAGAATAATAACAAATTAACATTTTCAACGAATTAACACGTAAACAAATAGGAAAAATATTTCAAGCTGCACCAAAATAAACGAAAAACATTTAAAAAATGGTCTCAATTTTAATGAAAGTTGCATATATGTACATTAAATATAGAAAAATCAATAAATCACGGAATATTTGACACTTAGCCAGTTATTCAAAAGTAAATAAATAATGTTGGATGAAACTAATCTAAAAATTCGACTTGGTGACTGCATTTTATTCGAGTGATTTTAAAAACATAAATTTTGTGTTTCACAGTCGAATTCTCGGTCATTTAAATTGCCATAAAAAACACTAAACAATGAAAACAGTTGAAAAAAAAGATATTTCAAGAATTTTGTACTTTTTTGTCCGCGAATGTGTGATGATCCATAAAAATTCTTGTAATTTTGACTAAATAGTGAAAATACCAGAGCAACGAACGTTCCATTTCCGGTAAACATTCGTCATGTGTGAGAGTCTCTATGAAATGAATAGTCGTTTAGGGAAAAACAATGTCCGAGTTATGTATATATTAGACTCTTAATAATATACAGAGAGTATTTTCATGAATACAGGATTCTCTTGCGATGCGGGAGGGAGGAGAAATAACCACCTCATCCTGGCAATGTCCACGATTATCCCCAAATAGCCTGGTCGTTTTAGTAACGGTACAAATCGCAAACATTAATGCAGACAAGAGGTCCCATGTGTGCGGACTTTCCATTTCTCGCTGTTTCTCTGGCTCTCTCGGAAAATATATACCGTAGGTATTCAGTTATCAGATATATATGAGTTCGGGCGGGAAAACCTCTCGGAGCTATTCTAAATTTGCATACAACAGAGTTCGCCACGTCCCTATGAAGCTCTTTCTCACTCTCTTCCACTATTTCAAGCGATAAGCGAGCACTGTGCAAACATTCCCCAGCAAAATATGTAATCTGGTTGTCCAGCCTGGCGTAAATATCGGCAAATAGTAAATACGAGCATATGAGACATAACGCATCATCGCTGGCAATGTTACAACGGTTTAAATATCCGTCGAGGCACTCGTTATTGGAAAAAATATTCCAGTCATTCGATTACTGTCCAATTTCGTTCCATCAACGAAAAATGTCATAGCGAAATGCTTTTATATGATGAAGGATCGCCGATATCTTGAGTTTTTATCATCAATTTTATCGCTAAGAATTTCAGCTACGATTTTCAGGACATATTTTGAAATATGTATGGAGAATTTTTCAGATAATGTCCAATACTTCCAACGGTTTAATCCCCAAGGACAACTTTTTTCCTACATCCGACCCCTTAATAATTGGATTAAAAATTCTTCATACATCAAATTCATATTCTGATTTATCTGCGGTCGAAAGAATTTCATCTCCCCGATTCGTCGATTATCTTCACATTGCTTCTTTATCTTCTTCACTAGTTTTATCTCTTGCCCGTGGTCCTCGATCCTACTACCCTGCGCCGTTTCGTATCCAACGGTCCTCTTCGTTGGAGGATCGTCCGGGAACTTATTCTCTCGTTTATCCATCTTCGGGCGCGGGGTAATAATTCAATCTCGATAAAAAGAGATAGTACATGGAAGGCAAAGCAAAAGAATTGTAGAAGATAGTCCAGAAGAGAAAGAGCGAGAGTGAAAGAGAACGCTGTACAACTATCGATCAGACTACGATGCCTTCGGGTATTCGGGAAAAGAAGAGTATACAGTCCAGAAAAATGGACAGAAAAGGAAGAAAAAAACTTCGGGCAAAGAAAACCGAAGAAGAATGAGTGAAAAAAAAGAATGAGTGAAGGTAGAAGCAGAGTTTCCCTTTTGACTTCTCTCTATTTTTTTCAATTATTATTTATTTACTATTATTTACTCGTTGTAAATAGAATATCGATATTTAAAGGAATGCCTTTTCCATGGAGTTTGAATTTTTATTGATGGTTAAATTTAATACCCTGATAAACTTGCAACATATTTATCGTGTTCGTTTTTGCTCTTCGAAACTCTGTGACTCACTGCAAACGTCTCGTAATGATACCTTGTTTTCTATACCGTTGCCAAACCCTCGTCAACCTCTTTTCTTTTCTACTTTTCGTTCCAGTTCCCCACTCGATCAATTTACTTGATTAATGTCAAATTAAATGATTAAATAACACGTTAGACTCTTCGCACACTGCTTCAATAGACGAGGGAATTTGGAGCAAGTAGTAATGTCCGTGTGTAGTCTGGCAAAGTAAAAGGTTTACATGAATGGAGAGAAAAAGTACTTTGGCCCTTCGAATGAAAATGCTGAAACGTGAAGCAGCAAAGTTGCAAGATTTCTTTGACAGAATTGAAAAGATTTTTTCTCCTTCTTAAATTAAAATGAATCTTTATAAAAGACTGAAAGAAAAAGCATCCTCGCGAGCGAGAGTTCAACTTGCAAAACAGACTTTTCCTTTAAGAAACTTTGCTCTGTCTTACTTGCTGGATAGATACTTTTACCATCAACCGCGTTTAATCTTATTTCCCCCTTAACTCATTGGCTATCAATCTTCAACTGGGAAAATTACCAAAGCTCCAAGTGTTTACAGAGTTACTTAGGCAGGGGTCGATTAATCGCGGAGTGAGCTAACTCTCACGATCTATATATAACTTCTCTTGTGGATCACCGTTGCCTTTGTTTCTAGAAGTTCCTTCTCCCTCTCTCTCTCTCGCGGGTATGCCCTCCTGCCAATTGATTTATCGGAGCGAGTAGTCAATTCAGTGGAAACTTCGCATGAATCATCCCAAAAGCTCTCGATTCAATGGTTCAACAGATTCGGGCATGTGTACCAAGTGCAGAAGACAAATCTCTGCGTAGAATCTGTGTTGAGGTGACGGATTCGAAAGAGTACAATTATTAAAAGTCAATGAGCCATTGAAAGAGCTGTAGAATCCAAAATCGTTCACAATTTGCGATAAAATGATAAATAAACTCGACAATTTGTTGAATTACTCAAACAAAATAACTCGGTTCGTCACCATGTCATACGGTTGATCAAAAAAATGAAAACATATTCTGGTTTACTATCAGTCCGAAGCAAAGAATGTCAAAAACGTTGATCAAATCGAGGAGCAACTATAAACGAATGTCTCTCGTTTATTGTACGAGGAGACGCTGGGGCACATTTGCCAATAGTTTTCTCTGTTCTTCCTCGTTGTCATTACCAACGAGGCATCTTCCGAGAGCCTGGAATTTTCAAAGGAATTTCAATTTTACGAGCTCACGAAGCAGTGGAAAATTGTAGAAGCTCTTGGCTTGTTTCGTACACTCTGTTTCTCTATTTTCTCCATTTTCTACGATGTTTTGTTTTTCTCCAAGTCCAAGAAAAAGGAAGCCTGACAAAGCTTGGAATCAATAGGCAACACGAAAAATGCATATGCATCAGCATAAAGAAGAAAAAAGAGTCCGTCCTTTTTCACGTTGATGCCAAATTGCAGGAATTATCTCAAGCTGTTTCTAAAAGTTAGAGACATTTTCATTACGTATACAATCAACCGAATTTATTCAATTTTATTCGTACAGACACGCGTTTGATTCTTATTGTTATTTTTTTTTCTTTTTTTTTTTCTACAAATGCTGATTGCACAGAGCTTTGAAAGTTACGGATACATCGGCAATGCAAATACGAGAACAATTGTCCTTTTGCCCAAAAACAAAGCTTTCGGAAGAAGCTTCGCGATGGGAGTCGAGCAAAGCACGAGTGAAAGCTCTTAAGTGACGCGAATTCTTTGGAAAGTAAGAGAAAGATAGCACTAAGGATACGCAAAGAAGGTTCGAGTGAACAGGAGCAACGGGTGAATAGATACTTACGGAAACAAAAGGAAATTCTTCTCTTTCTCTGTCTCTCTCTCTTTCTCTCTCTCTCTCTCTCTTTCTTTCTCTTTCTCTCCAACATTCGTACTCTACTGTGCAGAGGAAAGAGTCTCCTTTCCACAGATCCTTCCTCGCTTTCTCACCATTCATTTTCCTCTGCCCAAACTCATCGAGTATTTCTTATTTTATCATCTTCAGTGTTCCACTCGACTTTCTCCTCTTATGAAATCTTCCTTTCTCTCTCGCTCTCTCCTCCTCTCTCTCTCTCTCTTCTTGCTCCCTCTTTCTCTTACTTCCTTGTGCGTAACTTCCTTGGTAAATTTTGAAACAAGAAGCTTCCGTGTCTTTTCTAAGAAATTCAATGCAACTTTGTGCTCTTTTCCACTGTCGGTCCGACCACCGATCGAGAACACACCGAAAGAGCTTTTTCACTTGTTTAAGGTTGTCTTAGCAGCATGGCCCACGGGAATATATTTGAGAGTATCCATCCATGAAATCTTTCGTTGATCAAAAGTATTAACTGCATGAAAACACTTTTATTGAAAAGGAAATTAATTAGCAAGATCACGAATATGATCCAGTTCGTAAATTAATAGAATTTTTTCGATCGAAATTCTTTCTCAAGGCATAAATGTTATCGTGATTTTTGTGATTACAAAATATTCTCCATGCATAAACATGAGAAGCTTCTTGCTGCATCAAAAATCTTTTAATAAATAGCCAAAACTTGGTAACTTTGTAATTACGTTTAAAACGTCAGCGTAGATTTTAAATTCTTCTGGTTCGTGGAAGAAAAGAGGAGAAAAGCCTTTGCCAGCATTTTTGGTACGAAGAATTCTTAATAATAATTAAACGAAATGGAAATACGGAAAAACTTGAAAGACCAACGTTTTATTTATTAGGCAATTAAGTTGGTCGTTTTCTACCCACAACTTCGTGTATGAATATCGAAAATTTAATGCAACCGAGGCGCTTTTCTTTCCTTTTCTCAAGAACGCAAATGTTATGTAAGGTCGTTGAGGAAAAAATAAAAGTGCCGGAGAACCAAAATCGCCATTTTAGAATGGAGAAGAAAAATGATTGAGAAAAGATATAAGCTCCGGAATAAAAAAAAAAAAAAAAAAAAAAACAAAAAAACGAAAAAAAATTATATATAACGTCGCGTTATACGGCGTACAGCTGCATAGGCGAAAAGCAATATCAGAGTAAGAGCGCCCCACTCTCCGGGGGGGCTTCGAAGAATCCGGACATATATTTCCTCACTTCGCCGCGTGTGCAAGCTTTTCGGAGGATATCACTGGTGCGCTTCTCTCTCCGGTGGCTGAATTTCGTCTGTGGTACCTCCGCGTGTGTGTGTCTTTGTGTGTGAGAGAAAAATCTTATCCGTCGTGAGAGCAGGGACTAACTTATATAGGAGAAAACGTTGTACCCACGTATAGAAATGCTTGAAGAGTAGAGACGACATAAAAAGAGAGGGACAGAGGGCTGTGAAAATAGCATAAGAGGTTGCAATGGAAAATTCGCACCAGCAGGAAATAGCTTCGCGAACGTCTCTTTGCAAGTTCGCTCTATATATTTTTAAAAAATACTAAAAAAAAAAAAAGTAAGCGCACCGCAATGAGTTTACAAGTGTGCAAGGCGAATATAATTCTTGTGTATATACTGTGGAGAATTTTGAGCACCGCGAGGAGCAGAGTGTTTCGGAGAACCAAACAAATTTGATGGGCATTAACCCGCTCTCGACAAAACATTTTTGTACAGAATTTTTCTAAATTTTGTTGACACATATTTTCGTCACTATTGTGAAACTAGGTGCAAAATTCCAAGACGTTTGACCCTCCTGTATTCGAAATATTTGCAATTGAAGGCAATAACTCTATTAAATATCTACTCTAATAAACTCTAATAAATCCAGGCAATAACTCCGATACTTTTCGACACATTTTTTTCTCATTTTTGACCATGACGGACGAATATATGACGAAGATCGTCCAGAAAAATTAAGAATTTTATCCCCTTAGTTTAGGAGATACAGCGATTTAAAGTTTAGGCTTCGTTTGTTCGATATCGAAAATATCTTCGTTTCTCAAACTCTAAACCTCATATTGGAATATTTTTCACGAAGATTATACATTTTTACATTCCTATGAGATATGAAAACTATTATCATGAGATTATTCCACAAGTTATGTCAAAATTTTCGAAAATTGACTGGAGAATTGACTTTTGAAGATGACTGTAGCAAGACTACAACGTTGAAAAAATGTATAATTGTTTTTCAAGCATTATCACGACAAAATGAAAATGCAGTCTTTCCAAATTCATTTAATTTGCTGTATGAAGTTTGTTTTTCAATTTAATTGGCCCATCGATTTTCGGTCGAAAATTGTGCTCGTTCAGCAGCAAAGGACAATTAACGAAAATGTTAACAGTTGCGTAAAGAAAAAATGACGTTTATTAAAATAAATGAAAATATCGGAATAAAAAGAGAATTGAAAAAAAAGAGTCAAGAATGGAGTCTACATCGATGATGTATTTTCGTATAGGAAAAATGACCTGGTAACATGTCACGTAAGTGAAAATGATGGAAAGCCACTTCAGTACAAATAAAAAGAGTAAACGTCCGTCGTTGAAATGTGTGTTTTTTTTAAAACTCTTTTACGACGTAATTGAGTTAAAACTTCTTTTAAAAAAAAAAAAAAAAACCGAAAAAAACTGACGGGAATAAATGGAGGGTGTTGTGGGTTGTCGCCATAAATCTGTCCCATAACGAGCGAACCGTGATAAAAGCCAGTAAAAGCTTGACTGTTCGGTTGATTACCCAGGAGATTGAACCTTGCCGGCAATTAAATAAGCGACCACTCAAGATTTTAGGTATACCTGGTCCAATGGCTGGCATGGAACAATAAAAAAAGGTAGGGGGTACACCTGCGGGTGGGACAAAAGTAAAAGAATGTATAGAGAGCGGCCGATGGTTGAAAAGTGGAAGAAAAAGACAAAAGCCACGTACGATACAGGTTCTCGGAGTAAGATTCGAAGAGAAGGAGAAGCTCAGAGGGTTATGGGTTTCTTCAATACGTTCGTTTTTTTCTATCTCGGTCTATACCGGTCGTTTATTGCATTCAAAGCACGTACGTGGGAGCCATTACGGATTAAACGCCCGTAAGGATCCATAACCGATGGGCAAAGCTGGAATTCTCTTCCTCCCCCCCACTTGCCTTCATCTTTGTTTTGTCGATTCTCTGCTTTCTATAACTTTGCTCCCATTCTCTTAGCCTCTCACGCTTTGCTCCCATATTCTCCATCCCTTATAAACTTCAACCCTTTCTATTCGTCGAGATGGTTTCATGCGAGCACGAAGCTTCGAGACTTCCAAAGCCAAGCAACTAAAACATACGTTGTCCTTACACCGGACTCTCGTCCTTCGTGGTTGTACGAATTCTCTCCTTGCCCTCTATTCCTCCTCGCTGTATGTCTATATATTTAACTAACTCTATATAGATTTTGTTACGTGTCCACCCTGACCCTCCACTTGCCACGCTTTACACATCCCTTACTCCTACCCCCTCATTTTCTACCCTTCCACTTCTCTTTGTTCGCTTCAACTAGCCCCACCTGCACGTAAACCTCCAATGCACCATTACCACACACCCACCAACTATCGCTTCGATTTTATCCTGCTTTCCGCATTTACGTCTCGTACGCTTTTCTTTCCCTCTTCCCCTCCTCCTCCTCCTCCTCCTCCTCAACCCTTGAACCACACGATCAGATCCTTTCTCCTATGGGGCACCAGGACCTCGAAACAATCGGACATAAAGTCCCCCCTGCTACCAGACGTTGGAAAATCTCATCGAATTTCTTCCCATATCCCACCATCATTTTCTCTCCCTCTCTCTCTCTCTCTCTCTTTCTCTTTCTCTTTCTCTTTTGTCCTCCATGCAGTACCTCGACAAAACCACTATCACCAATCCTATGATATCTTTATATATATAAATATTCGTATGTATACAACAATATTGTATATAGTTCTTGAATATTATACTATCTTCTCCTCTCTCGCTTGCCTGAATTGAAATATCTTCGGTTTGAGATGGGAGAAAACTCGATATTCAGGATATGTCCGAACTCAATGTACCTTATCGGTAACACACATATAAATATATCGCACGTAGAAAACAATTTTTATTTTATATGCGACGAATTTGTTGCGTGCATTATACTTCGAGCGTCTGTGACTCGATAAAAAGGACGATCAATCGATCTATGTTTTCATCTTTATTCTTACAGTTTTTCCACAGGGCATTGGCCACGTGTTTTCACACTAAATTATTATGATTCAGCCATTTTGACTTCGGTTTGAAATGGTTTTTTTTCTACTGCACGAAATAGACTTTTTTTTGGTTCGGTTCCTGCGTGAAACCATAAAATTATCCAACAACGGATTCTTACAACCTCCTGAAAATGACCGGGTCACAACGACCCATCGTGGGAACAAAAACTTTCTTTTTTTTATGACTTTTTTGGTATTTTTCATCAAAATAACTGTTCTACAGTGTCGATACGTTCGAGGTTTATATTCAATTTACAAGATCGAGGATTTTATCGCATTTTTATGAGTCTTACGAAGGCGTTACCACAAAAACTCCTACGAAGGTTACTCTACAACTTCGTCGATGTTAGTGTTATACAGTATTTTGTAACGTGTGCAACATTGCAGAAATAAACCAGCGAGGATCGGTGGTCGGCTTAAAATTTAACAACGAAATGCTTTTCCAACTCGACACCAAGCGTTACCGAGGTTGCCAAAAGCCCAGAAATGGAACGATCGAGTTGTACATGCTTCGCTGCTTGCTGGTCATCGACCAATGCTTCCTCCTCCTATACTCCTATCCATGGCTCACGACTAGTCATGCAACCGGACGTGGGGAGAATCAATTTTGTTCCCGTGTGGCAGTTAACACCGGGGACGAATAAACGTTTAATATTTCACGCCTCTCTCTCTCTCTCTCTCTCTCACTCTCTCTCTCTCTCTCTCTCTCTCTCTCTCTCTGCAAACAGGAAACTCGAGTCCATAGTCCAAAGAGCTTTTCAACCATGCAACGTGCTCTTTATCTATGTATGTACTTTACCTAAGTATTATGTACATCATATTCTCCTCAATTATTCCTAAGTGTCGGAACCGTCTACAACAAAGCTGTATAGGTTATAAAAATATAATATTTTTTATTAAATTTCGTAAAATGTCAGAAACAGCAAAACAATGGTCCAGAAAACACTATTATTTGATAAGCACGCGCTTTATGGTTTACTGAAATACTCTCGGAAATACTAAAAAATTGAAAACAAAAAAATGTTCGAAAAAACACGGCAAATCATGGAATTAAATTTTTTTTTTAATCTACTCAAGAAAACAGAAAACTGATAGTTTTTCTTTATTCGGAATTCACACCCCAGCCACTGATTGTTCTCTTTGTTCTTGTATTTTCTTTAAATTGGTAATTCGTGTCTTTTTTTGTTTTTTTAAATTCGTTCACATTTTTTGGTTCCGTTGGGTTTTTTAACCTAGGAATTGAAATCGAAAAAAACGAAAAAAAATATTAGGAAATTCCGCTGTTTACGATTGAAATTTTTGTGATTTTCAATTAAAAAAGCGTTTCATTCTTGCGTTTACAGTTTATAGATCGTAATTACAGCAAAACAATATTTTTTTCAAAAAAACGAATAGTTTTTCCACTTAATACATTCTTATGGTATAAAAAAACAAACACTATCTAGTAAAATCTGTTGGACCTGTTGAATAATTTCATAGAGGAAGAAGATAAATGAAACGAAAGAATAAAATTAATTAGTACGATCTATATTTTGAAAACAGCATTAACAACGTTGAAATATTATCTCGAGAATCAGCAACCTCAGAGCTCCATTATCTCAGAGTATACGTACGTTCAATTTTTTGCCAATGAGAATATGAGGGTAAGTGAAAAAGGAAAAAAAAGAGGAGAAAAAAAGGTGATGGGTGTAATAAAAACGTATATGCATAGACTGCTTTTCTATTTATATCTTTGAGTTTGCAATGAAATAGAAAAAGATGGAGATAAAGAGAAAGAAGAAAAGTGAGAAAGAAATATAATCTATATAGATATTCGTCGGTATAAATTTGGCGAAGCAGAACGTCGCGCACAGGGTTCACCGACGATATCCGTCATTGTCATCCACCGGTGCGAGTTTCCATTATTAAAACGAAAAAGCTAGAAAGAGACGCAGAGCGAATGAGAGTGAGAAGCAAAAAAGTACACGAGCAGGAGGTACCCTTGCAATCGCTTGGCTGCATATATCGTCGCCCTCCGGAATTCTTGATTGCGGTCTCTTCTCATGGCCGAGGAAGCGAAAAGGATATCTCTCTGGACGACGAACACCTGACAAGCATGACGAGCTTCTCTCCCTCTTCATTTCATCACAAAATTCGTAACCTCGGGCTTCAAATTTTCACCAACTTTCTTTTACTTTCAACTCATTTTTACTGTCCGTTCTTTCGATCGAATGGAATTCTTTATATCAAACTCAATGACCTATTTTTTTCATTTTTTTTCAAAGAATTACGTCTAAAGGAGAAAGATAAAAAGATTTGAGTGATACTCGCAGCTGACTGTACGATAACTCCACGAATACCAGGCGAAACGTACTGCCAACATTTATTTCGATGGACAGCTCGTTATATAATTCAATGAAAAGTCCAGACGGGATTGAAGATTTAATTTTTAATGAGCACACTCAAAGTACTTTCATTTTATCGATATGGAATATTTATTTCATTTCATTATATACTTTTCTTCGCAGTAAAATTCGTATTACGGCAATTAAAGAATCCTACGAATTACAGTCATTTAATCAACTAAGATCTGATTTCATGGAATTTGAAAATTTCCTCTTTTTAAGATTCTTTAAGGAGTCTTGTCCTAGGATCTTTATAGAGAATTTTTCAAATTTTTTAACACTTGTTCGAGGCACTTTTATGAAACTACGTGCAAAATTTTGAAACAGTTTTAAATCATATCCAAATTTCGAAAAATTCATCGAAGACTTTCTTTCGAACGTGATTGTGGCGATAAAACTACCCCCTTAACACTGAAAATTTATTTTCTCCGCTTTAAAATACTTTCATATTTCTAATCAATGGGAATTGTATTTTTTTTTGTTTAGGGGCAAAAAAAAATTCAAACAGATATTTTTTTGTGGATGATTTTGATTGGAATTCCAAAAAAAATGAAAATTGAATGTTAAACAAATTTCTGATTTTGATGGTTGTGAACAATTATGGAAATGAATATTGGATCGAGCTTTCGCGCCAGTAGAAAATTCAACGTTGACAGAAATGTCATCTGTTCGTGAAAGCAGCAGAGAAGGAAAACTGCATTGTGCAATTTTCTCAAGTTGTCGGAGTTGAAGCTGGAAAGCGCGCAGGGGAGAGGTAAAATGGGTAAGGGAATAAATATATGCACTGGATTGTGCGCCTTCCGATTTTCTCGTTATCGACCTCGTCCCTGACACCTCGTCCTTGTTTTGTCAAGGCTTTTTCCTACCTCGAGCGCACGAACCAAGACAAATCTCAAACGTTACGAGAAAATCTCTCTCTGCGGAGGGATCATTTGAGATCTGCTATTTCTTTTAGTTTTCCATACCACAAGAACACGAGAGACACACAATCCAAGTGCATCCACTTAACGAGAATTCCCCACGATCGTGCTTTTTCAACAATGGAAAATAAATCGCTCAAAATTGTAAATAAATACAATGAATAAAAAAATAAAACACAACCAAATAATAAATCAAAAACGAATAAATAATAAATCACGAACTTCAAATTAATTAACTTGAAATAACTGAAGAATAAATTAAAGATAAATATTAAATGAGAACAAATTTCTTGCTGCTCGTAATAATCAACATTTTTCATCCAATAATCTCGTGTACGTTTACTCAATAATAATTTCGTTCCAAACCATCGACGAGAGATTTGAAAATGTGTGAAACTCGTGATTTATTTTCTCATTAAACATTGTCGACAAACGGTTTATCTTTACAAAAAATTGTCCTGAACTAAAAAAAAATCGAAATACAACAATTTTTGGGAAATCCCTACCAGCTCAGCCGGGTCTGGCAGACCCAGTGTGTGCGAAAATAGTCACCAACAATCAAAATCAAGATTAATCGATATTTAAAATGTCTCTACCACAAATTTCTTGAAACAGAGAAACTTCAAATCCAATAATATATTTTCTTCGCCACTCAGACCCCTCGAGACGAAAAGGATAAAGAAGAAATTTTTTTTTCTCATAATAAACTAAATTGAGAAGAAAAGTCATAAGACTAACTCGGCGGAACAAAAGTTATTTATAAATAGGGGTGGAATGGCAAGTGACAAAAGTGAGTAAGGTCAGAAGTTAGGCATCTCAAAAGTTGCAAGTACACTTGGGTACAGTTTTGAATATGCATCATCGTTTCACGTTTACGTAAAGAGAGGTGGTGGCCGTGGTTAGAGAGGCCAGTTCAGAGCTAAGCTTCTGAAAGTTTGTGACTGGTGTGATGGTCGCAAGAAGGCAATTTCGTAATTGTAGTGTTCCCTGTAGACTGGATGCTAAAAGGAAAGCTATGTGACTTGCGAATGGTTCATTTCGATGATGGAGCTGACCATTGAAGGCAGCAATAACCCAAATCCGTTGGCCAGTAGATGGAAAAGCGATTTTTATTTCACTTTAAGAGTGTGTTAACGAAAAAACCTTGTAAATATGAAAAAAAGGAGGGGAAAAAAAATGAGAAGTGTAGGAGAAATAAACGAACAAGATAAATTGTCAGGAATCGATATATTTTCTCCAAATTCTTCCGAAAGCCCACAAATCTAGCTTTGATCGTACTCCTCTGATCTACGTTTTTTCTTCTTCTTGCAATGAAGGTCGCGGGTTTCGGTATCTGTCCGTGTATCATTCATTCTCAATCATCATATCAACAATATTTTTTTTTCTCACTCACGCTCGTCATAGTTTCTTCGTTTTTATTTTATTTTTTTCAATTTTCATCTTTTTTTTTTTTAGCATTTATGTTTTTTTTTACCACGTATATTCGGGGTTACGAATTCACGCGCGCGTGTGCGTGTGTGTGTGTGTTTATGTGTTTGTGTGTTTGTATGTGTGTCTATAACATCTTTTTAGTACGGGCAATGAAGCAACTTTGAAAAATAAATGTAAAAAAAAAAAAAAAAAAAAAATTTATACATATATATCGCGCATAGTAAATAATAAATACAATTTCACGCATTTCCTTTCAACACTTTTCACTCTCATCAACATTTTGCTTATTTGAATCTTTTTTCTTTTTTTCTTTTTTCTTTCTCAACCTCACTCGTGAAATATTCAATTCGGTATTGCGTTTGTTTTTGTCGCATTTTCAGTTGTTTCGAATTTTTGCGCTCGAGTATAATTTCAATATATTTATTTATATATATATATATATATATATATATTTAAATAAACTTATTTAAATATATATACACGTGGGAACGAATGCTTTTGGAACGAAGCAGTCGCTCTTTCGTACGTTGACCAAATTTACAATGAAAAATTATTAATGTTTCTTTTTTCCCTCTTTCTCTGTTCATAAATCGCTCTCGAATTCATTCGTCAACTTTTCTTTTATCTAAGTAAGAAAAATTTCTCTCAGCTCATCCAAATATTTCGTGTATGTCTGACTATAATGTTTTTATTTATTTTTATTCATTTTTTTGTGCCGTTTTTTCTTCATTTCTCTCTCTCTCTCTCTCTCTCTATTTTCTCAATTAATAATTATGTCAAACCTGATACATTCGTCAGCGTATGAACTAACTAACTTGCTTGTGTTATTTGTCCGCTAATATTTGTCCTCACCAGCCTTTTTCCTGCCTATATACTGTGTTACAATCGTTAATTAGAAGGCAGGACAAATAAATAGCTCGTCATTCATGATTTAATAGAAAAAAAAAACGAAAGAAATATCTATTTCGTTAATTTCTCGCAACGCGATTCATTTCTTTCATCACTATATTGTTTTTGTTTTTTGTTTTTTTTTGTTGTTTTTTTTTTCCTTTTTTGGTTTCCTCTTCCGTCTCTTCCACCACTTTTTACCCCTTGTTTACCTCACGGACCTTCAACAACCCCCTGAAGTCCTATTTTTTATTCATTGTGCACCTGTGTCCACCGAGTGTACTTTGAAATTCGTTTTTTTTTTGTTTCATCATTTTTTTTCTTCTTTTTTTATGTTCCACGCGAAATATATGTACATATATATTTTTTTCAAAAAGATATGTGGAACATTTTTCATGGCCATCAATTCACTTCGTTTTGTTTGTTTGTTTCGATCGATTTTCTTTCTTTTTACATCTACTGCAGTTTTTTTGTCTCTACTTCTGCGTCATTCGCTCTCGAGACGAAATTTCACATCGACGTTTCAATGAAAAAAAATACGATTCGTGGACAGTCAAACAATTTTTGAATTTGATTTACACACTTTGTATCGATGTCAAATTAAAAGAAACACATCTTTTGCTCCTCTTACGCTCGTTCTCTCTTTCTCTCACATCATAAACATTTGACAAACCGAAGTACACTTTTTCCAGATCTCTCTTACCGCACAAAACTTAACTTTGCCTTATTTTGCTCGTTCTTTGATATTTTTTTTGTTTTTTTTTTTTTCGTTTTTTTTTCATCATTAAACGCTAATCGTCACAAAAATAGAGGTCGCTTGGCGTATATATAATCATTTGTATTATCATCGCATTTTTTTTCAATACCCACTTCTCTCTCTCTCTCTTTCTCTCCCACTCTCTCTCTCTCTCTCTTTTGTTCATGTTTCATGTTTTCAATTACATTAAAAATAAAATTACGATCGACACAATTGTTTTGTCGGCCAAGATAATCGTACACGACAGAATAATAATACTACTCGGGTCGGTAATCAACAGCACACAATTCTTCGTTTCTCATGAACGGCCAATTCGCTCGAATAATATATTTAAACGACCGCATGAGCGATATTGGCAAGAATAAATAATTTTTTCAAGAATTTTTTTAACACAGTGACGCCTGGGATATGAATAAACAATAAGGCGATCTGATTTTTTTTTTTAAATTTGTTTTTTTTTTTTTTCATAAGTTTGGAACGTTTGACGAAAAACCAAAACTTTTAAAACAGCATTATGAATTAATTTCAAAAAAAAATCACTGTAGGACCGACAGCTTTTATAAAAATAACAAATCCCCTAAATTACTCTTTCATTTTACCGAACAATAAATTTAACTTCAAAACTAATAATTAAATCAAATATTTTTATAAATTTCGATGTGTTTTTTTTTCCTCAATTTTTGTTCCATTTGAATATATGTTTTCAAATGAAATTATCATTCATATCTATATACATTTACATTATAACGAAACTGGTATGAACTTAAATTAACCTGGCAGTTGGTTTATCGACAGTGGTTGAAATTTTGAAAAAATCATTCGTCCATTTAGCCCGGAATTGAGTAACAGTTTTCAGCAAATTTAAGAGAAAAAAACGATCTTTACTGCAGGCTTCGTTCGCGATGAAACAAACGCTTTTGAAAGTGAATAAATTTTCTGGCATGGCGGCGGGGCGTGGGAGGGTGTCAACGGGCGGGCGGGGGGGGGGGGGGGGGAAGGTACGAAAAAAACTGTTCAATAGAAAATACTTTGCTTTATAATCGCTTCGATGAATACCAAAAGTATTTAAAGTATAAAACAATAATCGTTTAACATTAAATGATGGAGAACGAAAAACGCGATTCATCTTGAAGCATCAACAAAAATTATCTAAGATAATTATCGCCACTTTAATAATTTTCAACATGATTATAATCTAGAAAGATAAACAAAAAGAAATAAGTAGAAAAATCCTTCAAACTTTGTTCGAATGGTCTCAGTGGGGGCAAGAGTAAATTTTCAGCATCGCGACATCTCGAATACTATTTTTTATTCGCGGCCGTGCAAACCAACACTAATTTCATTTACTTTTTGCTCAATGAGAAATACTTAGATAATGGGGAAATGTATATTTCCAGTCGTAGATAATGCAGGATCAAAGTCCAGTAGCAACGAAATTCAAACGTGACTCAAGACCGCGAGAATCGAAACTCCGATACTTTCTCAAGACTGATTAATCGAGCACGTGGAGAACGTACATTAAAAAAAAGAAAAAAAAACGAATAGAGAAAGAAAAATTTACTTTAAACTCGTCGCTGTCGCTTACCAGAACAATTTGAATTTCAATTTAAAAAAATAAGCAACAGGCTATTATGGATTAATTTACAATAGAAAGAAAAGCCACTAAAAAGTATGATTTGTGAATGACCAGAAAAGTTCATTTGCTACGAAGCAAAATAAAATGAGAAAGCGCCGTTTTCTTTGTTATTATAAATTTCACATTGATTATCGACCTCGGAGGTGTTAGTATTTTTTTTCCAAATAAGTACGATAAGTATCTTGTCGACTTGACGTTTTTTTGTGTTCGGGCTTTTGAGCCTCGTGGCTCGAACTTTAGTATCTTTATTCTCGAAAATTAAAGCGGCGATAGTCAATCCGGTATAACTTGAATAAAAAAGAGAAAGAAAAAGAAAAACACTTGGAGAGCTCGTGTTTCGACACTATTGCAGCTCTACGTGTTTCAATCATTTTTTTTCTTCTATTTACGTTATTTTTTTAGTCAGTGTATGTGTGTGTGTGTGTGTTTGTGTGCGTGAATATCTATAGTGCACATTATTCATGTTGGGTGCTGTCAGTTTTGTCTTTTTCTCCTATTCCTCTCGCGATTTGAGAAGCGCGTGTCGTTCAAACGTTCGCTTGAATAAACTAAACGAGTTGGTCATTTGCGGTGTGAGCAGAGGAATTATTTGAGACAAAAGTCAGATGGCACCGCTCAGTTTTGTCCTCGACAATATTTATAAGAGGCAAAAGAAAAGAAAAAAACGATTGTATCGCAGGAGAGATGATAAAACAGAAGGTTTACTCTGATTTAAAAAAAAAAACGTCTCAAAATATGTATCGTTGTTCCGCGTGAGAATAAAATCGTCGCCATATTTTTTCTTTACTATTTTTCTTCTTCTTTTTCTTCTTCTTCTTCTTCTTCTCACTCCAACTTTCTTTGTGTTTCGTTCCAATGATGATTTCCATGATGTTTTCCTTCGAACGAAAGCAACAAGAAAAAACACACCGGAAGAGTGATGAAAAAGAAAGGCGGAGAAAGAGCGAACGATTCGCCTGACGGTTAATGTGAATAGATTACAATGTAACATTGTCCTACAGTACAAGAGGCTAATTGGGGTGATTAGGAGTACGGGGAAAATGTGGGTGGGATTGGGACAGGGAGAGAAGTATAGTTCAGTGATCATCAGAGTCGTGAACACGCTGACGTTTCTGTTGCTGCTGATGCTCCGGTGGTTCGGGACTCTCGACGATCGCCAGAGGCGCCGGTGAACCTGGCGAACTGTCGGGCTCCTCGTGAGCCCGTTTGTTCACCCCGACGCCTGCGTCAGGGCCAATGAAGCTTCCACTGTTAACAACCATAAACTCGTTACTCAGTTTATTCAATCGAAAATATACGAACGAGCGACTAAATTCGTTCATTTTTCACATTCCAAGGATGTCTTTTTTTAACGTTACGGCGATTGGGGTCCAGGTATTTTACTACTCTGGCATTTTTTAATTAATGTTAATTAAATAGTCATCGATATTAAAAATAGAAAATTGTTTCTCCTTTTCTCTTTTCTCTCTCATTATACTTTTCAAGTATCTTTCGACGATATGACAAAACAATTTGTTCATTGAAATAAATATATTAACGCATTGGCCAAATTTTTCTATTCTCAAAAGATCAGTCGTTCAAATCTCGGTTCAAACTTTTCCTGGAAATTTTGAACCGGAAATATACTTTTAGTGTGTGGGACCAAGACTCCAATGCGGCTCGATTTTTTTGAATCTTACATATTTCCACACCGTTCGACCGATCAGAGTTAAAAAAGATTTGAGGTGATCTGTCAGTCGTTCGGTGGGTAAATATCCTAGTACACGCTTTTCTCAGAGAGGCTTGATATAACGAGGAAAATAAAAGTTAAACGTTGTTCTCTTTTTGTCAGAGAACAATGTGTAACTTTTATTTGTCTCGAAATATCAAGGATGTCTGAGCAAAAGGTGTATCTACTTCACAGTTTTCTCCATCGCACTCATGCAACTGACAGATCGCCTTAACTCAAATTTTCACTTTCCCGCATTCTGTGCCGGAAAAAAGAGAGCCCAGAATGCTTACCGCGACCGATCGACTAATAAATCGCCTTAAGGAGTGACGTCTGGTTAAATTTATAAGTAATATTAAAACGAAAAAAGCTGAGAGCTTCGTTGTCATGAAAAAGATTAATAAAAAAAAACAGCTGTTCTTTGGATTTCAACCAGACATGACCCCTCAAGGATTAATAAAACTCCTAATTGCGGAAGAAGTAGAAAAAAATGATTTACCTGTAATTATAAGTTGTTTGTACAATAACAGGAGCTGGACTATATTGTCCAGCCGGGGATAACGAATGTTCCTCTACCACGTTCCCAGGCACCAAATATTTTTCTACATTAAACACATAGAAAGTTATTCAATTTGATATCAAAATAAGATAAAATTCATTGATTTTTTAAATCGTGGTTAGTCGACAAGTGATTTCATTGTTTCTCCGTCAATTATCGATCCTAATATTTGTCTTTTTTTTTTCTAACATTGATTAATTTTTTACGAAAATTGGAGAAAGCTGACAACGGAAAAAGAAGCAATTTTTAACAGTCTAAAGTTGACAATTTTGGTAAATAAAAAGTTTTTACATATAATTGCTCGTTTTGAAGTTTTTTACCTTCTCTCGTTGCGTCACCGCTGCCACCGTTAGTCACCACTGTGATCTGTTGCATCAGACGTCCCTTATGAGTAGGTGGCGGTGGCGGTGGAGCGTAAGGATGACCGGGTGAACCCGGTGCTGATTGACTCGACAATTGTCCAGCTGGCGACGACACCGAACTGTCGACGTAAGATTCAGGTCCAGGCGAGCCTTCTCTACTGAGGCACTCGGGCGTCATCAAACCGCTGATGCCTACGTGGGACGGTGACGCAGGAGCGCTTCTATTTACGTTCGAGACCCAAAAATGGCAGATTAGTATTTATACAATTCATGAAAGAGATCAATGAAGAAAAAGGGAGAGCTTTTTTTCGCTTTTTGCTAGTTTCAATTATTCCGATAGAATTTTTATTTGGTAGTAGTCTCGCGACAGCCAGATCTAAAAACTTGTCAGTCAATTTTTCAAAACTTCGATACAACTTCCCGTAAAAAGTGTCTCATATCAAGTTCTACTTTGTATCGCCGTATCTCCTAATCTAAACAATCAAAGTTGTTGACTTTTCTTAGACAAATTACTCATATTTCTTTTTGGTAATTGATAAAAAAAACTGTAAAATCGTTAATTATTAATATTTTCATGAGGGGACAGTAATACCCTATGAAATTTGGTTCGTATTTTTATAAAAGTGTCCGGTATGTTTTTGGTTTTTCGAATAAAACGAAATTGTGCAGAAGAACGCTTTGGCGAGACTAGAGACTGAAAAGTAGGTTGATTATTTAGTAAAATAAGAGACGAACCTCGAGGATAATCCGAAAGGAGCACGGAAGCAAGGAACACCGCGTTGTCTTCTCCTTCGAAAAGCTTGCTCGATTAATTTAGCTTCGGACTGTGGATCTATCCTCCAGAAGGATCCTTTGCCCGGTTCTTCTTGGCTTCTGGGTACTTTAATAAAATAACGATTTAAGGAGAGATTGTGTCTTATGGAATTTTGCCAACCCTTGTCGGCGGTTCTGTAGTACGGATAATTCTTTGTTATGTAGGAATAAATTCCGGAAAGTGTGAGCTGTTTGTCCTGTGCTGATGCGATCGCTTGAACGATCAGCTGAGCGTAAGAATACGGAGGTTTAGAATCATCTTTGGGGGGACTATAATGTGCGGCTGTACCGTTTGGTCCCCCCGTTCCACCGCCCGCGTTACCACGATAACGAGGCTCTATGCCCGGCTCCGGACTCATTTGAGAACTCGAACTCTGTCCACTTTCGCTTCTCTCCATACTCGAATTTTGCGGATCGTGAGCTACCGCTGCCGCATAAGCCGCAACCATTTGCAAATCTGCCGATATATTTCGTCGACTTTGTCCTGCTCGAGGACTCGCCGGACACGAATTTGCCGCACTTATCGTCCCCGTTGGCGATGGAAATGGACTGCTGTAACCCGTGTCCGGGATATTTATTCTCAACGGTGGCAATGGTGCTCTCTGCTTCGGTGGCGACGCAATCCTTACGTTACTTGGCTGCTCTTGTTCGTCCACCAACGATTGAAACACCAGCCTTATGTTCGTACTTGGAAATCTAAATGTACACCTGCAAATACGTTTTTTTTTTTTCAATTAATTATATATTTTTAATGAAACTACGACATTCTTTGTTTTTCTCCAAATCTAAAGTGTAATTTTCGTGAAAATTGCATCATTGAGACTTGACGATAAATACTTTTTTCTCTATTGCCCCAATTCGAAATTTTTTGTCAATTTCTTTTTGTAGGAATCTCATTCTTCAACACAAAGTCAACTTTTTTCTCGCATATTTTCGTAGTCTACGAGTATCGATGAATTTTGGGCTTGACTACAATATAAAAAAACATTTTTCTTGCACTTCAAAGATACTTTATCGATGTAAATTATGTTTTTTAATCTTTGGATCATGTGCTCAGTTCTTTTTGCATTTCCCAATATTTAAATGTAACATAAAACATTAATATATCGTATTGATCAAAATAACATAGAATAAATCATTAATTCACACGTTTATTGAACAAAATTCGAACAAAAATCAAGCAGAGAAAGAAATGAGACCCAAAATGCATACAAAACGACATTCCAAACTCAACCATGATGGTTCAACATGATGGAAAGGATTTGTAAAAACGAAAAAACGTTTTCTCTACAACTCTAAACATAGTTTTCTGACCTAAAAAACCATTTGTTGCAAAAAACATTGTACAACTTTGGAAAATAGAGGAACTTAGTGTCTGAAAATGTTATTTATGCTGGATTCTAATGTTGCAAACTTCGAACTCATTCTGTAAAGAATGTAACAAACAATTCAATACAGAGAATGATTTTCACGTCAAAAACTTTTCGAAACAAGCCCAACAGAGTAAAAAAAACTAAAGCAAAAACAGTCCCACGCTTCAATGATGCGAACTTCGGAAATTCAATTTGTGCACACAATTTTATCAATTTCCAATACATTCAAGTTCGGCAAAGTGAGTTCTCAATGTTTTTAGGCACGTCAACAAAGCTTTTCATGCGACTGGAGCCCATAAATACTTTGTTAACGGATCCAAAATGAAGAGGTGGTAATAATTGGTACAAAATGAAAAGAAAAAGCAATAAATGTTGGAAGACTTACGTTTTAGGTAATCGAAAAGCCGGTGCGCCTTTTCGCTGAAAGACACCGTCGACGAAAACACCATTTTTGCCGTTACAAGTCATGAAGAAATAGGGATGATCATAAAAAATTTCGAGATGTCTGCGAGATATGAAACTGGAGAGTCCCATGTTGACGTCGACTTCACCTTTGCTGCTGTTGCGACCGATAGTGATTCGTCTCTGTCTGACCATGTATTCGAATTCGCGTCCTTCTAGTCTAGCGATGGGTGCACCTTTTGATTCAGGATTCCACTGCATCTTTGTAGGGCTAGCGGGTGCGGATTTGAGGGCTAGAAGTGCCCAGGCATCGCTCTCTTGTGTTCTCGAGTACGTGGACATGGTGATTTTTTTTTGTTCCTCCGCTATATATTTCACAATCGTTCTATCAAGACGTCGAAAAGACAAAGAGACGAGAGATAATGAGCAAGAGAAAAGGAGAGAGAAAGAGAGAGAAAAAAAGCGAGAGAGAGAGAATAGAGAGAAAACAAAAATCGAGGGTACGATGAGAAAGGAGACGAAAAAACGTGATGATATAAACCGAAACTCGTGGTCTTTATAACCACACTACATCGTCGTTATAACCAAAAAAAAAGAAACAAATTTTTCACTTTGCACACGTTCGAGTTTGCTTGAAAAGCCACCGTACGTAGAAAGAAGAGAAAAACGACAAAAAAAAAAACAGAGCGAATAAGAAAAAAAAGACGTTTCGATAATAACGTTACAATTTCACAATAAGCCGGCGAGGAGGTGAAAAAAAGTCATACTTTCGGGGATTCAACACGTTTGGAGTATTCGTCGCGGTTTTTGTCGTCGTCTCTCTTCGTGTACGTTCGTCCGTTTGGTGTGGCTCGTTCGCTCTCTTTCTCTCAATATCTCTTTCTCACTCGACCGCGCGCGCGCGCCCCTGTGTGTGTTTATTTATTTTTTATTCTTTATATTTCGCTTGTATAAAATCGCGTATGTCTCTGTATACGTGTGTCTGTAAGTCTCTATGATATAAACGCGTATGTATTTGTGTATCTATATGTACATATACATACGTTTTAATCGAGAAAATTGCGTGGAGCGAACGAGAGTGTATAACTGTGAGTACGTGATAAATAGATAACGCACGGGGGACAAAACCCCAAGGGCTTAAGGCACCGTGGGCACGCACCGTAGGCCCCGAAATGATTTTTTGCCTTTATTTTTCTCTCCTTTTTTTGTTTTTCTCCTTGTTTTTTTCCTTACTCTCGCGTCCCGTATCACCCGCGGACGTGTAATATGGCCGGCCCTTGGTACGACCGAGCGTACTCGAAAAACTCGTGTCTCTCTTCCCCCACCTCTACTTTTCTTACTCGCTCCGATGGCCCGCAGCGCCACCGCGCGACACTTGACCGCTCTCTTGGTTACAAACGTTCTCTCTCTTTCTCCCTCTTTCCTTCGTCGTCTTCGATCTACCGTCTAACTCTTCACGATATTGCGGCATGTTTGCGCTTTTTTTCTCTCTTCGTAAACTTGTTTATATACGCTTTTATATCATTATTGTTTTTGCTCGAGCGTTTATTTACATCGTGGAAAATTGTACTGTTGAAAAATTCATGCAGCTTTCATTTGTTTGCTTTTTTTTCGTGTATACTTTTGATCGTTTGTCGCTAAATACGGCACACCAACGGCTCTAGACGAACCTTGTAGATTTTGCTATGTAAACATTATTTGTTTATACTCGCCGCTCCGCAGCAATTACAATATACACGCGGCGTAGAAAATTTTCTTCCGGAATGACCCTCCGCGCCCCGCCTCCTCTCTTCGCTTATAATTCTTGTTTACCGACAATATGAAACGTGGGTGGTCACCACGTGATCGAAATCACTCTCTTTACGACACACCAAGCGCGGGTGTTCATTAATGTTTTAAATTCATACGAAACGCGTCGTGTGTTTACAACGAGCGTGCAGTGCTTATCTCAGAAAATTTAAGAGTTGTGGTTTTTTTTTCGAGATTTTTCATTTTTTTTTGTGCTTCCGTCAGTGGAATTTATTAGTTTCTTTCAAATAAAATTCAATCGTCGATGCAATCACGGGTTTAACGTATTTCGTGTTCAGCCCGAACAAACCTCGTGTTCTCATGTTGGGTTAAACACGTACGTTCTAGACTATATTGTTGTGTCTTCTGCTAGACGGAGCAACAAAGAGAGATAGAGGAAAAACCCAACCGGAAATCGTACGAATGCCATGACACTCGAACGCGACGAGTCACCAAAGCGGCGATTTCGAATCGAAATAATTAATAATAAACAAATGAAATCGTGTCTACAAAATTGCATTTGTATTTTTTATCCCCTGATCGTCCCCGCTCGCGAAAACCGGAAGTTAAGAAGCGTTCGGCCGCGATCAGCTCATCTTCGCGTAGTTTTCGTGCAAGATTTATTGTATCATCGATATTTTCCTAAAAAAGCGTGTTAGCGAATGGAAAGTTTCGATCGAAACCGAACAGACAAGGACAATACACATTCCTTCCGGGTCTCCCAGACCCACCAGTGTGCTTTTCGGCTTGAGAAGCAACGCGAAAATCGTTGAATTATTCCGAAATTCGCCCAGTAATCAAACAACAGAGTCCGGAAAGCTCACAAATTTTCAAAAAATGTATCACAAAATATTGTGCCCGTAGAACGGCCTTAGCCTAAAATAACCAATTCAAAGAAACGAGAATTTCAGTTTCAATTATTCGCAGTTATATAATCTCGTTACATAAAAAGTGTACAAAGGCCTAACTGATGTTTCCCATGCTTAAAAATAATAATAAATCGTTAAAAAATAATAATAATCATAACGTAGAATGTTTTGATTGATCGATGAGGATAAGAGTGACGTGAAAAATAAGAATTTCGCTACAAGTGTGTCTCAATCGTCGAGTTGGCAGAGACAAGCGACACCGCGATTAATCCAGTGCGAGGGATCGATGGAAGTCGGTAATAATATGTACATGACAAAATTAGAAGAATGTCCAGTAGTTGCGAGGACTCCTCTTCTGGCGCTAGTTTTATAAACAGGGCATTGATAAGAAGGCGACAAGAGGAACTGTTGTTTGATGCCAGGTTTGAGCCAAATTATCGGCAGTGGATCGAACATTATTTTGGCTTTAGATTCGGCGAGCTGTTGGCTCTTCTTATCCCACCGAGCACCTTCGAGGAATAATCCTTTAGTGAGAACGCCGAGAGATGGCAAGACTTGTTCGTTGATGGCGTCTTTGACTTCGAACTCGAAGTCCAAGTGGTCGATGGGTATTTTTAACGAACGAGCGTAGTTCTGTAGGACGCCGGTGAGGAAAGATTGTGTGAAGAAAAATCCGGAAATCCAAAAGACAATGGGAGCATCGTTGATGATCCAGTCGTTGAAAAATTCGATTCTGGCCAATAAATCGCTGATGTAACTCGCGAGTGGTTTTAACGATGGGTAAGACTTTTTGTCCCATTCATTTGGCACTCGGCCAATGCTCATGCTCAGAAAAACCTCTTCGAGGGACGACGACATTGTCACTTGACCTTTTATTGCTTTTTTCACATCTCGCAACGATTTTTTAATCACACTCGTCAAACGATTGTATCTTATGAGCTCTTGACGCAAAACCGTGTTCATACTGTTCGCATAAAGCACCGGATACTTCTCGGCCACCTCTTCCATGTCAAATTGCTCTGGCATTTTTGACAGTATGTCCGATGCTAAATTTTCCACCAAAGTGTCCATATCGGACTCTCCAGAAACGCCAGTTATTTGCGTCTGCGTTAATAACACGCCTGCCAACAGTTGCATCGACTCCTTGTTGTCTTTTGTTATGTCAGCGTTCTCGTGCAAACCGTATACTTCGGGTCTTTGATTTATTGGCAAACTCTTTATGTACTCCACGCAACCTGGATGGTCCGTGTCTGGTGGCAAATGGTATAAACCACTCGGGGAAAAGCAATACCTGCCAAACATAGTTTTAGTTTATTTAATGAGGTTCGATTGTTTCCCCAGCGTTAATTCCAAGTTTAATTGTTCAAAATTCGTACGAATCTTCTTAACTGTCATACTCAACTGTGGGTTAAATTTGAGGAAGTTCGACCGTTTTTAAATCGAATTATTAGTTGTAAAATATCGTATTTTTTCGTAACTTCCCATAAGACCTCACGTTAAAGTTGCCATTTTAAACACTGAATATCTCGATTGCCAGACAGTGAAACCTTATCAAATTTTTTACACATTATAACACGACGCTCAAGAAGATTCACGCAAAATTTCGAAAAATTGTTTTGAATCATTTTCCCGTTACTTTGTATCAACAAAAAATTCAAAATATTCGTAAATTGGATGAAATTATCGTGATAGCAACTCACTCAGGGTTTCTAATGACGTCCATATTGTAATAATTCTTCAGAAGAGAATTCAGAAGCCTGCGATCTTTGTCGTCAGTGACACGTCCGCCGTAATTGCATTCGCCAGTCAAGTAAAGCAGAGCATCGAATGGCACTTGATCATAATCGTTCAAAAACATCTAAAAGTTGAAGAAATCGAATTTTTTATACTGACTTTTAACGAAGTTTGGAAAGCATTTTTCAAGAACTCTATTTGAAGCAATCTCCTTGGATTTTTCTTCTGTAAATTTGTTTATTTATAAAAACTAAATTCACTGGAACACGACTTTGATACCAAGAAAGAAGAAACTGACCTGAAGTTGAACGACGCTTATGCGAAGATCCGACTCGTTGAATTCGTAAGGAATGTTCCAGCCGAGTGGTCCAAATTTTCTTCTCTCTTGAACAACAGCATGAAAGAAGCACAAAGAAAACAAAAGAGCTCGCCATTCGAGTGTTTTGAAAGTGCCACGAAAGAATTTATCATCCGAGAGGGGATCATTGTTGTAGCTGCGCAATAAATTTTGTCGTAGTCCTTTGGGTGCTTCGTTGGTCATTTTGACGCCATTTTGAAGGATGGAGACAGGAAAGGTTTTGGATGGGTAGCTGGTGAGCCACATTCGAAATTTGACATGTGTGCTTTCGGGTACGACAATCTCATCGCAAATTCTGTCGAGTTCCTTCATCCAAGATTCTGCCAAATGGCAATTTTGCAAAACGACCCATTCGCCACTTTTGATGCAGCGATTAATGAGGCGAGCAGCGATGGGGCCTTGTCCCTGTCCCAGTGAAATGCTCATTAGATTCTTCTTCGCTACGCCTTTGTCCTCTGCGAATTTAATCAGACCTGCCATTGGGTCTGAACCTGGAGAAAGTATGAAAACAAGTGGCGTTACGTTGCTCGAATCACCGTAAGCATCTTGCAGATCGAAGGCTGGTGGCTCCACGAAGAATTCCCCCATGTTAGAAATTATATAGTTTTGTACAGCCGCCACGATTTTATCAGGTCGTAGACACCTCAGTATCACGAGTTTAATCATATCAGCGTTGCTGGCCGAATCGTATGGCACTGGAAAGTGAGTATTTTGAGGATCTGCCAAATCGTATCGCGTCTTCCACTCGGCGAGGTTCCTCAACAGAGAATCTTTGAATTCTGAAAGACTCCGAATGGTCGAAGCACGAACAATGTCCGACCAGGACTTGTCGGTCAACCAGCTCGGGTCAGGATTTGGATGAGGATTTTCCAGACCAACTCCACCGGTCAATAAAAAGTTCCAAAGATCTTCATCGATTTTATTCTCCGCTCGCAGTATCCCAACTCCAAGAACCAACGAAAAAATGAGCTTGTCTTTTTCGAAGAGAGAACGACACACGTTTTTGTAAATGCTTCTGGTAAAGAATTCGTTTAGATTCTGCATCCTCGTTTGTAGATCAGACGACATTTCACTTTTGGCTATTGACATGACGTAGAGATTTATGAACCAGGCTAACGAGTATTGATACATTGGGTCGATATTCCCCAGTTCAGATATGCAGAAAAACAGAATGGAACCGTGTCGTGATACAGGCTTGTAACCGTTCCTTGCTTCGTCGATTTCCTTCGACGTTATCGCCGCGACTTGCTGTTTCGCCTGAATATCTTCAGACAATAATTTCGACGATGACAATATTTTGATTGCGGTTTCATCTTCGAGTATGTTGCCTTCCGAGGTCGAAAGTACTTCGAGAATTTTGTCTTCTATTTCTTTGAGTATTCTCTTGTTGTTTGCACCCTCGACGATCAATTGATTCTTCTTTTCTTCCAAAACAGGCAAATCTTTGGCTACCACTATTCCCAACAGTTGATCTTGCAAGCCTTGCGGCGTTATCATGAAATTCAGTAGAGTTACTTTGACAGAAACTTCAGGCAAATAATGAGGGTTCCTTAATCGCGTTGTTATGTAAAAGCGAAAAGAATCGTTGTACTCGAGAACAGTTTCGCCAAAACGCATGTAGACCACTCCTTGTTGCTTGTAAATATTTTTCACCAACACTGGCTCAAGTATCGCGTCGATTTCTTCCAATATATTTTCCAACAACACTGGCTGACCGAGTTGTATCGCTGTTTCCATGGTTCTCACATAATTAGAATCGGTTAATTTGATTATTGACAGTTTTTGATGTTTCTCTAAATTCTTGATCCACTTGTTCGCCTGGCCTTGTGGATCAATCATCAGTGGCCAACGATCAGCATTTTTCACGATTATTCCATTCTCAATGGAATAATTATCAGCTGGTAATCCGTGGATCATCCACGCTCTTATTTCAACTGGATCCCCTAATATTTCGTTCAAATTGAACTTAGCACCGCATGGAATTTTTGATTTTTTACAAGAACTGTACCACTCGGCGATCAAACTGTTCCGGTACTCAATCGTGAATACCCCGAGATATGCCACTACTCCCGATGCCAAAAGTACGTCGCCGATTATGTTCCCCAAACTCGAACCCAACAATGATGCCGTTTCGCTCCAACGGGTTTTCTCACCACCCAAACCACCCAATAACTTTTCTGCTCTGTCCAATTTTTGCATGCAATGATCTATTTGATCTTCCAACTTCTTTTTCTCTCTCATGCACTCGGCGAACTCGTCGTTCAATGTTTGCAGCTTGTCCGTTACTTCCTGAAATGAAGATATCAAAAATAGGCGCATTATTCATTTTTTTTTTTGTACTCTTTGTGCTCCTGATCACAATTTTTTCATTAAAAAACTTTTTTTGGCCCAGTTTTTCGGAACTTTTTTCGTTTTATAGGATTTTCATGATCAAATAATCACTCGATGTAGCTTCATCTTACACCGTTCTCTTGGTTATCAAAAAACTGAGAGAATCGTCTCTAGTGAAACCTTTTTATCACATCGGAGGACCATTTTATGTTGAAGACAACTTTGGGGTCGTTTTCGACCCCGTTGTTGGCTCCAGAGTCGGAAAAATCTACTGTCACCAGTCACACTACTCACAGCTATAAAAATTGCCCACGCAATCAGACATTTTCTCACCAGTACTTTCCAACTGCGCAATTTGATTAACGAGAACTTTTCAACATTTTTATTTCTTGACAACCGTACATCCATCGATAATACGCGACATACAGTAAAAAATTGTTCAAAAAGATGTTTTTTTAGTTGAAGTTTTTATCTCATTCAATATTTACGAGTCTCTATCGTTTGAACGGTCAGAAAAAGTTTCATAGTGTGACTGCTGACTAGTTAAACTTCCAATAAAGTAAAGAAAAACGTGGCTTTGGCACTCAACGTCTAAGTACATGGAAAATATATTAACATGAAGAAATTTAAGAATAAAATTGAATTTTTTGGTCTGGGCGTCGTTTGGACCCAGTCGTACCAAGAATTCGGGGCGTTTAGATAGTTTTTGAATATTTCTGAGGTGCCACAAAATGTTCAAACAGAGGCAGAAGCACATAGTGGAAAAAAAGACATTTCTGAACCATTTGACTGAATGAAAAGTCAACTGACCTGAAGGAGAGCTCTTTTGGCGTTGAGAGTTTCCATCTGAGCGGCTAATTCGGCTTCAGCTTCAGCGAGCATAGCTTTTTTGGGTGCGACAACTTTGATGACGCGATCATAAACTTCCATGGCGCGAACCCATCGGCAGAGGCCTTCGCAGGCAGTGGAAACTTTTTTGATGACTTCAGGTTGAAAGTTGCGGTCGTTCATGAATTTATCTCTGATAAGTTTCATGGAAGCGACGGGTATGTTGTCTTTGTCGAAAGTTTTCAAGTGTTCGAGGAACTTCATGTCGCCGAGGACCTTGATGGAGGCCGCCCAGTAATCATCGGAAGTTTTGCCGGTCGTTGGGTCCTGGACTTTTTCGGGTTTAACGCCTTTCAGCACGCAAACAGCCTCCATTACGAGTCGAACACCAGCGGGTGGATTTTTCATCGATTTGACGATTGTAATGTCAGCGGGTTTCAAGGTGTCAAGGGCAGCGAGTGCAGCTTCAAGGGCGGGTGTCGCTTCGGCCAAATCACTTTCGCAGTCGTCTTTAATGGCCTGTGCAGCAGCTGCTGCTTCATTGGCAAGTGCCTCGTCAGCAGCTACAACTTCTTTTTTAGCTTCGACGTTAACGGTGTCTTGTTCAATTCGGATCATCAATTTGTCACTGAGTTGTGACTGTGCGACGAGCTGTGGCTGTAAAACGTGCAGTTCATCCTGCATCAGAGCAACTTGGCCTGCAGCAAAGTCCAGTTTTTCCAAACCAACGACGTAGCGATTCTGCTGTGAGGTAATGTCTTCGACCTTTCGGCCGTGGAGTCGATAGAGGGATTTAATGAGCTGGAGAAAACTCGTTGGCGTCACATAGTTTTTGCGTTTGGCTGTTCGCTCGTATTCCTCACTAACTCTTCTGACACTCTCATGAAATTGTTGACATATGGCAACGCAGGAGATACGAACGTCGCTAGGAATGTCAAGTTCGCGTAACGACGTAGTTGCCACTCTTTCAAGGGCATCGGGTGGCCAGACGTCGTACCAATCGATCGTGCAACAATTAATCAGCGAAGGAAACATCCTCAAACGATTACGAAAGGCGTCGCCGATGGGCGACATCGTGAGAACGATGTGCAGATACTTTTTAACTCTTTCAACGAAAACAGCGTAAAGGGACATGGGAGTTGTCTCTAATTTTTTGCTGCCCGTGTCGCGCGTTAGATTCATCATTGCTTCGAGGATCTCAGCCTTTTCTTCGCTCCCGTAAAGATTGGCAACGTCACCGGTGTTCAACACCATGTTAATGTCTTCAACAAAACTCTCGTCCTGGATCTGATTGTCGCCGAAGAGAAATACCGTCGGTTTGCCTTCTTTGCCAACGTTCATCAATAACTTTCGCAGATCTTCGCGCCAGTCGCTGAAACCGTAGTTCCGGGTTATCTCCACTTGATGTATCGCGAATTCCGATATGCTCGTTGCCAATTTGGCGCAGGAGTTCCGCCCGGAACCACCGACGCCGACGAGCATCGCGTGACCTTTGTCCTGCATCAGGACTCGCGAAACCCTCGACACGTGTTCGATCGCATATCTGAATAGAACAAGAGACATTTCCGTCTTTGAAGTCATATTATATTCCGCCAAATAGTAATTCATTTTCTCCTCGAGTTCGGCGAAGCTTGGAACTTCGTCGTAAATCGGTGGATCGGCGTCAGGCTCCATGTACATTCCAAAATACAAGTTTCCCAAATGCTGTCGATTCACGGCCTTTTCATCTTCGTTCAAAAAGCTGCTCAATATTTTTTCCAATGGCTGACGAAGCTCTTCGTAAACTACGTGCTTGACGATCTTGAAGAGAGCATCGCGGTCGCCATCGTCGACCAGACGATCATGAAACACTCGAAATATCTCGTGGATCCAAAGCCTCATCAGTTTTTCTGGTTCACGCATTCTCGCAGCTGGCACCAGCACCACGCCACCGATGACACGCGCGAAATCACGAAGATTAAAAGTGTAGTGACTTTTTGATGGTATCGGCAAAAAATTGTCTCGGGACTCGTGATAAACTTTCATCGTAGCCGAAACCACCATTTTACCCAAACGACCAACGTTCGTATCGTAACCTTTGCCGAAATGCCAATCCAACAATGTCGTGAAGATCTTCGTCATCGTTGCGTCCTCGAAAGCGTCCATTCCAATGATGTGCATGTGACGCGTCAATCTTGAACTCACCACGTTCGAACCACCTCCTGGTGGTATCATCGCTGCTACGAACAACATATCCACCAGGTACAACATCGTTGTGTCTTTTGGATCAAACCAATGCCCATGGTCGATCCACTGACGCAAAAGCTCGATCGGTGGCTGGGCACCATACATTTCTTTCTGCGGCATGCTCAAATCGTCCACGAACAATACACACTGCTTTCCCATCGCTGGCCCGTAAACCCCTTTTCGACGTCTGTCCAACTTCGACATCACGATCTCTTGCGTTTGGGATGCACTTGTACGTGCACTAAAATTTACTACGTTTTGAACGTACTTTTCACGCGGTAAACTCAACAAATAATCCAATATTATTGATGACTTTCCTGTACCAGTTGGACCCACGAATAATACCGGCTGTGAACGCTTCAAAAAACTTGACACGAAGAAACGCTGCATCGATACTTCGTTCGTTTGGATTATCAACTCGCTTACTTTTGCGTTTGATGGCAATGGTGTCTGCAAATTTTCATTACATCTTCAAATTACCATTTTTTATTACAATTTATTGGATTTATTCGTATTCTCAGAGTTGGGAGACTCTTGATTACAAATCTGATAGCAAAATTTGATTATAATCGAAATTTTTTAGTCAGTCATCGTTAGGTTTGATTTAGTAATGAAATTATTGTATTTTTTTGTTTTTTCTCTTCACAAAAACTACCAACGAAAAATTTGAGAATTATTCTGTACAGGAGTTTTGATTCCTCTCGATTTTTTTTTTATTCTTTTGAAAAGAAACGAGAAACTTGGTATTTTTTTGTTACAAAAATAGTTGAATATTCTTCAAAAATCTAAAAATAATCGATCCACGAGTTTGATTGATAATTTTTTATGATTTAATTATTACCTGAACGCCCGTGTCCATCCAAGATATCCAAGATCCGTTGTTACGCTTGTCATAAATCCAATCGTAGACAATACCTCGATCGGGAAAAAGTTGTTGTTTCGTAAGTTTGAAAGCTTTGGGCTTAGGATATTCCTCGACATTGCCAAGAAGTAGGGATCGCAAATAAACGTCAAAGGATTTTCTACTGTCCATAATCAAAGTGGCTCCGAATCCCCATACCATGCTGAATAGTAAAATGCACTGCAGCCAAACTGTACTGACTTGAGACTCGTCTTCTAACATCGTGTTGAATAATCTTGTAAAAGCCTTGACAGACGAGAAAAGAAAAATAAGATTTTATATTATTTAATCAAAAATTTCAAAGAAAAAGTAAAAGAAGAAGAAGACGAAGAAGAAGTAAAAGAAAAAGAAGTCAAAGAAGGAGAAGAAGAAGTCAAAAAAAAGAGAAAGAAGAAGAAAAAGTAAAAGAAATAAAAGAAGTAAAAGACGAAGAGGAGGAAGAAGAAGAAGAAACTGAAATATAGAGTAATAAATTATGAATAATTTTCCCAAACTTACCAAAAACATGTAAAGATCAGAAGTATCAACAAAGCCTTTGCAATTGTATCTCAAAAAATCGAAAATCGGATTGACAAGCCATTCGATGAGTTCGCAAATGAGTTCAAATTGTTCAACGAGTAATTTAGCACGAAGATGTTTTTTGTGAGATTCGAACATAGGTTGCCATCCAAGTTGAGAGGGTTCCATGTAAATCATGCCGCAACGACTGACAGTGGCTGGTGAGGCTTGTTCGAGGTCAGCAGGTTCGAAGATCATGTTCATTTTGCTGGACATTTGTATGATTTCGCCAGACATGAGACAAAGTTTTTTGTTGTCATCAAGAACAGTGTTCATGTTTTCGATCCAAACGGCGTCGATTGGACCGTCAAAAACGATCCATTTTCTGTCAGAAGTCATGGGTTGAGCAAATTCACGAAAACTATTGGCCAACACACCGTCGCTCCATTCGTGGGAAGCAGGATCAAAGCTGCCGTACAATTGGCCCATGGTAATGGCTTTGGGATTGATGATTCGATAGATGGTCCGAAATTCTCGAAGTACAGCTTTCCTTTTGTTAGATAAATCGCCCAAGGAGTCAGCCAGAGTTTGATAAGCTTGTGTTTTTCCACCGAGAGTTTCCCCGACGATCATCAGTCCGTGTCTGACGAGAATCATTTCGTAAATCTGTACGATTTTATCGACAAACCATGGGGTGGCTTGAAGGTTTCTTTTGGTTAAATTGACTCGTAAGAAATCGATTAATTCGTCACGATCAGGCTGTGGCAGTTCAACGCCAGGGAAAAGATCGTTGTAAATGCCGATGAAGAGTTCAACGTCCTGGGAAAGAAACTTTGGCAAATTGACGTCGACGATTGCTCTCAATACCAAAACAGATTCGTCGTCGTTTGGATACTTGAACTTCAAGTTTCCAGCTGCAACCAAAACAGTTTTGACAGCTCTCATGCCATAATCGTAATGACTTTGGGAGCTCAATTGCTCCGAGCACAATTTATAAGTGTGAACTATTTTCTCAGCCAAACTTCTGGCGTTGTCAAAACCGTAACTATACAAAGTTATTTCCCCGATCATTCCATAATCCGGGACCATCATGGCAACCGTTCGAAAAAGGACTTTAAGATTGTCCGGCAATTCTTGTCTACCAGCGTAGCCAGGATTCATCGTTATAAATATATTGCAAGTCAAGTCGAGCTTCAATTCTGTTCCTTCGAAATTAAAACGTTCCAGTTTCATAGAAATCGCCATTTGGATCGTTGATATTTGTTGGGCTATCACTGACAGAACTTCCAGTTCAATTCTGTTAAATTCGTCGAAACAAGCCCATGCTCCGGACTGTGCCAATCCTTTGAAAAACTTTCCCATCGCTCGATAGTCAAGACCGTCCGAACAATTGAACACAACGCACTGTTTGGCTACTGCCTTTGCGAGGTCCTTCGAAGTCTCCGTTTTTCCTGTTCCTGCTGGACCTTCCGGTGCCCCACCAAGATTCAGCTTCAACGCACCCATCAAAGTTCTGTAACATCTGTCAGTCAAAGGTGTTATCACCAAACGAGGTGTATTCCCCAAGTACTCAAACGCATAAGCCACGTCCGTCGTTATCATCGAAACCACCACGCTTCCTTCTGACCAATAATATCGCAATTGCGATATCCAATTGAAATCCATCACGTTTCTCACTTTTCCTTCAACCAGTGATTTAACCACGTCACGAGCATGCACGTCTATCACTATCAAAGCGTTCAACGTTATTCGCGCTCCTGGCTCCAATTTCCCTCGGACCAGAGCCACTGTACGCTCGATCTGCTGACCACATTTTGTCAAATAGTCCTCTGTCTTTCCACTTTCGATGCTTTCGCATACCTTTTAACACAAAAGCACAATTTATCGTGAATCCTGAGCTCGTGTAATTAATTATCTTTTTTTTTCTCGTAAATATGCAGAATCAGGGCTCCTGCTCAAAACTGGTCCAATTTTTTTTTTTTCATTCGTTATCATTAGAAAATTATTTCCCATGTAATATTGAGGAGGGAGAAGACTCCCAACGTCATAAAAAAAAATTTACTGCAGCCCTGAGGCGACGGATTTACCTTTTTTTATAATCAAGTTTTTTTTTAAATGACTTTTCGTTGAGGAAAAACGGTAATAAATTTGTTTTTTCCTGCAGAATTTTGAAGCTCGAATCTTCCAGTTTTCGAATCTACGTTATAAAGTTTTTAGATTTTATGCAAAAACAGTTTTTATAATTGCAAAGTGTGAAAAATTGAATTTCGTGTTTAAAGAGTGTCGAGTGTTAAATCTCTATTTTCGTAACGACTTTATGACCATTTTTCGACATTAACAAACATTTTTTTGATAAAGGATGAAGCAGGATGAGTACGAAATTGACAGATTCTTACCTCGCTGGTCCAATGTACTTGGCTACCACACAAAACGATCTGACCAGGCCACGAAACGATCCATTCTTCTCGGACATCGTTGAAGTAAGCGATAATACTGTCCTGGGCGATGTCCCTCAACGAGACTCTCATCAATTCTTCCACCTGACACAGCCACTTTTCAACCATGCCTTTAGCATCAGCAGGATAAATTTTTCCACTCATTGGAACGTATTCCTCTTCGTCAGAGAGCATACCAATAATTTCGTCATCTTTGGTGAACCTTAATTTGCTAATGCCTTCAAAACATTTGCGTAAATGTGGTTGAACCCTCTGGGGGTCTTTGGTTTCCGAGAGAATTTCCAGGAGCTCGTCGTTCGAGAGGAAGAAAAATCTTGGGAAGAACAAACGTTTCTTCTCGAGATAATCGTTCAGACCTTTTTGTATTCCTTCGAGATAAGTGTTGCAAACTTTGAATTGTGACAACATGTCTTTCATGGACGTTGCTTCAACGACTCTCGTGTTATCAGCAACAAAGGCCATTATGCCACGCCATATTTTATCAACTTGTCGAAAATTTTTAGCCTCGTTTGGCATTTGTCTCATGATGTCCTCGCTGCTGAAAATTGGCTCGAGGTACATCCAGGTTGCTTGACAGTTCAACCACTGGTCGATTATGTCCTGCATCGTTATTAATTTTTCTTCCCACGACTGCATTTCTGTTTCAAACGCTTTTACAAACGGCGAGCCTCTCATCGTCTGGGCTTTTAAAATATGATCGTCGAGTAGAACTTGAATCTCGTCGACTGCTGACAATATTTGAACACCCGTTTCACGGTAGGGAGTCAAATCGAAGTGAACGTCCAACCATTCGTTCTGCATTTTTCGCAAATTTTTCTCTAAAGTGTGCTCCTTCGTTGCTGCTGATGATATTTCTTCCAGTTTGGCAATGTGAACCGTCAGACCGTAATCAATCATGTCAGACAAACTGCTGTGCTCCGTTGGCACGATCGGCGTTCCAACTACGTTGCTTATTTGGTCCCAATGACGTTTTTGCAATCCTGGATTACAAATTGTTTGCAAAAGTGGTATAAATTGCTTGAATTTCTCTACTTTCCCTCGAACCATTTCCGCTATTCTACGAGCTCCTGGAATATCCGTCAAAGCACGACCTAATTTGTACAATGTTTTCCAAGCGTTGTCAGTCTCGTTGCGTATCTCGTCAGCGTCCAGACCCGCGAATGCTCCGTAATACCATTTCTCGTAATTCTTGTGGAAACTCAATACCGTGTGCCACAATCTGTCAAACGTTTCGACCGTTGTTGTCATCGATGGCAACGTCAGATAAGGACTCAACTCCATGTCCAACAAACCCTCCTCAGCGTTTATTTGCTCAGCTTCTTTCACGATTTCTGACATGTTTTTCGACAATTGTTCAATCTCTTCGGTCGCCTGTTCCATTTCGTCCATCGTCAATACTGGCGGATCTTTTTTCTTAAACTGATCTATTGCCATTTGCATGTTCAATATCGTTAACTCGAAATTTTCACGACGAGCTCGTAACACACTCTCCACAAATTCTTTTCTCATGTTCAAACGCGACGTCGCCAATTCCATCACCGTTTCCATCTCCTTCGGCCAAGTCAATGTTCTCGTATTCCAATTTATGTCCTCGTCGATCGGTGCCTCGTAATCGTACAAAAATAATATCAACTCCGCACAACGTGACAATTTACCACGCAAATTAAACATCGTCGAGTCACGACTCTCGCACAAAAAATTAAACAGGTCCACCACCTCCTGCGTCGTCTCTGGCATTCCCGATATTCTCTCCGCTATCGAATCAAATATTCCACATAATTCTTGGTTCTTCGCACGCAACTCCGTCAAAAAATTGTTGCATATTCGGCTACGAAGATCGTGCAGGATTTTTCTCATCCTCTCGTTCACGCTCGTACAATCGATTTCGATTAAATTCAATGGTATCTGGAAATTTATTTGACAATTTAATGTTTCTACTCGATTTCTTACTTTTCCCTCTTTTTTCCATGAAATTGGGAGACTTTTTCAGTGTAAAGGACATGAAAATTGTCAAATTTCAGGATTTTTCATTTCAAACGTTGAAATAATAATTAGTTCGATTTTTTTCTTGATTCAAACGAATTATACGAAGAACTTTTTCAATGTTTTACTGTTAGTTTTTTTTTACAACATTTTTGAACACGAAATGACGTAAAAAAAAGTTGAACTTGAAATGTTAAGGCCTACCTTGTTTCTGTACAAACAAATCTCTTTACTGAGAGCATCGTAACTTTCAATTTTGTATCCAAAATCACGCAACGACGGTAACGGATCGTTCTCGAAATATTCATCAAGACTTTTTGCAGCTCGACCATCCAAAATGTACGACAAATTCTCATACGATTGCAAATATATTTCCGGGCCAACCTGGTTCGCGAGGATTGAGTCCAAAGCTTCCATGACGATATTTTCGACCTGAAATTTTAATAAAAATGTCAATTTTGCCAAAAAATTCAACACAAAAGAATACAATTTGAAAATACTTGAAATTTTTCATATTTTTTTGTCGATACCTTCAAAAAATGAGTAACTTGAACAAAAAAATAAAATTTGAAAACACTTAAACGTACGGCTGATTCGTGACGAAAAACTGGAAACAAAGTGCTCGTTTTTTCCAGTTCGGGAAACAGTATTGTCTCGATTGTTGGTATTTCCGATGACACAGAAATTATTCTATCGAAGCATCTCGATACGACGCTGTACATTTCATTTACACTTGGGTTAAATATTAATTCCCCACTGTTTGGTGCTGGCTCAACGGAAATACTCATGAAAGGAATTCTGCAAAAATTGAATGAATTTCCTGAAACTGTTATTAGATTTTTTTTCCTGCTTCACAGCAATTTGCTTTTCAAGACTTTTTCAAATTTTCTCATCGAAACTAATCAAATTTTTTCATTCTTATCTAATTTTCGAAAACTTTTTCGTAATGTTCCAACAAAATCTAAAAATATTTCTCGAGATTGAAAGTTTTTTCACCTCGTTTCGTCGTTGAACTATTTTTAACATAAATAAAAAAAAAATTTAATAAAATGTAGCAAGACGCCGATAATCTAGAATTTTGGAATAATTTTGTTTTCTCAAGTTTCTCGAGTCTCAAATTATATTGGGTAAGAAATTACCGTGTAAATGTGAGATCTTGATATTCCAGCTCAAACAAATTTCCATCCTTGTATCGTAGAAAAAAGTCTTTAACGTCAGTCAGCGTGTCGATGAGAACGATTCGTAATTGTCGTGACAGCAATGAGTTGACACAACGAAAATATTTTTCGACGAGATGCGTGGATGCTTTAGGTTTATTCTCAAAATAATTCGACCAGGCGTGTTTTTTCTCAAGAAAAAGTTCAGCGACGTCGGCTAACCATTCCTTCAACAATTTTTCACTCGCCAGCGAGCAAAGGTCGTTCACTCTCGACTCGAAATTTAAAGCTGGGATCGGGAGCTCGCCGATATCTTCGACTTGAATTATTTTCATCGTGCTGTACCTGCGACATTGTTCGTTCAATTGTTATTCACGCGAGAAAATTTTCCAATTTTCCAATAATAAATAAAGAAAAAATAAAATTTAAAAGGAAAAAATCATTTTTCAAAACCTCACGGTCCTTTAATTAAGAAGTTTTTTGTAGCGAGACTATTTATAGATTCGAAATCTGGGCGTAATTTTATTTGTGATGAATTTTGTGGAATAACTTTTGTCAAAAAATCGAAAAAATGAAGAAATATTTTTCAACCATATTCAAAAATCGTACAAGAATACTTTTTTGTTATTTTTTAAGGATAAAATAATTGAATTGGTACCGTGAGAACCACAAGTCTCGAATATCCCTCAGTATTTCATTGCCGATGAACAAATTATAATTTGTAGAATGTTGAGCGATCAATTTGGACTGTTGCCATGGAACAGGAGCTCTGATGGTCAGAACCGGAAATCCAACTGGCATTGTTTGTACATTCAGGCGTGAACGTTCATTCTCGTCGAGGAGAATATAGTTGAGAAGTGAAGATCGTACACAGTCTTTATAGTCTGCGATAATTTCTTTTTTCAATTTTTTAAATCGTTCCTTAAAACTGAAAAAAAACCGCAGAAGTAAGTCAATTTTTTTGACATTCAAATGAATTTGTAACAAAGAAAAAAGCACGAAACAACACTATTTAAAAATTACCGGAAAAACCTACTCTCGTCGTTTTCTCAAACGTTCGCTCAAACGGTTTTTCGCTTCTCTCAAATTGTTAAGATCGTAACGCTCGATTTGTGAATCCATAATATAGCATCTTTTCAAATATTCCATTTTCTCTATATCTTCAGGCCTTACAATTTTTTCTTGCTCCAATTTAATGCTCTCCAATAATTTTTCACGTTGGTATTCGATCGAAAGTGGTCGATCGATTTCTAATTGTTTCATCATCTGAAATGGAGTAATTAAAGAATTTATTATATTTTTTAATAGTAATTTACAATTAAAAAACGAAAGAACAAGTGATCAAGATTAGAATTTATTTTATTTTTGAAACTTCGATATTCACCTCTTTTTCTCTCTCGATTTTCGCTTTTATTTCGCACCTCTTTTTCGCAATATTAATAGCTCTTTTTTCACGAATCTCTGCTTCTTTTTTTTCAGCCTTTCTTCGCAACCACGTGTCGTCAGCGAGTGTAGCCAGGCTGACAGTATTTTCTGGACCCAAATCAACATTCGTTGATCTTTCGACAACTTTCTCTTCTTCTTTTTCTTTCTTCTCGATAATTTGTTGTTGCCGTGAACGAAAAAGTCCAGGAGGAGGATAGACGAGCTCGCCGTTTTCGTTGACAGGCATTGGCAACGCATCACTCTTCTTTTCTTTCTTCGGAAATTTTTTGAATCGGATTTTTGACGCTGCTGGTGAATAAGCTGCTGCAATACTTTCTGATGGTTTTGCCTCGTCGTCAAATGCTTTTGCAATTGGCACCGATCTCGTCCATGGATCCTCGGTGAAAAGTGGGGAATTTTCGACGTAACGTACAGCCCGTTGAACCGCTTCACTCTCTCCGGGAATTGCACCGCGTCCGACCACCGGAATCCACGGATAAATTCTTTTCTTTTGACCATTTTCTCCCATTTTTCAATTTTTCTTCATTCCAATGTTTTCAATCGAGCTGACTTATATAACAAAGCAAAAAAGAGTCACTAAAGCTTAACTTTAGATTACTGGCATTGGGTCATTTTGACCCAAACAAAAATTGTTCACGTTCTACTCAATTGGAATCGATTTTTTTACAAAAACCTCTACTACAGTGTTAAAAATCGTCTCACGATATTGAGCTCTACACCATTCGTTTGGTTGGAAGTTTCTCCACAACATGAAGAAAAAATGTGTCGAAAAATATGAATTTGTTCAAAAGTTACAAGGATTCAAAGTTGTTTGGGTCGTAAAGACCCTTCGTAGTAACGATCGGGGCTAAAAAAAATTGTAGTAGCTTTAGATTGATTTCCTGCCTGGGTAAATATTGATTTTGATTGTAAAATGAATATTCGAAGTTCTTACTTTTAGCAGAAATTCAATTTCTTCAGATTCTTCTTCATCTGCCTCGCCGAGCATTTGACATTTTTCTTTATCCACTGGACTTTTATTCTCTATTGACATCCTCGAGGTTATTCCATTTAAAGTTGTTGCTGTCACAACTGCAGCATTCGATTTCTCGTTGGTGAGTTGGTTATGTGTACTTGGAACGAGAAAAAGAGATGATTGTGTCTATGACAACGGTTGTTGGGACTGTAACATAGGGTGGAACCCCTAAAAACGATGGGCGAATTCCCAGCGGCATGAAAAATGTATTTTTCTAGAAATATCAAAATAAAATTAATTTTTGAAGCGATGCAGGTTTTTAAATAATTTTTTAACAAATATTCGACTCTAATTCAAAAGTGTATTTGTATGAAAGAAATTTTCTTGTCAAATTACAACAGTTATAATGTAAAGTCTAGGAAAATATAAATATATTTATGTATCTATGTTATAAAAAACTTTGGCATCTATTTCGGAAGCTCCGTTTATCGTTTCGTTAGTATTATAAATAAATAAATGTCTATAAAATATTGAGCAATACTAATTCCGTATTTTTTTTCGTAAAGTTTTGTCATCTCTTCTAAAAAATACTTATTTTTAATCCCAAATTATTTATAAACGGGTAAGAAAGTTAAATAAATAAATTCATCGTTAGATTTTAAGGATTGTTAAAAAAATTCGTAATTATTAGAAATAACTTTCAATGCCTGGACGTGCTCGGAGTTGCACCGCCCAACATATCGTCCGTAGTTCGTGAATTTTTGTCGCGGTTCGATAATTGTGACATTTCCATTTCGTTCGGAACAGCGAAGCAAGTTTCGCGACGCAGTTCAAAATTCTCCCTTCGTTGTAGCCAATCTGAAAGAATGTTTGTACGTTTATATTTAGTGAATCACATTTCCCCTTGAGCGGTTACTGTACATTCCAATTCAGAATGGAACTTGAACTGATTGCGAAATCATGAAAAACTCACTCTCGTCAGCAACTTTTGAAAATTCCTTGAGCAAAAAATCTTTGTCACGCGATTGTAGGACCAACATTTCACGCAGTATGTGAACCAGTTCTTTGCTCGCATGGGCCTTGGCACGTAAACAATATACGATTGTTCTGTAAATTAATATATTTTCCAAACAATTAAATACTTGCAAACAATTATTATTTTCTCGAGTTTCTAAAAATTGATTTTTTAAGCCAATTGAATAATATTTATATTTTTGGAATCTGAATCCGACCTTCCTTATCTTCAATGAATTTTTTATTCGTTTTTTATTCCCTTCAACTCAAGACGAAATGTCATTGAAAACTCCTTAGACATCAACAAACAGTAACTTCCTCTGTTTTTTTTTCTAGTCATTTTTATTCAAGTTTTTTATTGTTTTTTCTTCCTCGGAGTATAAAAATTTAATGAGGATCAAAATGAATGAATAAAAATGACAAAAAGTCAAAAACTTACGACATAGCAATAAGGATGGCTGCTCCAGTTCCCGGTTTTGCGAGATTAGTAACAACGATCCAGAAATAACTGTCTCTGCGTAAATTGAGAACATGATCGACGACAACTTCCCACGTGTAATCATGATTTCTAAATGGTCCGCATCCACCGCTCTTAACGCTGGTGATAATGTAGCCGAGATTAACGAGGATTGCAGTCATGGCAAGAAAAGCGAGGGCGAGAAAAAGGGTTTGTGTCTGTGCGGCTCGCCAAGAAGTCGAAGGTGGTTCGCAATGTCGCATAAGTCCGAATTTTTTGATGTAAAAAGTTAATATCATTTTTAAAACTATAATCAAAGACAACGGTGGACTGAAGTAAAAAGCAATCCAAAACAGCATTTGATTGTATATCAAATTCAATGTGTTTGAAGCTATTTCGAATTTTGGAGCCCGTATTTTTTCTCCTAACATTCTATGCAATCTGTAGTGCAAAGCTTGCACAATGAAATTCCCAACTATCGAAACTACGAAGTCGAGGATCACCAGCCTGTAAATCTCTTGGGCCAAATACGTCTGCCAACAATCGGGGCTGCTGTAGTACAACCAGTAAAACAACAGTGTTATCATCACTGCTGCTGTCATCGTGTACACTCGAAACATCGTGACGTACAAAGCTGTACGTTTGTTACTGTAATGCTCGAATTTTACCTGAAATCATAAGCATAAGAATTATTTATCATTCTAATCAAAATTTTAATTAAAAAAACTCAATGTTTTCGATCTTCTTAAAAAAACAACTGTTTATTTGAGAATTGAAATGCCTTTTTAGTCAAGGCATCTATTTTTTTAAACAACTGAGAATCTGTGGGAAAGGAACTAAAGCCAAAAGATTCACTTGGTCGCGATTGTATCAAGATATCGAAATAAACTTCGTATCACGATCAAGAGTTCTTTAAAAATTCGTAAATTCGACGATTATTCAGAAAACGTTTGGAAAAATGAGTTTTTCAAGTTTTTTTTTACGAAAAAAGGAGTTTAAATAAATTTGACGATGATTTTTGGGTCGTGGTAATTTGCATAATACTTACGAGCAACGAAACGATGACCGGAAATAAACTCATAATGCAAGTGATGACGAAAGGTACAAGTAAAAGTGACCAAGGATCCGATTTATTGGCTTCGTGTTCAAGAAGCACTTTCCAAAGTAAAGCAACAATCGCTGCCATTAACGAGACCACAAAAATCGTCATTCCACATTGATACAAAAAAGTTCCGAGTCTCTTGAGGAAACGTGGTCGTACGAGTTCGTTGGCCTCAGCCAAAAGTTCTTTCAGTTCTCGATATATCGAGGCAGAGCACAAATTCGCCGCTTTGTAAGACGCGACACCAAAATCCCAGCCACAAAAAATTTTGCTCGCGTACAGATTGTGAATTCCACCTGCTGTCTCGATGTAACATTTTCTGTAAGATCTCGCGACCCTGAAACGAATAACAAAGAATTTCAATTTTGTTTCCATTTAAAAGTAGTTTTAAGTGATTGTTACACGATTTTTTTTTTTTTTTTTATTAATTCTTTCAATATATTTCAATACTCACTTTACCGACAACAAAAGAAACGTAAGAAAGTAGCAAAACGTGAAAGTCAAAAAGTAGGCCGAGGGAATGTTGTATTTATGACCAGGATTCACTTCTATAGTTTCGTTTGTATAAAATTCGTAATACAAAATAGTATTTTGTAAATATCCCTGTAAAATAATGAATTGAATAATTTTGTAGAATTTTTTGAAACTCGAATTTAATAAAATTCGATAGTTTTTATAGGATTCTATTTACATTTCCTATTAAAATGTCCCATGGATGGAAATCAGAACTTCTGGATACTTCAACGAGCGACTGAGGCACGGTCACGAAACACGTACTGAAAAATCATAAATTTATCGATACTAATTGAATGAACAATTCTGTAAACTCAAACAATATGATGATAATTATTCTGAACTATTGAAGCAAATGAGCAAAACAAATAACAGAACTAAAACATAAATCACTACCTCAGAACAAAACTCATCATGTTCAAAAGAAACAACCATCGTAAAAACTTGAAATAAGTTGCAACTCCACTCCCAAAGTGTCCTTCAATTGTTTTAATAGCGTGATACCAAAGTTCGATAGAAGAAGATACTTCTTTTATTGTAGTGTAAATCTAAGAACAACAGAAGTTTATAAAATTGAAAGAAAAACGTAAATAAAAGTAGCGAAAGCAAATAATTCAATTGGCTCTTCGAATATCAAATGAATTGACATTCATTTTTTTACCTTCATAAAATAAATACTCGCAGTGTATTTCAGCCTTTTCTTGTACCCCAGAGATTTTCTTTTGGACCTTCGATTCACGGTCACAGCCAGTTTAGCCTTGATCGATCTTTTGACTGTCAAACATTGAGGCATTTCTCGCAAAGTTTCTAATCTGCGCATTTCAGATATTGGATCGTCTTGCATAAGCTCGTCTTGGAGCTCCATGTGACTGGCTATATTTTCAGCATGTTCTTCCAGCGGCAAGTCAGCACTTCCAGGAGGAAGTCTTATCGTACTGTACCCAAGGTTTCCACCTTTGTTGTTCATCAATTTGGGTAACACAGCTAAAATTTTGACAAAATGGAAATAACTTTCTTTGTAATTCACTCGACGTTTTGATAGAAAATTCATTACCAAAAGTTCTCGAAGGCAATTGCCTGGCGTGCTGAGCATGTACTCGTTGCTCAGAAAGCCTTGGCATATCCGTACTTCTCGTTGTCGATTCATTACTCGACCTCGAGGACCTTTGCGACACTCCTGTAGTTGTAAATAAAATATATTTTGAAACATTCACTAAATTAATCGTTAATGACATATATTCACCCAAATGGTATCCAAAACTTCAAGATTTGCAAAAAGGGAAGATTTTTTTCATTACAGAAGAAATAACAGAAATTTATTGTGAAGATAATCCGATTTATCCTCTTTTTCGAAACACGTTTTTCACGAAATTTCGACTATTTTATTAAATATGAATAATGATATTTTCGAAAAAAATTACTTAGTTTTCAAATAAGAAAATGTGAAGAAAAGACTTTCTTTTTCTCAACTAATAAACGAACAAAATTTGAGAACGAAAAGAATGAGAAAAAATGCACAATTGTTTACCTCCCGGTGTTTCTGCACATCTGTCGAACGAGTACACTGTTCTGCTTTCTTCTTCTGTCATTTTTGTACCTCGCCGATATCGGTGACAGTTCAGTAAAAGAACCTTTCTGTTTCAAAGAATCGTAAGTTCTATTGAATGTTTTTGCAAAGTATGCAAGATAAATATGGATTTAAAGTTAAATTGTTTATTTTGAAGTCGTTAATACATCCGGAAAGACACGCTTTTTCATCAATCAAAATAAACACGCTTATTTGACGTTCCAAGAGATCTTCATTCTTGATACTAATCCATGATTCTGGGCGTTTGAGCGTTTGAGATCCATAAAACTTACGGTCGATACGATGATACTTGGTGCGGCCAACTGTTGATAAAATAGCGTTTTTTCAATGATTCCTTCATAAAATCATTTCAAATTATAATCAGATTTTCCAAAACTTTCTTCAGCTCAAATTTTTAATAATAATTATCACTTTTTAAGTGGTTCAAAGTACTATTTTATCTATTTTTTGGTACAATACTCACTACAAATCAATTGATTATCAATATATTTTAAAGGAACTTTATTAAAGAGCTTTCACACGATGAAACGCCGGGTTTGACCGTCGAACTGTCACAATATTTTATACAATGAAAGCTTATCGCAAAATCGATAGATTGACACTTCTGATAAATGAATCACTCAAGGCGTGAAAGATAAGAACCACCTGTTTTCTGGGTGGAGTTTTCAAGTGTAGACTGATAACAAACGTCAATGCAATTTCAAATGAACATCTTCAAAGAAGATAACAGTTGTTTGCTTAATCGGTTTTTTAAATTTGACGATATCTATAAAGAAAAATAAAATTTTGTATGACTTTCTGTTTTGGACTTTTGGCATTAATCCTCCTGAAATAATTATTTGGAGAATAGTCTTAAGTTCTCAAGGTGTTGATTTTTAAGAAGAATTTCAATTGTGAGATCTTGCTCTGTCATTTTTGTTGCTTAAGGACTTGGGAAATGGAGGTTTAGAGAATGAAGAGAAAAAAAAACACAAAACTCTCGGATTAATATTGTTTCCAATGCTTTATTACTTTCGCTGGTAAAAAAACTGTTAAATGCTCATTTGCGATTTGTCGTGTATATAAACTTAGTTACACTGTCAGGTGAATTTTTTGTCTAACAAATTCAAAATATTTGATCGTGTGCCTAGCAATTTTTCTCTCTTTCGACTTTATTCTAAAGATTTCTCAAAATTATGGTAGCTAAGAAAAAAAAGCGTTTGCGTATATTTATCACCTAAAAATATAACATCGCAAGAATGAAAGGAAACAAAATCGAAATAGTTCAATTTCACTTATCGAACCTGATGCAAAAAAATTGTAATTGTATTTTTTTAATTCAAGAATGACAAAAACAATTCCAGCTGTTTTTTTTCTTATTGTTGCGTTTTTTTTGTTTCACAATTTTTAATTTGTCGTGATTCGTAGCCTCCGAAAGACGAGAGCGAAGAAATTCTTTAGAAATTGCAAATGCAGTTTTTAAATAGTCGATTAAATTGATTATCGGTCACTTTAATTGAGTTTCATATTCCACCGCACGCTCGTAGCTTTAATATATAAAATGTTATGTTCAACTAATCGTGAACTATCGCACTAACTAAGCTATACATCTAAACATCTTACGCACATTATTTGTATATTTTATTTTCTGTTTGTTTGCTTTTTTTTTTGGTTAATCTCAAATAAACCCAGTACGAATAATTGAATATTTATTATTCATCGTGATAATGAGCCAATTGGAAAATTGAAGCATGTGAATGAATAATTATGGGATCAGAGCTCACAAGCCATTTTTCAAGAGAAAATATCGCGCTCGAAAATGGAAAAAAAAAGTTTCATTGAATTGGTCAAGAAAAATGGTCGTATCGAAAGTCCGAAACGAGAGTTTGTCAGAAATGCTGTTTTATTTCGTATAGAAAAATATGAAGGTTACATCAGTCATTGTGGCAGAGAAAAAAAAGAATTCTGCCTAAAATTTTTCACTCGAATGCATAAATATTCGTCGCCATTATTATTTTTAATCAGCATCTCTTCGAATAATCCCTAGCTTTAGATTTTCGATACGACTTTCGATTCACTCAATATTCATACGAAAGCCGTCCCGACAAAACAATAAAAATACGTATTTACTTTCCATTGGTTACGTCGTTGCAAACGACCGATTTTATTTCTTGAATTCGCGGAAACGGGAGTCTCGTCGTCTTACCGTTTTAAGTAAGTACGATCACGAAATGGGAAATGGACTCTCGCGATTTACGAGACAACTTCACCAAATGCTGTAGTCCGAATCGTCCTGATCAAACGTCATGAAAAATCCAACCAGAGTCAAATACACAACGACGTTTCCTGCTAACGTTAAGTAACAGGCGCCCCATTTTATCTGAAAATATTTTCAAGTTTCAAATTAAGTCATTTTTAACAATATCCATTTATCGATCGGGTTGAAAATAGCCTCGAACTTTTTTTTTAATAGAAAGAAATTTTTTTCTCTTCAAGTTTCCAATTTTTTTTTCTAGTTTTCTTCGGATAGACATGAATAATATTCATGTCAGATTGGAGTCGTTTTCGACCCCGTCGTAGAGTGTTTACGTTCGGAAAAACTGATTTTGGAGACTCATTTCTTGGATTCCTTAGATTTTCTGGAAAAGCCTTTGATTCACTCACCACTGGTTCAACTATTGGAGAACGTGCCAAAACAATCGGTAGAGCAAAAGACGAAACAACAATTCCTGTTGTTATGAATATCGCTAGCTCCAAACAAGGATTACTGCTGTTACCCGAAGGTTCCATTTCCGAATAACGTCGAGCTATGAGGGTCGGTATTGGCGCTAATATGTAGAATAGGACAGAAAATAACGGCCACCATATGCTGTTGAATAATTACACAATGATTATTTATTCTATGTTTGAAAAATAATTTTATTGTTTATTTATTTATTTGAATTGCTTACTTATAAGCAGGTAAAGCACACGCAAGAATGACAAAAGTCATTCCAATGGAGCCGGCGAATGCCAAAGTCACTAATCTGTAAGTATTTATAAAAAGTCATTATCATTTCATTCATTTTTCCAATATATCAAAAAAAAAACTCTTCTTTATTGAAGTAGTAATAAAAACCAATCAATTTTTCTTTGTCTTTCTGCTTTATATGCGCCGCTTAATACTTACGCTACAATTTTTTCCAGTTATGCAACGAGAAGCAACATGAAACAAAAAAAAACAGCCAGTCAGTGAAACATTAATAACATTCGAGAAATATCAATAGTCGTTGTATTTTGCATTTTTTGAACCGATGGAAAATCTTTCGAAATAATATTACTCATGAGAAATTGTCAGATATTTTTGCAAAAATCTGCCATTGAGTTTATGATAGGAAAAAGCAAAACTACAAAGGAATCGTGAATAAAAATAATTTTGAAATAAATTCAACATGAATGAAGAATTGAAAACTCGAAGTTTTTGACGTTTACATCGATAAAGTGTCAATTTCTTATTTGTTTCCTTTGCCGCAATTAAATCATCGCAACAATTAAAGATTACGAAATACATACTTTTCATGTTGAGAATTGTCAGTGAGTGACTCAACGTATAAGAGATTAATGTCGACGAGCCTAATATAAATTTCTCGTGACGACGAAAAATGTAAGTACTTCGTGTTTTCTTAATCTTTATGTATATGTATGTATATATAGGTGCTTGATGATAATTGAATTATGAAGAAAAAATAACTAAACACAAACAACTGACAGTCCAAGGTATATAAATGGTAATTAACAAATTTCAAGGGTTATGTTATCAAAAATACGTCAGTGTTTTTTTTCTCTTTCTTTGAGACACTGTAACACTAAACATCGCAGATAACTAGACGAGAAACGATGAGAGGAGAGAATGTCAAGAATCGCATGAATTTCAAAGCCGATAAGTGTATCGTTTATAACCTTTAATCCCCGCCATTGCTGATAAAGTTTGACAATTGTGAACAAGTTGTTTTAAACACAAACGTCGGGTATATTTATCGAACGCATCGACGGTTTGCCGTCAACGAAATTTTCTGCAACGTCCTTCCCCTCCGCCGCGTTGCGGCGAATGCCCTAAAAAACAGCTACATTTCCGATAAAAATAAAACCGTAATTTCTCCCGAACTGGGGTTATATTACCGTGCTGGACACTGCGGATGAAGGATGTCCAATCGGACCTTTGTTTTCCTAGGGATATTTGAGCGCCGAGGAATTGAAACGATCTGAAGAAAGAATGTTGACAGATGGCGCCAAGTGGTAATTGTCGTGGTTCGATCTGTCAGATTTCTGTGCAGTTTCTCTGTTATTCCTAAAAAATTGGTGAGTAATCTGTTGAACCGTCAAATTACGTGTTTATTTACAAAACCCCCGCCTCGGTTGACGTATTCTTCGGGATTTTGTCATGATACGAAAAAAATGGATAAAAGTTTAGAGAACGAAGCGAAGCATGCGGCTGAACGAGGAGTTGTGTACGATAGTGAAAGGCAATATAAACAAGCGATATGTTATTACAATGTCGCAGCTTGTTTATTGTCAAAATTACCGGAAAATTCGCCAATTGCTTCCAAGGCCGACGAGTATCTTGAGAGAATTGCTCAATTGCAGAAAGTTGGTGAGTAGCAGTGACTCATCAATCCACAAATTAACTATTCCAATCAATAATTTTTTATTCTGTAAATCGCTCGTAGTTGACGAGGAAGAAGATAAAAAACCTCAACATGCCCGTGAAACAGCATTGCACAAGTGCAAGTATCTCCTTAACGAAGCGCTCAACGAGGACGAAGCCGGATGGAAACATACAGCGGTGACGCTTTACATTGAAGCTGCTCAATTGGGACTAAACACCGTATTTATTCACCTCCACAATTTTTTAAATATACTCCGGGTCTGGAGTACCCCAGATCAAATTTTAAGGTCTTTTTAAATTGATAATATTCACCAGTGCGTCATCAAATTTTTTTGTACCGACAGATCGTTCTACCCTGTCATTGATCTCCATTTTTTTATAGCCGTAAAAATTCATTACTTTTGACTTGTCAGAAATTTCAAAACTCTGTGGTACCCCGGATCCGTAAAAGTGACGTTTAGTCAATTTTGGAATAAATAACTCTTTTTGTAGAGAAAAAAATTGAACGATCCTGCAACAAAAGAGAAATTGAAAGAAATAACGGAACTGGCTATAGCAAGAGCAGAGTCGTTGGAAGGAAAGAGTAAAAAAAGTGATTTTGACGATTCCCTGGCCCTTTTGAAAAATCTACCTCCGGTGCCAGAAACAGTTTTGCCATGTCCGACCACCGCTGTACATACTTCATCAACATCAACGTCTCCGCATTCGTTTGTCAGTCAAGGTGAGAAAAATAATTCGTTTTACTGAATTTTGATTAGAATTTTTTTTTGTTTACCACGTTTTTGCACTGCGAAAATGCAGGACCAATGTTTCTGCCTTAAGTCCAATTTAATTTCGAGTTCAGTAGAGAGTTAGAAAGTTAAGAAGAATCTTTTTCTTAGATTCGCCGTCAAAACCGTCTTTACATCGAGGCAGTAGTGCTCACTTGAAAGTGATGGGTCCTGCGGGTAATTACACGGAGGAAGAGAAGAGAGTTTTGTATCATTCGTCGCACATAAACGACAACGAATTCGTGCCGTTTATGAAAGGAGATCTAACGGAACGTTTTAAATTCAACAATTTATTTACCGATCGAGACGGATTGCTGGAACTGGCGCCTAAGCAACAAATCGATTTTGCTCGTTGGGCAAGACCGAGTGAAATTTTCGCTCACGAATCTTCGGGACCTGTGATGGTAATGGGAAATCATGTTGATTACTACAGCATCAAACAAACCGTAGGTAACAACGTTTATTCACCGAAATATTATAAAACATCGAATAAACTGAGAAATTTTGGTTTATACGACAAACTCAAAGCCTGTCATTCATTTTTTAGGTCGTTTCCGATTGTTCGTTCGTGGCTTCATTGGCTGTAAGCGCACAGTACGAAAAAAGATTCGGTCGTGCCCTTATCACGTCCACTATTTATCCTCAGACCAAAAATAATAAACCTGTTTACAATCCATACGGTAATGACTCCCAACTGACTAAATAGTTAATTTTTTTTCTCCATAAGATATCTAATAATTCATAGAAATGCAAAGATTCCTATCGATTCAATTTTTCATAAAATAACTAACAAAAATAATGTCCCAATGAACAGGAAAGTACATGGTAAAACTGCACATTAACGGTGTGAAGCGAAAAGTTATAATCGACGATCTTTTGCCCATTGGACGTGACAATCAATTGTTGTGCTCGTACTCAAGCAATCGGGGCGAATTGTGGATTTCGTTGCTCGAAAAAGCATACATGAAGGTCATGGGAGGATACGATTTTCCTGGATCCAACAGTGTGCGTTAATTATTTTTTTAAACTTCCTTCAAACTTTGAGTATAGAATAATTGAAAAAAATGTATTTAATTCGTTTACAGAACATAGATTTGCACGCACTGACAGGGTGGATTCCAGAAAGATGGGCAATACGACCGACCGAGCCGGACTTCAACAAGGACGGTCTTTTTCGAAATCTTTTGACAAGATGGCCTAAAGGCGATGTTCTCGTGACTGTAGCAACTCCAGAATTATCTGACCCCGTTGCTGACAAGACGGGCCTCGTACCAACGCACGCTTACGCTGTTCTTGATGTGAAACAAATCGACGTGAGTTTTTGTCAACCTGCAAAAATATGAGTTTCAAATTTTGCAGCCTAAGCATTGTTGCAAAATGTGATTTTACCGTTGTTTTTTTTTTTTTTTTTTCATCAGGGTACTAAACTTTTGCAACTTAAAAACCCTTGGTCACATCTAAGATGGCGTGGCAATTATTCCGAGCACGACGCCCATCACTGGACTCCGGAATTACGAAGGACTCTTAATTACGATCCCGACTCGGCATCGCAATTCGACAATGGAATATTCTGGATCGATTATGACAGTATTTGCCAATTTTTCGATGTTTTTTATCTCAACTGGAATCCTGGCTTGTTCAACTACACTTATTGCATACATCAGTATGTTTCTTCATCATTTTTTCCTCACTACCTCCACACGTTTTCGTACGAATTTATCAACAGATAATTAATATTTTATAGAATGTGGCAGGCTGGTGTTGGACCGATCAAAGACAGATACAACATTGGTTGCAACCCTCAATTTTCGTTGGAAGTTCAACCAGGCGTTAGTGGCGCTATTTGGATTCTTTTGACTAGACACATCACGGACATTGCTGATTTTCGACAGAATCAGGAATACATTACTGTGCTGGTTTATAAAAACGATGGAAAACGCGTTTACTATCCATGTGAGTTCATTTATTCCTTCAATTACATTTTCCAGCGAGTGTACAACTTATTGGTCGCTACAATTTGTTTTTTTTTCTTCCCATTTACAGACGATCCTCCACCGTATATCGATGGCGTTCGTATAAACAGTCCACATTATCTGTCAAAAATAAAATTGGATTCACAAAGCGAGTCACGTTACACTCTAGTCATATCTCAATACGAAAACATGAATACAATTTATTATACTCTTCGTGCTTACGGTACTTGCCCATTCATTTTGCGCAAAATTGAGGATCCGTACAGATTCGAGAACGAGGCAAGTTCGACAAATTTTTTCTCAGCGTACTTTTTAGTGATTACGTAAAGCTCACTGGGCTCATGAAGACCCCAGTGCCTTTAAACTATTGTCGAGTCAAAAAGTAACAAATATTGAGACGTGGAAAAATGTCTCTACGTTTTACGAGTTCTCGTAAATAACACAAGCAATTTTGTTTCTCAGTTTTCTTATTATTTTAATATTTGCTTTGACATTCGAGTTCACAATTTTCTCGTGGTATTCTAAACCCCGATTTTTTGTTCGAGGGATAAGAAACTTCGTGATTTTTTTTGCAGTATTATGATAATCGTATTTTGATGAATTTTATAGATTACGGATGGTCGATGGGCCGGCGAAACCGCAGGAGGTTGTCCAAACCATCCCAACACTTATTGCTACAATCCTCGTTACCAATTGATTCTCGAAGGTTCTACCAACAACAATCATTTACTAATTACTCTAAAAGGTCCGAAACAATATAAAATTGGATTTGATTTAATTGGCGTTTCTGAAAACACTGCCGATCTCGGTAGTCAAAGATCGGGAGCTTATCGGTTTGTACAAAATGACTTTTTGTTTAGTTTTTACTGTTTTATCACTTTCATTCTTTTTTCCAATACTTAATGATTTTTTTTCAGACCTGGCTTCACTTATCTCGAACTTGAAAATGTACCAGGAGGAACATACAATATTATTCCGTCCACTTATTTGCCGGGACAGGAAGGCCCGTTCTTTCTCACCTGTAAATCTTCTTGCGAAATGCACATTACACGAATTCAATAATATTAACACCAGACAGAGAAAAGCTGACAGTCACAAAAACAACAATTATTATAATTGACTTTATTAATAAAGATTTTAAATTTGTTACGTACAATTTTGATTTTTCATATATTTTTCAATGAAACGTCAATCGTCGAGGGAATTGATAAGAGCCGCAACAACTTGTGTACAACAATAGGGTAGAAGAAATCGGTTTTTTAGAAATATTCATAGTCGATAGTGTCAACTTTTTTTTTACAGACAAAATTAGTCTAACAATTTATCGAATCCATGTATGAGTAAAAATATCTCAGTTCAAAAGATGCTCAAAACTTTAGTCACGGTCTTGATAATCTTGATAATCTTGAAATCAGAACGACAAAAAACCGGGAATTAGCCACAGAGAACGTCATTTTTTAAATGAAAATCCTAATTTTGCTGTAGTTCTCGCGATATTACAAAAAATGAATTGAAAAATAAATGTCCTATACCAAGACATTTTGTTTTTCAAATTGAAAACAGATTATGATATTTTTCGATAAAAAACTGTGTTCTGCTTCAAATTTGCCGGGGCGTTAGTAACGGAGTCTCCGGGCAATGTTCTGTGACGTTTTCAAGAAATTCCCCCACACCCTGTTTTTTCAGCAAATCAATAAACATCATGGCGGCTTGCTGTGAAATTGATGTTTTCTGTGAAAGGATTCCAGCGTAGTAATGAATAATAATCACTCTTACGTAACTAGAAAATGTTGATTATTATCGTAGAACACAAGGATAAATAGGTCGCAGTGCGTTTCTCGTTGGTAACGATGAGAATTCGAAGTATTATTCGTCCTTCGTGGTTTTTTGACGTTTTGTAAAGAAGAGCAACCGGCAGATTTGACAAAAGGGATAAAAAAAACATTGCGACGACCACGCGTTACGAGGATTGACAGTTACGTGTGTGACAGTTTGCCCCCGACGAGTTCTTCGCGCTAATCGCATCACCATGGCAAAGTACACATGCATCTTACTTTTATTGCGTAATCGTTGATATATTTTTTATTTCGTTTTTTTTTTCTCTCTCTTCGTTCCTTATCGAATTAGCGTCGTCGATTCGACGACGAGCCGTCGTTACTTTTGCCAACACACTTTGACGATAAAATGTATTGTTTACCAACTACGTAGCGCGATTCTCGAATTGACATCCGTTCTACCTTCTCTAATTTATTCGTTCGTTTAATAACACAGCAGCCACGTATATCTTTTCACACGTTCCTCGTGTCGTTTTTCTCGGTATTTTTGCTTCTTCATCGACATTTCGTCCGTTTTATTTTGAATCCTTTTTTTTGGTTAATCTCCATATGTCGCTTTTTAATTCACTTATTTTCTACAAAGACAATGCAGACTTTAAACTCGTGTGAGTCATTATTTACGTCTCCAAGTTGTTTTGTTTTTTTTTCCAGCCCTGTATTATCCCTACACTACATTTTTTCCTGCTGTTTTTTTTTTCTCTGTGTATTAAATTGTGCCATTGAATCGTCGTTTTGTCTTTTCCACTATTTTTACTCCCTTTATTTATCATTATTATTTCTTGTTCCAGAGAAATGATGATCGTATTTATTTACGACACTTCAAGGTGTCGTAAAGAAGAAGACGATCCGGCAGATGCCGTTATGTACTTCCATCCAGCTTGGGTTTCTCCGACCCAGAGATTGGCTCTCGCTGGACAGCTTATGGGTGTCAATCACTTTCTTAGCAGTGCTTTTTCACCGCCTAATTTAATATCGCTCCAGGGTGGCAAATTTGTTTTGAAAAAATTTGGACAGTATATTTTGGTATGTTTTTTTTCTTTTTCTACGGTCATCCAAATATAAATTACTACCGGGGGTCTTTAAGACCCAGAAAACTTTAAACCCTTGTAATAGTCCCAAAAATTTGTATTTTCCAACTTAAAAATAACCAAAGACACCATTTTTTTTTTTTCCCTCAAAATTCGATTATTTTTTTCTTCATAATGTTTCTGGACTCAAAATTCAATTTTTTTTTTACCAGGCTGTGGGAACAGATAGAAATATACAAGATTGGATCCTCGAGAGACGAGCCAACACTCTGGAATCGATACTTCAATTTTTTCATTGCGACCTTGAAACAATATCCTTGTTATTCAACAACGACAGAAATAAGTTTACTGAAAAGCTTTATCAAATGTTGGAAACGTATTTGCCGATACTTCAATACAGCGCTAATTTATTTTCCAACATTCCTATGATCAAACTGCCCAAAGGGGCGAGTAACGTTTTTCTTGAGGCAATGCAAGTTTTGCAGTATTGTCAGGAGACCAGCGGCATCATGGGAGGTGCCTTATTTTATAATAACAAGTAAGTTTTCATGAGAATTGAATAAAATTCCCTCAAATTGGGGAACAGGCTATGCAAAACGAATTTTTGTACATTTGCAGAGTTGTTGCGACGCAATTGAATCCAGAATTGACGAAACAACTTGTTATCACGGATCCTTACCGAATAAAGGTAATTATTGTTCAATATCCAATTAATTTGAGACAAAGCGGGTCATGGAGACCCATGGTATTAAATTCGAGGCCTGTTTTTCAATCCTTTGAACGCGTGAATCATTTTGCCATTTAACAACCAGTGAAAATACTGTTTATTTGGAAATTGGAGAACTCAAAAAATCGTCAGATCTCGATTTTTTCGAAATTTACGAATCAATGTGTTGATTTAAAAATAAATGAAATATTTTACATCGAAAGGCTCCTGCAGAACGAATACCAACGAGTTTTCATCTTCCCGTGGGCGTTCAACTGCTCCGTGTATACGTTCAACGCCGACATTCATTGGACCTTCCAGAGGATTCGATGGGATCGAGCAGCAAAGTAAATCCGTCTTCTTACGTCGTCGGGAACGATAATACAGGGCGAAAAAGTGCTTACAAGAAAATAATCGCTTCGTCGGGAATGAAGCGCGATACTTCGAGAATTTTTACTGTTCCTGAAGAGGGTGAGTCGGGAGAGACTACGTTGAGTTCGAACAATGGTCAAGAAATCAAACGTCAGGTTCCACCAGTACGTCCGATAAGTTTCTCGACAACTCGGAAAATAACAGAGCACAAAAATGATCGTCCAAAATACGTAAATCCGCCATTGACGCCGAGCGTATGTTCGACGCCGTTAAAAGACGTCAACCGTGTTTTGCACGGTACGGCGGTTTCGATATGTAGCGCGAACGACGAGCTTGAGAATAATCGACCGAAGGAAAATCGCGTCGTAGAGGAAGAAATCGTGGACGATAATCTCGACGAAATTCCAGACGTTGTGAAAGAAGCGTTGCGCTGTAAACGACTCAATAAACTAAGGAACTCGAGTGCGATAATTCACGAGAAAATAGTCAATAAAAAAACACAACGAAATGGCGCTTGGAATGGAAAAAGCTCGAGTCTCTCGGATCTTGAAGAAGTACGACAAGTTTTAAACGATCGTTTAGCCGTCGGTGTCCCAGTTCCGAGCCATTGTGGACTTGGAAACATAAATTACAACGAGGACTCACCGGAAACCATTAAAAAGTCAAAACTGGGAAAAAATCGTTACGCTACAATTTCGGATCCTTGTTATCCGGTGTTTCGTAATGATGGGACTCCGGTTTCTCGCTCGCTCTACGATCACTACATCGCCTCTCATTATCAGGAACTCGTCAAAGAACAAAGTACCACGATAATAGGACCGAGGACCCAAAGCGTTGCTAATGGAGACTCGAGCAGAACGTTTGATTTCAACGGTTCGAGAAATTCCACTGAAACTAAAACCGATCCTTCGAATTCGGAAGTTGTCGCTGAGCTTGCCAAGTCTCCGGACTCCACATTGAGCGCAACCAACACGACAAACTCCGAACTTGATGTTAGAATCGAAAATAAAAGTCGTCAAGAGAACTATCGACGTTCGATGAGTTTACCGCTCAAATCCCTCAATGCGCCAGCCACTGATAACGAGCTCGACAACGATCGTCGGAAATCAACGTCCGAGTGCGCGCTGGCGTTCGATTTCACTCAACAAAAAAAGAAAAAATTAGAGGGTCTACAACTGACTCCGTTGATGTCGAAGCTGAGCTTACTTGCTGATGAACGCACAAGTGGATTTTGTAGCAGAGAAACTACACCCAGTGAATTCTGCGATTTATCAACTATCTCGAGTCGATTAACGAGAAACAAATCGGAAAGTACCGCTCGTACGGCTGGTGGACGATCCGCTGCTGATGAAGATTCTGCTCTGGAGGATGATCTCTTTTGGCTCAGCGGTGAACCCAATTTAAAAGATGCCGCAGCCTTTGGACTCGAAAAAACTGAACTTTTTATTTGTGGACATCACAATATGGTTCTGTTTTTGTTGATGGAAGATGGAACCGGTAATAATCCGGATCTTATTCACAATCTCGTGAGTATTAAAGACTTTTTATTTCATTTTCATTTTTATTCGTTTACACTCGATTTCTGCAGAATTGTCATGAATATTTTTTGTTTTTTGTAATATAAAGAAAGAAGATACAAGTTTTATAGCCACATATTTTATTGGGTCAGTATTTTATCAGAAAATTAAAACTTGTCAATTTGCAAATGTGAAAAAATTCCATCTTGAACTTCAAAATGATGGATTTTCAGTAATAATGATTACAAAAAATAGCCCGAAATTGTATATTTTTTCTCTCCTGAAAGACCTTTTATACAAATGTTTAAAAAATTTACTTTTGTTTCACGATTTTTCAAAATCTTCTTGTTCAAAAAATCAACGAAATCAAATTTTAAGGCGATCAAATTCTTCGCTCGTTTGTTAAACAACTTCGTTCGACAGATTTTAAAAACCCAACATTTTACATCGTAGATTTTAATGCCTACAAAAAAAGAAACTGGTATTCTATTTATGTTTGTGACAATTTCAGTGGGAAACGTGTATCAATACTTTGGGCCGGTTGGAAAATCGTTTGCAGCAGTGTCTCGATCCTTTGCCGTCGAATGAAAACAAAGAATTGTACAGTGTACTAAGCGTAGATCCTCAATGGGACACCCTGCATCGTTCGGGTCTTTGGGGTGTAACCGAGCTCGACATCGTATCGTCGTTGCACAACCGATTCACCAAAGCGAGAAATCTGACAGACATTATCGTGAGAACGGAGGACATGGTGGTTTATGGCAGTCAATGTGGTAGAAGCCAAGTTTTTTATCAACAAGCAATGGCGCCGAACGTCTCAGGTGGTCTGCCAACACCTGCTGATCTCATGGGGGTCGTTCCTCTCAAAGCTAAGCGACGCCTTGAGCGAGATCACGGTATAATTATTCTCTAAATAACATATCAAGTGACAAACTGAGCCAATTAGGGGAAATCGAAAGGGTAAGCCTGATTTTTCCTAGTCAAAGTGGGATTAACGGGAAAAATAAAAACGCAGGCATCGAATGCATTTTTGAAGAAGCAACGAACAAAATTTTTACTGATCGGGACTGAAATTGTCTGTGAACTTAATCTTCCAATAGTTGCATGAAAAATTTAATTTTTCTTCGGTCGACCTTGACTCATTCGACTAGGAAAATAACGGCTGTATTTTATTATTACATTTTAAACATTCCAATTTTATTTTCCACCGAGATACTTCTTCGTGGAAGTTCGTGGACGAATTTATTTACGCTGCAATTATCCCCATGTAGTTGCTCGCGACGCAATGTGTGCCAACAACCGTGAATGCTTGTTTTTTCGAAAACCTTTTATTAAGATTCGATCGAGGATTCAAGGTGATCCCTTTATCGCTATTTTCCATGTGTATTTTTGTAAAAAACCAACAACCAACAAGAAAATCGTAAAATAATAGTCATAATTGTGCTTTGCATATGGGAATTAATCCTGGCCAGTAAAGCGATCGTGTTTTGTCCATTGAGAAAGACGAACAAACGTTTCGTCCCTATACGTGAATCTTTTTTACTGCAATATTCATGACTAGTTGTTTTGTTTTTTCTTGTTGACCAACGTCTCGTTGTATCGTCGATTAATTAGATATTAATTAAAAACAATTACGAATCTCGTAAGAGATTATGTTTTCGTTTAAGAATTATCCTTTGTTATCGTTATTGCGACTGTTAGATTAATATAAATTGTAATGTATCAAGCATTCCTGATTCTGTGACACGAGTCAATTTCCATCGTCGTTATACTAATGTTAGAAGAGAAAAAAAAACAAACACTTTTTGTCAATTTAGCTTAATCAGTATTTTCCAATGCATAGGACACCCAAAAAAATTTTGGGAATGAGCGAATTACAATAATAACGATTGACTGCTTGGATGAGATTAACGTAAATAAATTTTTTTAAACGTACGCAATGAAAATATTGACTTGTTTTTCCTTATGATCACATTTTTTGCGTCGTATTATTCAATTATCCATGACTACTTGTTTGTTTCGCTCGAAATAACGTGATCGTGGGTGACCTTACACCACACGGTTGTTTGGTTGCTCTTATAGTTGATCGAACCACTCCCGTGGCTCGTGGTTGACGAGCCTCCCGGTTCTACAACTTAATTAACATAATTATGCGCCAGAAAAACAGAACTCAGCTGAACATTACTTTTTTTTTTAATTCATTAACGTTTTCTCGAAAATTCTTTTCCTACAGAATACCTTCCACTTTTTCTCGACAAATAGAATTTTCTTAGAGTGTAGGACATTAGAAAAATTGGGAAAATTCTTGTGTACAATTATTCCAAGATTTAATGAAAAGCAACGGGCCAAAAAGTCGATATACCGGTTCGACCTCAAACCGTTGAAGCTTTTTGTACAATCATCGTCAACACGATTACAAAATTCTCTATTCAGTCGTTATAGCCAATGAAAATAGAGACTGAAGTGTCTAAATTCTTAGCTACTTTGGCATCAGGCAAGGATTTGTGGAATTTATGATCGACGGAGCCAGAGTTAGTGGGGAAGGAGGGAAGAGAAAGGAAGAGATGCAAATGTGACAAGTTTTGCAATTTCTAGGTGAACGGAAATGATGTTTGTGACAAATAATCTTTTAAATGTTGTTATTCATCGATGTACGATACACTGCAGATATTTACCAACTTGGTACAAGTTTCGTCGTACATGATGCGAGCCTTTAGAAAAACAACGTTTCCCTCCACGTTGTCCTTGTGATGATAGCATTTTTCACAAGAAAAATTGATTATTCAATAATGAATAGTTAATGTTTGAATTTTTGAATAATGCAGAAGTTTTTGAAGAAAATTTCCAATTCTTTCGATACGACGAGTATACGAAATTTCTTAATCTTTGGATTTTTTAAAAACCTTGGATAGAAATATCGAAAGAGGGGAGATCGAGAGACGAGCCTCCTGGGACGAATGGGCACCGATCAGCAATCCACGTCGTGGTCACACCGGCCAGACCGGCTTACCACGAGGCAGCTCTATTAATTTATACCGATTTAATTTATGATCTTTCGCTCGGAGATAACGATTCTACGTGGTAAACATACCTCCACGCCTCGACCAATCAACGATCGTTTAATCCTTGCAACCTCGATCAGGCCCTCTCATTTAAATAGAAAATCTGTGAGCCCAGAGCGTTTAGTATTCTTCCAATTTTTGTACGATTCACAGTGAACATTTTTCGGTTTTTTTTCTGTACTTCGTTGGACAGTGATTTTGTTACTAGTTTATAATTGTTAATTATTTCTTTTTGTGATTTTTAAAAAATGGTAAGTCTTTTTATTTACTCGATAGTATTTTTGTGCTTGGAAATTTTTCGAGCCCTGTTTTTACGTTTATAGCCAAAGATCTGAAACTTTTGATCAGAATTTTGAGGATTTTTTTCCATTTTCTTCAACAAGTTGATTAATTTTTATTTCTCGCGTCCAACAACCCCTGCGTCTCTCGATAAATTTATATATTTATTCGTTTCAGACTACTTACACCGATAAAGGACCAAAGGTAAGTCTGCCTTCAAAAAGTCTTGGAAATAAAATAATTTTCTCGAATAATTGATAAATCAAATATTCATCATTCAATATTCTAGCCGCTTGGAGGAAACTTTGTGTGCTTCGATCACATAAAACTATGGGTCGGCAATGCAAAACAGGTAAACGGATTGAACCGATAGAAAAAAGAACAAAGTTTGAAAAATTCTAAGATTAGAGTTTTAATGAAATATTACATTTATAGGCAGCAAGTTTTTATACGGCCAGATTTGGTTTCGAGCCTCTGTGTTATCGAGGCTTAGAAACAGGTTCCCGAAAAATTGCTTCACACGCAGTAAAACAAAATAAGGTAAAAATATAAAAGAATTTGAAAAAAAAAAAAAAACTCGTTTTCCAATCGCTCGGACACTACTTTACAAGAGACTTTTCAAATTTTCAGATCATTTTCGTTTTCGAGTCTGCTTATGAACCTAATAATGATGAAATGGCGGCACATCTTGCGTGCCACGGAGACGGTGTCAGAGACGTAGCTTTTACGGTCGAAGACATTGAAGTCATAGTCGAAGTTGCAAAGAAACGTGGGGCTGAGATCGTGCGTGATATTTGGGAGGAAAAAGACAAATATGGAGTCGTCAAAATGGCAACCGTAAAAACGGTAATTACTCATTAGCGATTATAAATTTAAAAGAATTACTTAATATTTTGTTGGTTTCATGTTCATGGGTTGTTTTTTAGTTCGGAGAGACCCTTCACACTTTGGTCGATCGAACAGGATACTCCAAAGATCGTTTTCTCCCTGGCTACGTCAACGAAAAACCAGACCCAATATCCAGGCTTTTGTAAGTTTATTAATCTCGTAATTTTGACGTTTCTCTTCTGATTTATTCCAACAACTAAATCGCAAATTATTTTGTTCAGGCCAAACACTCATCTGGACTTTATTGATCATTGTGTTGGCAATCAACCGGATCAGCAAATGGAACCAGTTGCCAAATGGTAAAACATCAGGAGCCATTTCGTTTTTAATATCTCATCAATAGAGCTCTCTAAAAAAAAGAAAGAATGCACTGAAAAATTCCGGAACATCTTCTAGATAATTTTCCAAATTCCTGAAAAAGAAATGAATATTTATAGAAAATTTTTACATACGTACGAAGATATAATTGGTGAAATTGAATGAATTTTTCTACATTTTTTTCAATAATTAAGGAACTTATTCCTAATATTAGAAAGTTGAGAAAATGTTCGATTCGTTTAAATTGAAACGCGTGTGAACATTCCGTGAAAATTTGAAAAAGACCATTGCCATAAAGGAGGTCAAAGACTAATTAAGAAAAAACATCAGAAATGACAGTTGATGGAATTCTAAATAAAAGAAAATGATGATTTCAGGTACGAAGAGATTCTCCAGTTTCATAGATTTTGGTCGGTCGATGACACTCAATTGCACACAGAGTTTTCAGCGTTACGTTCAATCGTAATGACCAATTGGGAAGAGACAGTTAAAATCCCAATAAATGAGCCAGCACCAGGAAAGAAACGTTCGCAGATCCAAGAGTTTGTCGAGTATTACGGTGGGGCAGGAATCCAGCACATTGCATTAAACACTCACGACATTCTTGGCGCCGTTGAGAATTTGCGTTGTCGTGGTGTTGAGTTTCTTCACGTTCCTGACACGTATTACGAGATGCTTAAGGATCGTCTGAAGGGCAGCGCGACAAAAGTACTGGAAGACATAGAGGTGTTAAAAAAATTGAAAATTCTCGTTGACTTTGACGAGAATGGATATTTGCTGCAGATTTTTTCAAGAAACGTTCAGGATCGTCCAACCCTTTTCATCGAGATAATACAACGCAGAAATCATAACGTAAGAACGAGAATTTCTTGACTACGAAGAGACAAAAGAGGGGGAAAAAAAATTGCATCTGCATTAAAATCCCGTTTTTTTTTCAGGGTTTCGGAGCTGGAAATTTCCAGGCTCTTTTCCAGGCCATAGAAGCCGAGCAGGAGAAACGTGGGAATTTGTAAAAGTAACAGAACATTCGTCGTGCTATGAAATTCAATTAATTTCTTCGTTGTTTATGGAATGAAATTTGTTGAGATTAAAAATCCTTGTCCTCATACATTGTGTATTTAACATCCAACCTTTAAGTTACAAAAATACAGAGCATCGAGTAATTATAAAATATGTAACATACATTCGACCATTTTAAATGAATGATCTGTTTTGCACGTCCGGGCTAATTTCGAAGTCGCCGGGAATCGTGTACGGATGGTAGTCAGCGACAGGACGCGCGCGCGCGCTTTTTTTTTCACGCTTTTGTATGTATCGTGTGGATCTATTGTTGTGCCTGGTGATTATTTTTCTTGTAGCCGTCCTACGTTAGTATATGCAACTATGTATTTAGTCAGTATTGGAAAAAAAACGAGAGAACTCGTAGCGTGACGTGATCGTAATTTCATCGGGTGAATTTTTCAAGATAGAATAAATTCATTAATTTTCGTAGCAGCAGATATTGAAGTGACAACTCGTGAATGTTTCATTTGTTCTTTTCACCATAAGACCTGGGAAAAGCGCTATAATTCTTCGTTAGTTTTTTATCTTCTCTCGCTGTGTGACAAAAACATAAAGGTCGGCCATAATCTAATGAGAGAGTATAAAGCGAATAGGATAGAAGATAGGCAAACATTTTTTAAAGCTCACTCGATTCTCTTTCGCGTTTGATGTTGTGTTTTTTTTCTTTCATTTATTATTTTTTTTATTAATTATGATTTCTTATCGTTTTTCGCAAATTCAGTTTTACGGATAGTTGGAGAATTACCGTGGCTCGGTTAATATTATCCGCAATTCGTTCGACCGGTGAACCGGTTAACGTCAAATTGTCCTTTTCATTTTATTTTCTTCTTTGTTCTCGACAACTTGAGAGTGTTTTTGTGTATTTTGTTTTGTTTTTTTTTTTCTTGTTACTTCACTTTTTACGCAGTGTCGTGGATGCCAAGGCGGAAGACGTCGTGCTGACAGAAAAACGAGTTTCCCAACGGCTTCAGCACAAATATCTGCGAAAACGGATGAGGTGGATCGTCGTCCGCCTGTAATCACACGGGTTCCAAAATTATCGTTTTTTTTATCATTATTTCCCGTACATTTGGTGAATAACGAAAGAGAGAAAATTTTAGTGCAGATTTCATCACAAATCTCAAAAGATTTAACGATTTTTTTGGTCCAGTATCGACTGTTAGAGTTTAGCGGAATTTCGTACATGCGCAAAAATTCTGTTCATCCCTCGATGAGGCATTTAAATTAAAAAAACGTCTGGGTGCTAAAAAGGCACATGCGTGAAATACAAATATTAACAAAATTGGCAATAAAACGAATTGCTTATAATAATAAATTGGTCGACGAGCATGCTGAAGGACGAGAAACGTAAATTAGAATTTGCAAATACCCTAAAAATGATGTTATTGACAGGAAACAGAGTTAATCAAATGATCGATTAATAAAAATCACTGTAATTGCTACTTTGGTAATTCATTGGAAAACTATCGTGGAACTGATTGGCAACGTAAATGATTGGTTCAATTAATAAATTCACTATGTATTGCGAAACATAATCGGTCTCTCTGCTCAACGGAGGAATTGTTAACGACGCAGGACACGAGTTGATTAATAAAAACGAAACAAAAAAATGGAACAAGCTGGCAACGATTAGGATACCAAGGGCTTTACGCTTGCCTGGCATTTACCACGATTCAGGAAGATTCGCCACGACGATCGGCACCGTCGTTAAACCACCTTAGACGCTGTCGTGCAACGCGAGTCTGAAGATGTCGTGCTGCACGAAAAAGCTGGTGCCGATCGGCTTCAGGACAAATGTCTGGGTGTACGCGTGGGGCTGATCCTCATCGGTCTGCCCAACCATCAATAATCACAGACTAAGTGATTTTTTCTTTAATTTTCATTCATAAACTCTGTGTTTTATTATTTTTCTAATTTTTCGACTTCTTTGGAGATGAACTTTTTTCATGGATACCTTTAAAACAGCTTTATCAGGAGAGAAATAGTTTTTGGCTAAAGAAAGAGGAGGAGAATTGCTGAACAGTTATTACTCCTGTGTCTACGAAACAACTACAAACACCAAAGACAAAATATCTGCGACATTGAATCGGATAACAATGTATTTGCAACGCTAAATCCATCATTTATTTATCTATTTATTTGTACTTGGTTGGAATATTTTTCATAATATTCCATTCTTTAACATTTTGTAATTCACTCTTTAGTCGCAACAAAAGTTTGTTTGCTTCGAGTAGCGTTTGGGATTTAATGAAAAATTTACAGGAAATATTTTTGTGAATTGGGAATTCCAGTTGTTTCTTTCTCAATCAATTTATCAACTTTGGAACAATCGTCAGTTTACCGACAGTGAAAGAACTGTCCGAAATATTTAAAATATGGACGTTGTGTTGCAAATATTTTGTTGTGTAAGAAACACGTGTTTTTTTCAATGAAAGAGAAATTTTTGACTAACCTGCAGCCTTCCTAGCACATTGATTAAAACTCCGCCGTCGAACATTGGTTGGGAATCTATGGCCGTTATGACTCGGTTGATCTTTTGGAAACTCAGACTCTGCGAAACGAAGGAAAAAATTCGTCAGAATGAATTCAAGTAACGAGTGAAAATAAAAATACTTACAGTGAGTTTTTCCATTATCTTAATGGCACCCTGAATTTGTAATCCCTCGAACGTCATGAACGACGTTTCGGTCTATGAAATAACAAAAAAAAAAAAGACGAAAGTGAGGTTAGGTTCGGAGAGGTTTTCGGAGCAACGATATCTTCAACAATCTGACACATTTTTCAATGTTAAACAAATGAAAAACTTACGTTGTACATATTTATGAGATTTGGCCTCTGCACCGGATCGTCAAATAACAGGTAATACTGCTGTACGAAACCTTTGCCGATCGCCTCGTACGACGGGTTTAGCGCCATTATCACGTTATTATTTATATTCGTACCTATTATTAAAAATTAATTCAACAATGTATCGTAAAACGGGCAACCGCTCAGCAGTACACCGTGTTCTTATTATAACTTCGTTTTATTATTTATTTCTCCCTATATTTATCTTCTTCTTAAAGTATATATTTTTTTGAGTTAAGAAGAAAAGTGATAAACCGACGAAATGATCCTAATGAAAGGACACAACGATGCCGAGAAACATCCCTCGTGCGCCGCCACCGCCGCCACTTGTAAGTCGCCCATAAAAAACGATCGCCGCTTGAAATCGCGTGGCTATCGAATCCGAAAAAAGTCCGACCGATGACGCCACTCGCCGGGTCCAGCACGTGGCGCCAGTGACGGAGCAAGTAACTTTTCATTAAATTTATTTTCCGTTAAAAAATAAGCTTTCTGGAGAATTTAAAAAAGCTTGCAATGAAAGAAACGATTCAAACAACTGTTCATATTTGAATTTTCCAAAACAAAGAATAATTTGTTTTAGTTTTTTATGGATTGCAATAAGCTTCTCCAAATGTTTGAAAATACATCGATTTTATTGAGCAAAAAATAAGAAATGCTGCACATTCTGACGTACTCAGACCTTTAAATATTTTCAATGTTGCGCATTGAACCTCTGCAGCGTCTTATTTGAAAGACGTCTTTTATACATTGAAAAAAATGATTCGAAGCTTAATAAAACTAGAGATATATTCCAATGCAGAATGAAATGGACAAAAAAATGATTATGAGGAGGCTTAGAAAAAAAAAATTGGGATGAAAAAAAAAGATAAATCATTAAATTATACAAAAAATGTGTTGGCTTGTATTTTATTGATTATACGAAGTATCGTAAAATCTCATTTGAAAAATGAATATTTTCAGCAAGCAAGACACGCGAGTATCCACTCGATGTTGCATAAGTTATCAAAGACCTAAACTGTCGTGTACATAAAACAATTAATAAATCAGGATCGAATGAATAATGAATTTGTAAAAAAATGCCAGTTTTTATTTCTGCTCGTTGAAGTTTTCCGCTGACTGTGCATCTGTCGAGGTTTTGTCATTTGAATCGCGAAGAACGAGAATGAAAGCGAATAAGAGAATAAAGAAGAAAAAGTCGCCTTTGATTTGGAGATTGCTGAAGAGGTATCTCGCAAATTCCAGTATCCACGGTGTAAGATATCTCGTGGAAGATGGACGTCACTGGAGCGAACGGTCAATTATTCAATTTTTTATCACCAAAAGATTTTGCTAAAAGAAAATTTAATTAATGGGCATATTCGAATCCAATTTTTTCCTGTTTTTAGACTTTTCTGGCTCCTTGCTTGTGGCCTCAGTTGGTGGGGATGCGGGATACTTATTTCCGGAGTAGTCAACGAGTTCCAAAACCGAAGGACAGCTATTAGTGTCCAAACTAATTATCTTGGCTGGCCAATCGAACTTCCATCGATTCATTTGTGCTCAATGCCAACTCCCGATTCTGGAACATACATTACCGCGTACGTTGCCACATAAATTTCAACTTTTTGATATTTTTCTTGTAATTCAATCGACTTTTCTACCATTTTGAAACGATTCCAAAAAAGAACAAAAGTATGAATTTATTTATTTATTTATGTTTTACGTATATTTTGAACCAAAACTTTTCCAAATTTTGACCGATTTGGATAAACTTTTTTTGTCGGAGAAGTTCTCGAGATCGTTGCACATTAATTTCGTGACGATCTGATGATAAATCTGATATTTTTATAAACAATTTGCGTGTCTACAATTTTTTTTCTTATTGTTTCTTAAGAAATGCAAAAATCGAATGTTTTGTCAAATAAATCGTTTCGTGCATCAAAAATCATGTTTTTAAACCATGACATTTTTGACCTGATTTTTTTAAGCGAACGTAACTAAAAATTGAAAAATAATAAACTTTCCATCGAAGCTGAAACCCATTTCAAAAAAACACCTAGAAAGTAAAATGAAAAAAACTTCATGAGAATACTGCGGGTTATTGTTTTAAAGGGTTTTTTATTGTTCTTATTTATACTCTCGTCACTAGTTCGGGTCTGTGTGACCCATTTTTCGTAGGTATCAGTTTTCAATCCAAATTTTTCGCCTCATCCTTTTCCGACTTATTTTTCATGACTTTAAATACATATATTTATTATAAATTTCGAAGAGTATGGAAGAAAAGAAATGTTTATAAAAAACTTGACATCGATCGAACGATGGGATACGAGCGCAATCTTCCCGAACCTCATGGCGCCGAGGCTTTCGAAGGGCTGGCAAAAGCGGTAATCATTTTTTTCCATTTTAATTTCTCGACTTTGAAATACTTACGACTTTTGCAAAAAAAAGGAAAAGAAACGAAATTTGACAGTCTTTGTGTAGAACGAACCTTAAATATTTTTTCCACGACCATTTTTGTTCATGGTGAAAAAGATGAAACTCAATTGTTCGAAATTGTTCGAATGGTGCGAATGGAATCGTGAAGAAATCGACTGTTGCTCAGCGTTCAGGCCACTGGCCACACCAATGGGTTCCTGCTTATCCATCAATTCCATATTCACCACGAATTTCAACAGTAGTACGAAGAGTGATTACGAGATGCATAGGTTTCAGCTGAAACGAACAAAACCGGATTCCCTGAGAGTACGATTTATGGACGAAGAATACTGGGACAAATTTGAAAAAAATTACAACGTGCGTGAAAAACATTATTTTATGTTTAAATAAATACAATACTAATCTTTTATTATTCATTTTTTGTGTTTTTTCAGCGAATTCACCAAAGAAACATGCTTTAAAATTTTTAGAAGTTTTATTTTAAAGATAAATATATGAATAAAAAAAGATTTTTATGCATTTTTCTTTTCATTGAATTTATTTAACTTTGTCAATTTTTTTATTTTTTCATTTACCTTGCGCAGTTGTATCTCATGGGAAATACCGAAATTCCATCACTCACGACAGGTCACGACAAACTGATTGAAGGCAGATGGAAGTCGAGTCAAGTCGTGAAGATTGATATTGTTCAACAACCGACTTATAACGAAAACGGTGTCCGGGGCGTTCCTATCGAAAAAAGAAATTGTCGATTTATGGATGAAAGGAAAGAAAATTCGAAAATATATCGATTATATAGTTATGATGCTTGTGTTATAGAGGTAATATTAATAAATGTTTTGCCAATGACGTAGCAAAGACGAGAGCAAAGAAGGAAACCTAAAAAATTGGGTTTTTAGATGATTTTCATTGAAATTATAAAATTCGATTGATTTGAATGCAGCTTTTTTTTCAAAATGACATATAATGTTTCCACTGCTGTCTAATATGAATAATTTTTCTCAATTAAGAGTTCGATTAGCCCGAAAATATCGAAAAAACGATTTTTTGTCTCCCATTCTCTTGAAATACACTTTTCGTTAGAGATGAACAATAATAATTATTAGAAAATAGAAAAAACATTGAAATCGAAACATTTTTTATGTTAAAAATATTAGAATATTAATATTTTTGATGAAGTGTAGTACAAAATGTTGTAAATACAAACAAAATAAATGTCCAAACGATTTTGCAATCGTTCAACTTATTCCTCAAAAATTAATTCTTCATGATGGAATATCGAAGAAACTTTGAATTGAAATTTATAAAAATCAATGAAAAAGCAATATTTTTTTACGTTCCTTGCTCTGCTCCAGTTCTTGTATAAAACGATATAAAATTGGACTACTTAGTAAAGAAGCTCGTCATATTTTTTCCAGGCAGATTTGGCGCGCATGTACAATATTTGCAATTGCATTAGTCATATCTATCCACGAGCTCCATCAATGTCGATCTGTAATCAGACTCAGTTGAAGTGCGTCTATGATTCGTCTTCATTGATTTACAACAATCAATATTCCGAATGCTTGCCTGATTGCGAAGCAACTTTGTACACATCTTTGAAAAACTTTAATTCCGAAGGGAGTAACGGACCGGCTCATTTCGAAGTGAATTTTTTGCCCGGCCCATCCAGGCGATACGTGCGTTACGTCGTTCACAGCAAATTGGACGTTGTTGGTAAATGTTTTATGGATTTTTGCGGGTGCCGCAAACATTGTCCCTTTTTTCCCTTTTCCTCAGTCCCTCTTTTTCTTTTTCTTGCACAAAGTTCGCATTCTCATTTTGCACCCAGTACAAATATAGCTTTGTGTTGCTATAATTGATGCTGCACGCGGTCAACTTTATTCTTCTTGTTTGAATTTCCCAAGTCTCGGTGGGCGGTGCGTTGGGTCTCTTCGTCGGTGCGAGTATTCTGAGCCTGGTCGAAATTCCGTACTGGATCTTCATAAGAGGCGCGGATGACGACGACAGCGACGGTAGTCAAGTTCAAAAAGAGAATTGAAGTAAAAATTCAATATTTCACGTTGAAATTGAGTTGATTATCCAGTTTGTCTAAAAGTTTGTGTAATTTTGACTTCTGTGGAAAAATAAAATTGATTATAATTATAAAAACATATAAGAAATGAAAATAATTGTAAAAAGCACGTGGAAAAATAAATCATACGCGAGCAGCTTGAATCCCACGAAATTTACGATTGAGATTCCATCGATATATAACCAATGACCTTTCACGTCGAGGGGTAAATAAATAGTTGTCGACCCTTTATCAGCCATAAATAAATCACGACGTTGGGAAGAATAAAAAATTCTTATCTGATTACCGCTGCGTCGAGTGCTCTCATCTATAAAAGTAAAATGTAACAAGTGTTGGTTGCAGTTGACGAAAATGTCTGATTCGAAGATCGAGAAGAAATCGTGTGAGACGTCAAATAGTCGAGAGCTATTGACAGCGAAGGATGCTCGAAAATTGGCGGAGAGAATATTTGGAAGGGACGTTGAAATTCTGGATTACGCGACGTCTCGATACAGCGAAGAAAAAATAGGTTATCTCGGATCGCATCAGCGTCTAGTGATGACCATTCGAGAAAAAGTCAACGAAAATTGTTCTCCGATAACGACCTTGAGATTTTTTGTAAAGGCGATGCCTTACGAGGTTCCCACTCAAGCTGAGTACGTTTGCGAGAAGGGAGTATTCAAGCAGGAGACATATTTCTTTGAGAACGTAGTGCCCGAGCTGAGCCACGGTTTTAACATAAGTGAGCCATGGGCGCCCGAATGTTTTATTATCAAAGAAGATTGTCTGGTATTCGAGGAGCTTGGAAGTTGTGGATTCGGAATGAGACCGAAGCTTTTTAACGAGGAAGAGATACGTGCGGGTCTCGGTGCAATCGCGAGATACCACGCAGCTTCCTTGCACGCTGAAGCCAGACTCGGTCGTCCATTGAACAAACTTTATCCGGATGCGTTCGAGGAAAGAGCTTTTCTTCATCGTGGCAATCAATACCGTTGGTATCTCGCTGGCGTCGACGTCGCTGTGAGAATAGCTCAATCGTTGTGTCTCAATGCGAAAGCCATTCCGGCAGCGTGTGATCGTGTCTTCGATGCGATAAAACCTTCGCTCACCAAACAAAACGTTGCGAGCCACGGCGATCTCTGGTCGAACAATCTCATGTTCGACAAATCTTCTCCTCCTCGATGTCGTCTCGTTGATTTTCAACTCGCACGTTATTCTCCACTCGGTCACGACGTCGCACAGTTTATTTACTTGTGCGGATCCCGAGAATTCCGCGAACAACACGAGCAGCAAATGCTTCGCTATTACTATCAATGCCTCAAGGATTCTCTCAAATTAGCATCAACCACTCCCGTCAAAACTCCATCCTGGCGAGACCTCGAGCTTGGCTACGAAGAACAAAAACTTGGAGCACTCGTTACAGCCGTCATGTACTTTCCTACTGTACTTCTCGATGGTATCACCGGCGCCGAGATCATGAACGATCCGAAAACTTACGAGAAATTCGTCATGGTCGATCGGCGAGAGGCAGTCCTTGAAAATATGCAACGAGACCCGGAGTATCGTCGACGACTCAACGAAGTTGTAAGGGAACTCGTTGAAATGTCTTTGAAACTTGACGAGCTACCTCAACCCTGTTAAAAGATAAAAGAGCATCCGGACCCGAAGCATTTGATTACTTTAGTTTTAATTTTTATAATTCTAAAAAACTTATAAAAAAACAAGGAAATTATGAATTAGGATGGATAAAAAGGAGCCAGTATAAAAATGATCGAGTCGTAAACAATTAATAAAATTGTATTTCCCTACGAAGTTCCGGGAATTCACATGGTAGTTTCGCTGGGAAAAATAGAAGCCAAAAAGCTCCAATTGTAGCTCAACATATCTGTCTTTGATTCGGAATTTTGGTCATCTTCGTATTTGGTGAAATCGTCGGGAATTTCCTTGTTGATTAGGGCAGTTGTGAATTGTGATGACTCGTCGTCATCGTCGTCGTCGTTATTATCAGCAGCGCTGTCGTTGGCCGAATCCCGAGAGGGTAAGCCATTCATTTCGCTGTAATGAAAAAGCGCCACGTGACAATATTTTTTTCAGACAATTAAAAGGACAGAGAATGATGAAGATTGTGTTGAAATGAAAAAATAAAAATAAAAATAAATAAGAAAAGAAGATTTTGTTACCTTGACAGATTGTCGCCTTGGATTCTTGACTTTTGAGTATTGTGAGCTCTCAGGGACAGAATAAAGGGAGCACATAACATTCTCATGGGCGGTAAAGTGTGCGCCGGAACAGTTAAAAGCTGAAACAAGAACATTAAAGATTTTATCACTCATTTGGCACAGTCTCTCACGGAGGCTATTGCTTTTGCGTGTACACGCTCTCGTAATAGTCGTCAACTAAGTAAACTATGTGTTGTACGAGACCGAGATGTTTGAGGCTAAAGCCACGACCTGAATTTAAGATTTTCCTTAATTAACTACTTCAGATCTGGGTTGATTCGTCGTCTTTGTGGTTTTACGGGGGAAGGCTATATCAACACCTACACTCTCATCCCCCATCGGAATATTCCTCCACGTCTTTGTAATCTTGCCATTCGTTATTTAGTCTACACTAAATAATTAACAGTATTGCGAGAACGAGCTCGAGAATTCATAACTTTCGATCAAACATAAGGAACATAATAACTAAATGCATACATCGCTCGTCCTTTGTCGCAAAGGAATTGATGTGCGAAAGGACTAATATTGGAAAATCGAGAGCGAGGGTTTCCACACTTGGAACTCTAACTCGCTCTATCTCTTTTCTTCTATCTCAATGCAGGGCCATGAAACTTTGTACCTTTGTCCGCGCCTCTTCGTCCCGATTTCACGGTTGCTCGTTCAACTGTTCAACCAACAGTCAGCATCGATTTTCAGAACGGAGGATGTACATGTGACACGTTTTCCCTATCTTTCTGTCTCTCTGCGATACGCCCACGTGGCAGACAAGAAATGAAGAGAAAGAAAGAGGCCGTTGGCTGTTTCGGACAATCGTTTGTGTTTGATAACAATTATTATTCATTTATTTCCAAAATTAAACGAAATAAATGACAGGACTAAAGAAAGAAGAGAGAATGAGGGATTGCTAAGAATATGATACAATCGAAGAAACGAAAGGACCCAAATATCATCGAGAAAGTATGTGGGCACGAATAAAAAGTGTAGCTTGACGAAGAAGAACTTTGTCAGGGTATGTGGTGGCACGTAAAAAATAAAACAATTGATTCAACACCGTGACCATTAACCCCGTTGAACTGGTACGATTCGCTGAAAACTAAAAGACTCTCGGAGTGCAAACTGTAGTGAGGCAATTAAAGTGTGATTCGTAAGTTCGTAGGAAGAATTTTAATTGGTGTGTGTTCTGGCTGTGAGTGACTAGCTCGTTGGCCTGACGTTATTCAGCCGGACTATGACGATCGTCGCGGAAGTGCGTAAGTTCTCGGATTCCAGATTTCACATGTTTTTTCTCCAAAGATCTGTCGTTGACGTCATAGAGGGTGAAAAAAATGAAATACATTTCTTCGAAGTAACAAAGTTGTTGTCGAAAAGTGAGAATAGGACGAGTGCGTGATGACGTGAAGGAGAAGTTTATGTTCGGTGAATGAAGGAACGGTCCAGGTGACGAATGTACGTAGTTACCACCCACGTGAGGGAACTTGCTCGATGCTTATGAGCGAAGAGAGAATGAGAGAGAGAGAGAGAGAGAGAGAAGGAGGGAGAGAGAAAGCGATGAAGGGGGGTCGACGAGAACGTGGAAAGGGTACCGCCTCGAGCTGTCTATATTAAATCATGGCGAGGCTTCCGAAAGGTCCAGTAGCGAACGAAACGTCGCGGGCAACCCGAACCGGAGCTGACTGGATAGTAAATTGTATATTCTTCGTCTTTATAATCGGCCATTTGAGCGAAAGGTCCTCTTTCTCTCTCTCACCAAATCATCAACGAGAGTAGTAGAGTGGAGAAATATTTTTCTCGCTGTACTTCCTGGTTATAATCAGCGGAGGGATAAGCATAAAAGGAACGGAAGATACGAGTCGACCGGTAAGACTGGTGTCCGTGTCGTCCGAATTCTTCAGCGAACCCAACGTCGCCGCCATCCACGTGGTCCACAAACACACAAACAACAATCTTCTGCCTAACGAATCTGCGAAAGATAAAGATCGATCGAATGAAGCTGGGAAATACGCTTATCGTACCGATTCTGTTGGCCATCGCCTTCATCCTGATCGGCGTTGCGAGTGGATTTCCCGCGAGCGCGCCAGAAGCAGTGAGTAAACATCGAAGAACACTCGGAGTACGTTTCGCTGTCATTTTCGTAACTTTTTTATTTTTTATTCTCGTTTCTTTCTCTTTATCTCTGTCTCTGTCTCTCTTTTGCTATTTGACTTCAACCTCCTAATCATATTTCACTAATTCCAACCGCGAAAATTGGTACCCTCGTGTTTTACGGTGTCCCTTGATGAAACCCGCTTCGCTAGTCTCGTTAACGTTCGCTTTCCGGATGCAACGATCCGTTTCATTGCGAGAGGTCGAGGCGTTACTCGCTTGTGTTTTGCGAAGGGTCACTATCCTCTCCCTTTATCTTTTTAACTCATATGTACGCAGTATTCACTGCTCTTATACGTATAGATATATTTATCCTCTAACAGGCTTCTCTCATTCGATATTTGAATCTCTCATGTACAACGTAATAATTTCACGTGTCTGTAGGCGATTACACGATCAAGATTTCGTGCTGTTGATTTCTTGTTTTTTTGTTGCTCTTTTCTTTTCAATTTCTTTTCTCTCATTTATTCGATTTCACAGGCGATGGAGAATATGCGGCAAATACCACAATGGCACTGTCTGCGATACAGAAAATTCGATCTCGTACGTCGCTGCCGGAATTATCGGATCGCCAGGAAACACTGACCTATGAGAGCCTCATCCGTAAATCTGAGCACTTTCACGACCCACTTGCCAAAGATCTACTTAAAGTCGAGCCAACGAACGACGCTGGTGAAATTTCTCACGCGTCTTGTCAAACTTGCGGCTATCGTTGTTCGTCCTGTCAAGAGAAATCGAGCCTCCACAACCCGAGACCGCTCCAACGAGGCATCCTTCGAGATTATTCATTCAATTCTACCCCCACGCATTTGAAAATACTATACGAATATCTCTTTTGATCTCAAACGACGAAAGAATAGAAGCTATATTGTAATAAAAAGCAATGAGAAAATATGGACTCGAGAGAATAACGGAGGTTCGAAGAGTTTTTCCTTTGTACGGAACGGCCGTGCCTTACCTCCTGGGCTATTCCTTTTCCTGGCAAATTCAGCTGCTCGTGTATGTAAGGCTGTGCTCGATCCGGCACTGACGTTTCCGCAGCTATCAAACTGCTGAACGCTGTGCTCGGTAAATTTCCACTGATTGTTAAGTTCTCCAGGGATATTGCCGCTTCGGACTCCGATTCCAGTGTCAAAAGTTCCTGCGTTGTATTTGCAAACAGAATTTATCATTCAAACTCCCTCCAAAAGACGCTGACACTTGGGAATTTTTATTTTTTTACTTTTTAATGCATTTCTTTCGCATTTACCTGATTCGAATCGAGGAAAAATAGCTGAGACTTTCTCTGCCAAGGTTTCACCGCTGAACCACGTTTTTCCTGTGGATGCGGCACGAAACATGCTCCCAGCATAAAACTATCGTCATCCACGAGACTCTTTCTCGTGTAAACCGGACGCGCCGATCGTGGCGTGAATACAAACACTGTTAAACGTTTTTTCCATTCAATTTTTCGTTATTTATTTTATCCATTTTACGTTTTTGTGGCTCATTACTTACGCGAGTTGTCTGAAGTAATCGCGGCCATGTAATTCGATATCGGGTCCGCTGTCAGGGTCGTTAATTTCAAAGGAACACTCCATGTCATACTCAGTGTCAAAAGATTCCAAACTGCTATGTGTTCCGACGAAGCTACGACCACTAGATGGCAAGATTCGTGCCTCCCGAATTGTACGTGTCTAAAATCACATAAGTTTTTAAATAAATTTATGTTGTGCAGATTTCTCCCATAAACAATTATTTAAATTTCAACTGAATTACTTTCATTTTGACTTTTATAAAAAAAAAAGGTAAATAAATTGTACGAATTTGTTAAAAATGTATTAGTCAAAAAAAATACAAATGAATCATTTTTCTCTAGTCATCGATTATAGCAAAATGTTAATAAACAAATAAATTGTTACATAATTGAGTTTAAAAAATCAACTCGTTTCTCTGGACCTGAAAATCGTGTTTTTTTTTCTTACATTTTTATACCTTGAATAATGACTTACGTTATGGTTTGTGGATAACGACTGTGTGTTAAACTGCATTTAAGTGTGCTCGACTCGGGAGCCCAGATGGTAAGGCTGGATGCGAAACTGACACCAAGAAGCGAACCATCAATCGCGAATCCTGCGTCCGTTGATGGCAAATTCCGGTACGTACCGATGCCGTAACATTGCCAGTGTTTGGTGTTTTCTGTCATATGGTGAAAAAGGAACGTACTTTCACAAAAAATGTTGCCGTGAAATTTAGATTTTAAAGAATAGAAGAAAAGTTATTTGGACGCACTGTAAATGGACGATGGCTCCGCAAGAAACCACAGCTTGAATTTGTTATCTTTGCCAGTTGTTACCGCCAGTATATTGTCATCGTCGAGAGAAGCATTCGGTTGAAATTGAAGAGCGTTGACCCCGAATTCGTGTGGCAATTCTATCGATGTGTTAAGCGTGAATCTGAAAAAAAAAAAAAAAACCTAATGTTTTATATTCTTGCGTGTTGTGAAAAGTATTTATATCGAAAAACATTATTTCAAAGATTGTCAAATGAAAAACCATCAATGAAACTCCATCCAAAAAATGATGGAGGGTTATTTTTTATAGAAAATGAAAAATTGACGGCATTTCAATCTTTCTTGTGCAATTTTGGGTTTAAAATTGTATCTTTTATTATTTTTTAATAATTGTTAAGAAGAAACGTAAGAAGGACAATTATTGAGATTTACTTTCTTGAATAAAGAGAATTTGAAAGAAAAGTTAATAATTCTCAGAAGATTGTGAATATAAATCTGTAAAAAAGGATTCAATTTTTTTTAATTCCATGGGTTGAATTCCAGAGATATCGAAGAAATACGACGAAGTCAGATTCGTTTCTATTTACAGTGTTTCTTTTCAAAAACTTACATCTGTTTCTGCGCGTCAAAATGCCAGAATTTCAATCTAACTTCAACGTTGGATATTTTATCATCCCGTTCCTCTACCGTCCCCATCCACGAGCCATCGTGATTCAAAGCGATCTTCGTCACTTCCGTATTTACTATAATAACACTCCGTTCTTGAGTGAGAAGATTCTGGGCTGTAATATGAACCTGAAGAGGAAAAATTGTCACGTTAGTAATAGATTCATTCGAATAACCATGACGTTTCAAAATTTGTTGATTCATCAACGTTTCTTACATTGTATAAAAGACTTTTTGTATGTGTATCGAAAAACTGGACGTGGCCTGTCCGGCTGTTAAGGACGAGACTGTTAGTTCGTGGGTCGAGAATCAATCCAGCAGGGAAAAGGTCTTTTCTCGAAGTTGTGACGCCCCACGTGAAATTTTGGATCGAGGCAGTGAGTCTCTGCTGAGGGTTGACGACGATGATTCCTGGAAATTTTGTATATTCGTAAATTAAAGTTGTTAAATAAAGTTCGATCTTTATCTTAATTATTTCTCACCGTTGTCCAGCGTTGACACAGCTACGTAAAGATTTTCCGGCGCTATCGTTAAATGTTTGATCGGAGCTGGTAATCTTGGGAGGAAAATTTTTTGATGAGGATTTGCCAGGGTCCATTTAACGAGGACACATTCGCTTCCACCGGTGTACATGTGACCGCCTGAATTTGAAAGTGACAAAAATTGACGTGAAAATACTCATGCGAGTCGTAAGATTTATGTTTTTTTAAAGAATTTAATATTTATTTGTTGTGACGTTAATTACCAGATTTACTGAAAGCTATTTCCGTCACTGGCAACGTATGCCAATGGTAAGTTCCCTGAAAAGGTCTTTTAGCGAACAGATTTTTCCACACAACCACACGACCGCTTGAATCTCCGGTAGCAACACATTCCTCCTCCGGGTGTCCTGCGACACAAGTCAACTTTCTGCCGTGAATACCAATTTTGTGCCTGAAAAATAGAGCGCAAAAAATTAACAATTGTATTGGCTCCGAACGGTTGATAAATGTGAGAAAATGCGATAGAAATTTACAATGTTCCAGATAAATTCCTCCCGGGATCCAATATGTGGAGATCCACGTCTTGTACCAACGCCACGAGGTTGTTTCCATTGTTTCCAATGATGTCCAAGTGATACTCGTCGCACAGGAGGCTAAAACAAAATTCTACGTTATCTACCACTCCTGATAGAATTTTTCTGCTTTCTTGAGTGGAAAACTTACTCTTTTACTACGCATTTTGTTGATAATCCACTGTCGAGGTCCAGCAGCACGAGATTTATAAGATTTGGACTTTTTGTGACGTAAGATACTAAAGCTTGACTTATGTGCTTTCCCCATGGACTAGTGTAACTTACAATGTGGAACGTGCTGATCCTGGCGTCTTTTTCAATGTTTAATTTCTGTGAATGTCCAAAGTATCGATAAACATTGTTAGTCAATTGTCAATGATACTTGGAATACTTTTTTTTTAAATCTGTACTAAGAGAAGAATATCCGGTGAATTTTCTTACCAATTTTTTTAGAACCAGACCATTCTGACTATTCCAATTGACAAGATCTCCCGTCTCTGTACAACCAATTATCGTATTGACGTCCTCAAAGTGGTGGGAAATTCCGGCGATTCTATTATCCGTGGGTTCAAACTCTCTGACAAAATCCCCAGTCTGCGTACTGTAAGTACGAATGACCTGCTTCCATACGACGTAAAGAATTCTGTGAAGTGAAAAAAACTGTTTTATGATCGACGGAGGAGAAAACTCAGTATTTCCTTCACGTCCAGAAATTCACTACCCTTTGAGATAATATTTATCAATGATTAATTCGAAAGATTGAGAATTTATGATTTATGAAATTATTTATACGTAGTTGCGCAAAAACATGTCAACATTTTGACTGCTTGTGGCAAACGTTGTTGATTTTTACACAAACACGATTAGAATATTTCGCAAGTCAGTGCAAGTTTTCATCTTCTCTGACTGGAGTGTTAGTTTTTTTGACAGAGTGTAGTGAGACGACTACTTTGAGGAAGATTGATAATTTATTTAAGATAATACCGTCAATTGAAAAAAAAATATAAATCGAACTTACTCGCCATCGTTGGAAAACAGTGGACGATGATCAATGATACTTCCTCCACCTTTTCTCTTGACGATCAAGTCGTCGACGTCTATAACGTTCGAATTTATAGGTTTGGTCGTCGTTGAAGGTATTAATTGCATTTTATTTCGCGTATTTTGACAATATTTATCCCGTAATAACACTATATCGAAATATAAAATTCACTCAATTAAAACCGCGCATTTTATATCCACTATATACAGGAGCGTTTCACTAATTTTAATAAATTTTTTATTATTTATTATTTTCACACTAATGTCCGAGACACATGTGCGAATCAGCTCCGGAGCCCGCGTTGCGTGCACGCGTTCTTGAAATCGAGTTCGAAAAAGAGTCGTCAGGAGGCTCTACTTACTGGACCTATCACGTGGCGTCATCTGTCAGATTTTTCTCAGAAGTTTTCCTCGAGTTGAAGAGTTGCAAAAAAATCCGTGGGATGGCCCTGCTCGGTATTTCGCCGGCCCAGAGTACGCGCGATTTCAATATTTCAAGCTTCAAATGCTTCAAAAGTCCCGACCGTCCCGACTAGAGATGGGCGATATTAAAAAAAAAATCGATTTTCAAATAATCGATTATACCAACAATCGATAACTGAAAATCGATTTTTCAAGAAAAAAATCGAAAAATAATCGATTAATCGATTTTTTCAAAAAGGCTTGATTATACACAAAAAAATGAATTTGATCCACAACTTTTTCACCTAAAGTTAAAAAAAACGCCGCAAGATATATTTTTTAATCCAAAATTGATATATTTAATCGATTTTTCAATAATTAACAAAGTTCCTGAAAAATTTGGAAAAAAATCCAGTTGCTCATCCAGCAGGGCACCAGAAGTTATAAATCGTTATCTGCAATATAAATTTGAACGTTATTTTTTGATTAGTTTTAATGATGCGGTGACACAAAAAATAATTAATTTATAAGCACAGCATATCACCAGAGGATTTTATTAATTAAAAAGTATAACAGAATAAGAAAAAAGGTACAATAATTACATACATGCATTCATTTTTTATTTTCCTTTCTGAACAACGAGTCGGTACCGCGACTCTGGATAAAAAACTTCCAATCTCATAAAAAAAAAAACAAAAATTAAAATATATAACGGCAAAAAACAACCATGAGGTTTATTCTTACATATTTGAGTTCATACCAAATAAAAATATCTTACTTTTCTCCATTGTCACTAGTAGGAAACAAATAGCCACCGAGAGTAAAGTTCGTTTCGTTGAGACTTCTCACTTTTCACTGAGGTTATGTTCTTTCTTTGTTTTTTTCTTTTGTTCTTTTTGATTTCACTAACCGGCACCAACAAGAATAATCGCAATTTCAAATCTGGAATATATATATTCTCTCCGATCAGTTCCGATATCATCCGATGGCGGCCATAATCGATATCGTGGCCAAAATATATCGAAAAATCGATTAATCGGGAAACCAACAATCGCTGAAAATAATCGATTTTTACTATGAAAATAATCGATTATATGAAAATCGATTATTATCGCCCATCTCTAGTCCCGACCCTCCCCGCAGCTAAACTTCGTAGTCGGTTTGGTTTTTGTTTACATTTTCGTATTGTGTGATTTAGTCACTTTGTCTTTGTGTCGCGCACGTTCCAGGGATGGAAGGATCGTTTTCGCTCATGTACCACGGTTCATGTACTGCTCGATTGTTTACTTTTTTTTCATAACAAAGGATTCAACCACCTGTAGCAAAAGCGTCTGTTTTTGACCTTGGCGAATTTTGTAGCTTCAGTGTCATTCGTCTTTTTTTTTCTTTGATTACGATTTTTCGGTCTGACGAAAGGAAACACGAGAGCAGCACTTGTTATCTTTCGAAAATGAAACTCTAAACCCTTCCCACTCGTTCTAATCGAAGAGTGTCGGATTTCAACGACTGAGTAGCGGCCCTCAAGAGAAACTTCACTGCGCGTTCCTTTTTTTTTTATTCATTTGTGCCGTGCGAAAAGCTTCGTTTCTTAAACAAAATTATCTACAAGAATTCTGACAGTATAAAAGAACAAAAATGCCGAAAAAACCACCGAGAAACGCTTTTTGGTACTATATGGCAGAGTGGAAAGCAAGCGAAGAAAAAAAGGGACGGATTTTTCCGAACGGTTATCGAGATGTGCAAGCCTGTCCGGAATGTAACGACGCATGGCGGGTGAGTTTTACAAAAAAACTAAAGGGATTTTTGAAAACTTTGTTTATCCAATTACTGTTTAAATTATTAGATAACATTTTTTTTCACTACTATTTTTTTTTTAAATATAAATTCCCAGGCAAATTGAAACTTTTCAGAAGAAAATTGATTCAAAACTCAACGTATTTTTATTTTATAACTCATGTTTTCTTCTGATCTTGATTTTAAGGCTCTTACACCAGAGCAAAGAGCTGTTTACACGAACAAAGCAAAAAAAGGCAAATCTGAACTCGAAAATTGCAAACAAACATCCGACGGAAACTTTGTTCATTTGATCGAAGCTGAGCAGCAGAAAGAATATGAATTTGTACTTAATATGGAAGCTCAACTACGGCAGGTCATCTCTGATGCAAAAAAATACAACAGTAGGTTTTTTTTTTCGTTATTTCGGATATAATTTTTTATTGATAATATCCATTTAGCTGAGTCCAAAAAATTCAATTGTATCTTCTCATTCCTCGTCAACAAAAAGCATTTTTTCAAGATTTTCAAAGATCCATTCTTCACTCTTTCTTTTGCTAATAGATGTTTTTTTTTTCCTTAATTGTTGATAAATTTTTTTGCTGAAACCAACTGTTCTCGTTTGATAAAAAATTCTGTCAAAAAAGAGATAAATTTGGTGAAGCCTCAAGATCGATCGTTATTTAACTCTCAATGTTGGCAAAATCTGGATCTGAAGTAGACTTGACGTTTCTTCATGCAAGTGCAAGCGTTAAAAGTCGATTGTTATTTTTTGCAGTGCTCAAGACTCTCCGTTTTCCGTTCATCCATATGAATTATTACTACATGAGAAAGCCGGACACAGGCCCCGTAGATTACTGTCCAGCGGAATTTGCCATTGGCGAATTTTCCATTGAAAATGGTTTGAGTCGTCACTATCACGAGATTGTCAGAACAACTCTTCATCTTGGTTACACGAGAGAAGCGATGGAAGTGAGTGAAAAGACTCACAAGCTTCACTGGGACCTGCCGATTGGAGAGGGCGACTGGGCAATAATGTATTACCAATTAATGCAGTTCCTCGAGCCCCTCAAAGAAAACGATGTGCTGCCGCCAATCTATACATCGAAGAAAATCTCTCATCTTCTGCCTTCGCTGTTCCGACGAATGGCAGAGGCTGTCGGTCTGTTCGAAATTCAATCCATTAACTTTTTTCCACTCAATTATTTTGTTCCAATTCTATTTTAATTTTCTTCCTAAAGGTCAAACTCCGGAAAAGTTTGTTGTCTACAGTCTCGAGTCTCTTTATGGTCACATACTTCGTGCAGTGAGTCATCATCCGGAAAGCAAAGTCTTGGCCGTTTTGGCTGAAACTCAGCTGGACAAAGAACTCTTCGCGTACACTCCGAACATCGAATGTGACGTTAGTTGAATAAACAAAAATATTACGCTCAATTATTCTTCACATTAATTATTCATAATGAGAAATCGTCGACGATAATGGAAAAAAAAAATGAAATCGATAAATTGGTCATTTTTTCTTCGTTTTATTACAATTTTTTTGATTATTTCTTAGTATCATAAGACTCAAGATGGCACGAGTCAATTCTGCAGTCTCTCGATCATCCGACAATGGGCTTTCGAGTTTTGTGACCAAGTCTGCAAGTCACTCGACGTCAAAATGATTCCGGGAGTTCATTGCCCTGACACGATGGAACAAAAGTTTAGACGCAACGCTCACAACTCCAGCTTCCAGTCTTCCGTCACCGACTGCAGTGTCCGTGTTTTGTCGGCCACTGGTGTTAGTTTTTTCTCTCCTTTTTTTTAAATTCGTTTACTTATTTTTGATTATTTGCACGAATAAAATATGAAAAAATCAAATTCTTACAGGTCAGCCAACAACATCGCATTTCTGTGTCCGAAAGATCACGGGACGAGGCAGCTCATAGACGTAAAAATAACGAACGAATCGAGATCATTGATCATTCACGCATCAAGTCTCCGGAACGACCAAAAAGTCCTAAACCTGCTCCAGTAGCCGTAAGAATTTCGACTTTATTTTTTACAATGTTTTCTATTCATTTTAAACCAGTGATTGTCGACCTGCTTCAGAGCGGTTCTGTTTTCAAAATAACTCTTTGCTTACTTTTGAGCTGAAATTTAAAAAAAAATCCACAACTTTTCAAAGCTCCGAGAAATTCTTTCGTGTGTACATCAAAAATGGTTTTTATGGAAAATCCTCGAAGGGTTCGAAATATTTCTGTGTATTCATTACTTTTCTATAAATTCCGATTTTTTTTTTTACACTTTTCTCCTTTAGAAAATCATAAAATGATTTGGTAGATTTTTCCAGGTTTATCAATATGATTTCGAATGTTTTTTAATTTGCCTATTTATCCAGTTTTTTGCTAAGAACTTTTATACATTGTCATTTCCGAAGGAATTTCTACTCGAAGTAATATTTTTTGAATTTTTCAACAATTTTCCAAGGCGCTGGTTCCGCAGCAGCCGCTCCGTGGTCCGACAACAATCAGTCAAGCTTTGATGGGTGTTCGTCGAGCCGCGCCAGTTTTCAACGGCGAAAACTTTCCGGCAATCGGTGCGTATTTACTATTCGTATTGAATTTTTTTGGTTCTTGGTTAAATTTGACCGAATGCTATATTCTAAAGTGAATTTTGTTTTCAGGGGGTCGTGGATTTCCTCCCCAAAGACAAACCCGTCGACCTGAAGGCCCGATCTGGTCCCATCGTGGTAAATATTCTCCGTCAATTTGCAACGAATCGTTGTTGACACCGAACGAATGAAAATTCAAACTTTAACACTTATTTGTTGTTTTTTTTTTTACAGGTGCCAAGAACTCAGACTCTGACTAATCGGGAGCGATTCCCGAGCATGACGTGGCAACGAATACTTTTTTTTCCCGTTACAATTTTTTTTTTCACCTCTCAATCATTCGAACATAGTTTTTTTCGAATTTTCTAAATTCCTTACGTTGCTGATTAAAATTAGAAGATTTATACTGCTAAGGAAAAAAAACTAAACCAAAGTTTATCCAAAGTACAACTCTCCCCAAATATTAAGCGAGAAAATGTATATTTTCATGAAATTCGGAATTGTGGTACACTCGATGAGCATATTTCGCTATTTTCATAAAAATTGCAAACCATATTTGATTGAATTATCGTAGGAACGTTCCTACGTTTCGGTGCCATTTTTGTTTAGTAGGAAAATGAAAAACTTATAGAATTCTTCTCAATTTTGTTTTCGTTTCATGTATTTTTCATTTTTTTTTTAAATCATATTCGAGATTTCATCTTTACGATGGACTCAGTAACACTGATTACCGATTATAATGATTAACGTAAAATTGACTCAAATAAATGTTCCGAAAAGTCGTGCCTTAATATGTTCTTTTTTTTTATCGATGTAATTTCGGTACGAAATGTGCTTAAAATATAACGGATCGTCAAACTACAATATTTCATCCTTTATTTTTTGATCCCTTAATTTATTTATTGCTCGATCGATTTAGTTTTTTGTTTTGTTTTTTTTTCCAGAGATTATTCGCTCGCTGGCTTCAAAATTTCGAGAGTCAACAATTTTGACATCGTTCGACGGATCGAAAAAAATGAATAAAAAGCCTGAACCTATGCAGAAGTCGCAACAATGGGCTCGTTATTCCGATCGGAGGAGCGGTGTGACACTTGGCCTTAATTAAAGGTCAATGCTCCTTTAGAATTTTGTTAAAATGCTTGAAAAACGTTTGACTAACTCTTAAGAATAATTTAGAAAAGAAATATCAAGTGAACCTTAATTTCAAAGACCAATTGAGTGACGATGGCTCCGGAGAATAATTTAAAATCATTAAAAAAAACAACGACTTCGATTTAAAAAAGCTATTTACAAATTGAATCGCACTTTTGCTAAATCCACAACTTCCATAAAATGACCAGAAACAAACTTCGAAGCGATTACTTCAAATCGTCATTATCTTTTTTAACATAATTTTATCCTAAAAATGAGACTTTTCTGCTCGAAAGAACTGAGTAGACTTTTTCGAAATATATTTTGCAATTCATTCATTGAATTCAGATTTAAAAAATGGTTCAGTTTCCAAGCCACAGCGATGTAAAGTTTAAGATTCGTGTGAGAAATATTAAAAAAGTGGTTATTTCTCAAATTATCAATTAAACACATTTTTTTAAACGTTTTTTCGACTTCTTTTCGGAAAGTTACATGCAATTTTTTTAAAATTCATTCAAGACTTCTCTTTTGAACGTGACTGTGACGAGACTAATATCTTAACTAAAGAGCTTGGAACTACACACTTGTTGACTTGGTTTTCCAATCGTTCTAACATTTGTCTACACGAATAATTATTTTGGAAAATCAAACTTGAAGATCTATTGTTTTTAAATGATGATTGAGGTGGAAGGAAAAAGGCAGAGACAAAATGCATCTGCGTTTGCTAAACGTGCCAGTTGAATTATCGAGTCTTCCCACAGTTGTCTGGAAATAGAACTCTGGCAATTATCTTCTTGTTCGTTTGTTTCATCGCACGTGCCTGGTCAGCGTCAAAGTCACGTACCGCTTTTTCACGTGGTCCGCGGAAACTCTCAAGCCTTCAAAATCACCAGGGAATTAGTCCTGCGGAAGTCCTGTCAGTTTGTTTTTTCTCATCAAACATAAAACTCGATTATCTACATGGAGTTCCTGATGTAAAAAAGATTTTTCGTTCTGGTCAATTAGATCGAAAGGCGAATCAAAGTTTTTTATTTTTACTTTAATGTTATTTATCTTGGCTCAAAATTTCGGTGATTTCTTGCAGTCGTGAGGAGAGGCACGTATTTCTCAGATCGGCAATATGCTCTGAAATATTAAAAGAAAAAATTAAATGAATTTAATTTGACGGTCTTTGAAATAAAACTAATTTGTAAAAATTTATCGGAGTCGAAAAGAATTAAAAAAATAACATATAATTTTATTTTTCAATGATAAATATGGAGACTTGGACTGAGGTTGAGAAATTGGCGAAATGGTCAATTATCCATGATTTGCATGCACTTGGCATAAACTCCAACAGCCAAATGGGAATAGATTGAATTGACGTTTCATGACGTATAGCACGTCAGTGTCTCTTTGCGGCCGTTGATAAGCTGTCAATGGCTAGGAAACAGTCATATCGATCTCTCAGAATTTCTCGCTTACACGTTGAGAGAGAAACAAACACAGAGTGAGAAGAGAGGGAGAGAGAGAGAGAGAGAGAAATGAAGAGCTGAAAAGACAAATTTTCCCCGTAGAAAAGAGAAGACCAGCCTCAATGTGAATTCGCCAACAACCCATAATTCAAGGCTTAGCGATGTACATATACTGATCAATCATTCGAAGCTCAGCAGTATCTGTTTTCGAAAGTGGAACACTCTGGGCACATCACGAATATTTAGCAAGTCGTGATTCTGGCAGATCACTCATGGAAGCTTGTTACCCTTTCCAATCAGAAATATATATACAGTTTATGTGCACGTGATGATTCGTATCAGTTTGGATATTCTGTGGAAGACTGCTTTATGATTGATTCATGAATAATATACTAGCTTGTGACTCGAGTTCTCATTTTTCTCGTTAATTATCTCATTCACCAAATACCAAAAGACCAATTAAATTCGAAGCTCTTTGTCCTTATCGAAAAAGCTGAAAATTTTGTAAAACTGAATTCTGATTTCTGAGATGATTTTGTGGATAGAACAAAGTTGAAAAAACTCGGAATGTTTTTCGTCATTTTTATTTTTTAACCTACGTAGTCATTTTTTTTTGTTTATTCTAAACCAAATATGAATATTTGGACGGAAATTGACAACTTTATCGAATTGTTTTGTCCAATTTAGTATGAAACTGCACTCGGAAAAAACTTCCCATTGACAACTGGATTTCCGGACTTGATATACGTCCGACGTCCATTTTTTTAAATTATTTGTCGTAAATAAGACGAAATTAAATGTCTACTAAAATTCAACTTCATTTCATAAAAAGTATATTTTAGAGAAGAAAAGAATCAAGAATTATATGTACAAACATTTCTGCAACATGAAGTCTCACGCTTTTGACATGAATCCAAACGGAACGTTTTCTTCGAAAACAGAATTCTAAACACTAATACCTCGCAAGTTAAGTAAATAATGAATAATCCAACTGATGATTCGTTAATTTAGATTACATCGTGTTTGGAAATCGAATTTGATTATTAGCCACTGAATTGTGAGAGATAACATTTCGTCCAGATGTTGAGATTATAGATAGATGTGGAAACACGATTTAGTCCAATAATACCTGTCCTGATTTCCTGCTTATTGGAGATTGCGGCATGATGATAACAACACGAATTACATATCAAATAGCATTGATAACAACCGACGTTTGTTATTTGTATTATGTCAGCATTGCATATGGTTGTAATAGAAAGTGATAAAGAGAAAACTGTGAGCTTTTTGACGCAGGAAATGAATAAAGAAAATTTAATCTCGTTTCATCTGAAATTCTGTGATGCAAAAATGGAGGCTTTTCTCTCGAGAACAACGAAACCAATTTCTGTGAATCTTTCACTGGAATAAAACTCATGAGTCAGAATAAATTGTTGGCCGTGGAAAATTCCGACGAAATATTTGACAGAAAGGCAAAAAAAAACAATTTTCATTGTTCACGGCGAAATTCAAAAATTCACTCAATAACAAAGCGTATTAAAATAAAGAAACGTAACCAATTCGGGGAAATTTGAAAACAAAGAGAACGAGCGGCGGTTGGAGTTGGAATTTCCAATAGAAAAAAAGTTCCAGCGTTTTTTGTGGATTGATAATAAATTTGAAAATTTTGTCATTTTGATGTTTTATTGAGCATTGATGGGAAAGAACGATTCAAAATTCATATCAATATTCCAAACAATATTTTATTAATAAAAAAAAAGGTTGAGAAGTGTCTGAGAAAATATCGAGAATATAGCAACGGAGTCGAATCAGCAGTTCTCGTCTTTTTCTTTCGTGCTTAATCAAGCCGGTGAAAAAGAGGGGTTAGAAGAATGAAAAAAGCAATTGTGCTTTAGCGAATTGGGTAGTGCTCTTCATTTTATAATTCCGAGCTCGTTTCATTAACTCGGAGAGAGCTCAGATGCATCTGAGATGAATTCTTGCAACGGAACGTGAGGTGGTGTCGCGCTGTACAAAAGAAACACAGAAGCAAAAAAGTATAAATGAGATAGTGAAATGGGTTATGGGACGAATTAACATTTATTTCCTCTTATCGATCAATGTTTTTTTAATGAGTTATTTCGTATTTTTACAAAGTGTCAGCACGGCGAAAAACCGATGCCGTATTCCATTTTTGTTTGTTTGTTGTCAACAGCAGTTACACACGTAAATATGAGCGTAAATATTTTAGGTTATGACACTCGATGTACAATTCACTGCAATTCGTTTTCTTTGTCCTTCAAGTCGATCCTCTCAATTGAAAATACACAATAATATATAAATATATTATTTACAGACACTGGCATTAATTTTTATTTTTGTTTTTGTTTGTTTTTTCATAAACTATACACAAACTTAATTGAGCATACAAAACTTCGTCGTTAATTCGTGTATGCGATGTAGTCCACCAAAGCATTATCATAATTAACACTAACCGCAGAATAAATCCTTCAATTTTATAATTCTATAACACAGTCGATCCTTATCACATGGCTCGATATTAAAATATAAAAAAAAGCTTCATTAATCCGTTATTGACGCGATATTTCAATCAATGGCACTAAAAAAGAATTTTTTCAATTCACCAAGCAACCATAAGTGTGGAAACTATTGGAGGGAAAAAAGGAGAAAAATTTAATCGAGAAACGCCCATTTGGGTTCAGAAAATGGGGTTTCATTCTGTCACACCGGGGAATTGAGTTTTCATCAAAAATTGAATGATTTTATGGCTTTGTAGATATTAACGATAATCCGATAACAATATAATGTATGACTCGTGATAATACGAGTTTTTATTCTATTTAATAGCAAAAGTACGATCGATTTGTTATCTCGCCATATGCCGTTCGTATATTTATGATTTTTTCATCGTTTTTTTTCCACGTCATTCGTCAATCGATCATTCGTGTTTGTTTGTTTTTTTTTCGGTATATTGAGAACACGTGAATGCACTCACCATACTTTATATTCGTATGGACAAAACCATCAGCGGTAATTTATTATTTCGTTACTTTTTTAGATTCGACAATTATTAGTAAATATCGAGATTACAATAATACGATCGTGGACAATTTTTTTTTTTTAAACACGTGCTACAATAGAATTTTCTTTTTAGATTTTTATTCAAATTTTTTTTAATCCTCTCGACGATCACTTTTTATCTTCAACTTATTTATTTTCAGCGTTTGTCTCAACACTATCGTAAAACTTAATAATTCTTTGATTATTCGTTGATTTAGTTACACAATTCTCAAAAATTTAAGTTTTTCGCTCACGTTCGAGACTCGTGCACTTTTTTGCCACACGTTACATTTAATTGATAGATTTATCATTTACGTTAACAGCAATATACACAGTAACAACGGTTATGGTAATGCAAATAAATTTTAATTCGCCCAATTAATCTGTACAACATTTTTTTCTCTAGACTTTCATGTAGACATTTGTTAATTAGATAATAATTTATTATTTAATAGTCCAATAAAGAATAGAGTTTTGAAAAAATATTGAAATCTTAATAAGCATTGTACAAAATGATTTTAGTTTGCCATTCAAGGTCGTGTATTTACAGTTTAGTAGATCGATCGTTAATTATAATATATCGATGATTACCCCTAGACCCCTAGGAAATATTTTTTCAGACACAAACCCTACAACGGGCTCGAAAACGATTCCAAACTTCTCGGCAACATAAAACGACCTTCACGTACGACAATGACCTTTAAGTATACACCATTCTCTTCGTTTTTTGATAACGAAGAGAATCGTGTGTGGTAAAGTATCATTTGGTGGAAATTTGATAATGTAAACTGTATAAAACGAAAAAAAAAGTTAATAAAACGGAAAAAAAAGTTTTTAATGAAAAAATTCGGGATTTTGACCCAGTTGCGGAGTCTAGGGTTCATCTCGTTTATATGTAAAAGTGTGTATCTATTATCTATAGCTATTTACATTCTTTACATTCTATAAAACGACCGACACGTACAAAACACGAATAAATGACTATTTATACTTATTAATTAACTAATTATCAATGATTTTACTGATTAAAAATCAATTAACATTAATAAATTCATTTCGAAGGTTTGAAAAAACTTGTCAATCATTCGACGATTGAATTTTGCTCTATTTCGTGATTCACTCTGTTCCCAAACACCAAAATTCCGCAGCATATAAAGATATCAATTTTTGATAATGAATCGAAGAAAAATACGAGAATAATTTTTTTTTCTAATGTGAAAATGGAAAGAAATAATTTTTATCATTTATATCACTTTCATATATTCGCAGCGTATAAAATATTAAAAAAATGGGTAGCAAAACGTGGTTGAAAAAAAAAAGAATGAGCACAGGATAAATGCACGAAAGAAATAAATTCGTTGGTCGTCGACAAGAGGTGAAAAGCTGAAGAGGTCGAAATAACTCGCGGATTGAAACTGGGCTTTCACAAAAGATTCAACGATACATGTATGCACGAGAAAGAGAGAGTGCTCAGCGAATCGATTCGCTTTTCAACAGTCGGATACTGTGACGATCAAATTTTAATAAGCTCTTTTCTCTAAAAGCAGCCGTTGTAGTCGGTCAGGTCGATTGCAAAGTTACGAACGAATGAAAATGAGTCGTAATTTGTATTTTTCTTGAGTTGAATGCAACGAAAATATTCCCTTGTTTAAAGCCCTTGGAGTGAACATTTTTCAACAATGAAATCCTCATTTTTTGACGTTCGTTCATTTGTTTAAACGAAATAATCAAATACTGCAATTTTTCGACAACAATTTTTATTCTTATTTATAGAATTTATACCAAAATAAAAATTTACAAAAATAAAAAACTACGGCAACCTTTCGAAAAATGATTATGGAAAATATAGGATTCCAAAATCCCAACATTCTTGAAAGCATTAAGTCCAATCAGTAAAAATTTAGTTTGATACATGAATGAATTTACATATCTCGTTGGTATTCGTGTCTTGAAATGAAAATTACAGCGTCAATTAAAAACTTGTAAACACACATTAATTTGGAGATTAATTAGAGGACATTAAAAGTTCATAGATCCATTAGTACTTGGTACAAACTCTGGGAGAATCCTTCAAACAGAGAGGATAAACTAGCACTACACCGAGAAACGTTAAAAGGGGTTAAAGTGCTTTTTGTCAGGTGCAAAACTCGCTGAACCTTGATAATTTTCCTGTCTGTTCTGTCGTCTGTTGATAAAATCAATTATTCATTTATAATTTGGAAAAGTACTTTCGTCGGTGGAGTCCTCGAAACGAGAAATCACGAGCCTGAATTTCGAGCAATTGAGTGAAAGTGAAAAAGAGACAAAAAAAAGAGAGAAATCAAATTAGCGAATTGCAGAATAATCGCGAGGATTAAATGAAGAAAAAAGTGTCAGGAATGCCCGCACAAATTACGAACGAAGGCTTGTATTCGTTGGCGTTAAACGAGCGAAAAAAAAACATTCGAAAAATATAAAAACAACAAAAAAAGGAACAATTAACAAGTCTTACGAGCCAATTAACTGGAGACTCGTACGGGAATAATGACGGTTGTAAAATAAAAGCTAAAGTACCGAGAGGATAATGGGACAACGAGTTCCCTTCGAGTTGGGCCTCCAACTTTGGTTAAAAAAATAAAATAAAAAAAATAAAACGATACAGAAAAGCGTCTTCCCATTTGATTTTTTTTTTTTGCTTCTCATGTCCGCCCGCATGAGAGATAAGTACAACTGCAATATCCTTGTGACGTGACCTAGAAACGTAGACTTTAATGAAAACCAAAAACGTGTTAAAAATCAGACAGAAAACATGAGACTTGAATTGTTCTTACGTGATCTTTAATTAACTTTCATGTCGAAAAAGACTTTGTCGATTATTAAAAGATGAATAAAAAAAATTCGTTAAAAATGACATTTCCTGTCAAACATTTGTAATAAATATTTTTCAATGGTCAAACTCTTTTGTAAGAAAAAGGAAAGCTAGAAAAATTGGATATTTTTCTCGCTCTCATGTTCCAACAAACTCGGCGAGCACTTCATCAAAAGTTTATAAAGCATTTCTACTTCTTATCCACTTTTTTATCCTATTTTTCGGTAAAGAAATACAAGGTGCAGTAGGAAAACATAATATTATGCATTATACCGGCATAGAGATGCATAAAAAGCCAGGCGTACATGAATTTTTGCATTGTAAATGCAAAATACGTGGGGTTAGGTCATGTTGTCTGGGCGACGTGTCTTCTGTGGTAGAAAATGTGAATAGCGTGTGACAAATGTGACGAGACGGTGAATAAATGTATAAAATAAAGTGTAAAGTAAAATTTTTGTCCATTCGAGTCACCAGTGTTAATTTTGTATGAAATAATGAATAATTTTGTCCAAATTTCGAAAGATCAATGCTCCTCCAGATAATTTTTTTAAATTCTTATCCGAATTTAGTGCGAAGTCACGTTTTCAACTAATTAATATTCATAAATCATTGAAATTTTAATCATCTTTCAAATGAAACCCTAACCACTATTTTCGTCATGCACAAATGAATTATTTTGATTGTTCGATTATTATCTTTCCGGGTTGAAGGCAGGCAACAGTTGCCAATATCTTAGATTGAATGGTTCTACATTGTTGGCCCATGTACCTCTGGTGTTTGCTCGTTAATTATGCAAGTCGTGTTTCCGTATGAGCTCCTGCATTTACATTGCTATATATGTCGTCAAAGATTGTGTACATCCGTTTATCTCTAACCTGGCAAACCCTCCATGTGTACATATATTTATCTATATATTTATATCTATCATTTAAATATCTATGTACATATAGAATTTAAATGATATGATGTTATTTCGTCATCCAAGTTGTCATGAAATACGATAGGAGAAATGTACACAAAGTATATACAGATAATGATGGGGGTCCCGTAGCGAGTGGCGCGTGAATAATTTCTGACAAACGTTTTCACTCCCTTGAAAATTCATGCACCGGTATATATGTAAATGTTTATATTATTCCGTGGATCAGTGCCTCTCGAAGTTTAAGTTTTAAGACGAGGTGGAAAAAAAAAACACCATTCACAATGTTGTCGTGTCGAAAATTAATAAAAATAAGAAATTTGAATATTGGAAGAAGAATAGAATAAGGGGAAATATTGTAAACGGTAATAAACAGTGGATTGAAGAGTCTTTTTTAGTTGTAATTGGAAAAAAAATGTACAGGTATTATTACCCCCATGGGATTTTTTCGGAGCCTAATAGTTCGAGTGTTACGCGGCCGTTTCCGAGTGCCGTTTTGTTTCATTAAAAACGATTTGGCCGGAAACGGGGTCGAATTGTAAAACGAAGGAAAAAAGAGAAAAATACTTGTTTTCAAATAGACGTACTGATCGTAAAAACAGTCGTAGAAAAGTTTTCAAAAAACCAAAATGAAGCTGAATTCCTTCCCTTCAAAATGCTTCCCACCGAATCTATTTGCGTCTATTAGCAATGAAATGGCATAAGAAAATAGCTCCAAACTTTTTTGAACTTTTGTCCGGAAACTTATTTTCGTCGGTAATGTATTTTTTTTTTTTTTTTTCTTGTTTCTGCCTATATTTTTATAGTTTTTCACGAGCCTATTCCATTTTCCGAACCCCGCATGCACGAGGGTCGAGGGAAACTGTCAAATATCGTGGAAAATACGACCGATACGCGCGGCCATGTTTTAACCGAGTTTCAATTGGTCAGCAGCGTCAGCACCAATAGAAATTGAGAAAAACTGCCTCCGGGAATCGGTGCCTGGTTACGCGGTCACCCAACCAAATATTGGGCTCGCCCGAGGCTGCTTAACTTCGGGGGAAGTTTCGTTATACAAACGCGGTACTAAATATCAGAAATCCAAAATGTGCATCCACCCAACAAATTTCTGCTCTCATTGGCAAGCTTCTGACACCTGATGTCACCTCCTTTGGCTCTTTAAACTCTTAGATAAGTCTCTATGTCTCTGCGTTTATGGTACAAAGATACAGCGAATGCTTTGATGCCGAGGTTGAAATCTCTCTGGGAGAAGTCTCCACGGTTCAGGAACAACCAACGGAGACATATATTTCTATATCGTCGTCCAAGTTCATACGCGAAAACATATATATTTAGAGATACGAGTTTCTAGGCTTGTGTGGTTCTCTTTCTCTCAAAGTTGCCGGATTTGCCGGCTGGTGCAGGGATACTTTATGGTATGAAATTACTGAATAACAGCTGCGAAGGGTTTCCTCAGAAGGTTACAAATGGAGCCATTTTTCGTTCGGTAGAAGGAAATGTATTATTTACGATCTTTTTTTTTCATATTCAACCCCTTTTCCTCGTGTCATTGTTGAATTTTTATTTCCTCAGTGACAAAAGAAGTAATTGAAATGTTTTATGCAATTGTTCGAAGTGTATTTAAATCAAGTCTTTTTCGTATCACTCTTGTTTTATTTCGATGGCCATATGGATGAGGTTGCTTCGGAGATGATGAAGTTTTATTTATAATATCATTTCTTTTTTCTTGCAAATTTTTCTCCTAGTATGCAAATTAAATATTTAGTTATGCATGCAACCCCTTTAACTTTTGACCGAAGTGAAATTCGTCAGGTTTGCTGCACATGTCGCGTCGAGATATATTTTTGTTGATGAAAGATTTTTCGCGATGTGGAGAATACGTATTTTATCGTCTTTTTGGTAGAAGCCTGTGATTATTGGGAATAATTAATCATCGGTGTCAGAAACACGGTGAAATCCATCTCGAAGTACGTGTCGGATGAAGCTTTTGGCAGATTTAGCTAAAAGGCATATAGCACGTGGCATTAGTGCCGTGGAACTTGATGTTACTATATGCTTACAAAGTGGTGTGTGGCGCAAAGGTTGTTAATGTACCTTTCAAGAAGGATTTGCGACAAGATACAGCCGCCAAATTTTGCTTGGAAACAGAGTTTGGAGAGTGTCGAGAATCGCGGGAAAATTAGTAGGATTGCAATTCACTGGATTAGCTGGTGTTTAAATCTTTGCAATGCAAAACTTTCGCGAAGCTTTTCCAAAAAACTTTACGTTCATTTGCCATTGTTGGGTTTCGGTTTCTTTTTGACATTTTTTATTATTTAACTTCTATTTTAACAAATAATAAGAAAATTTTATGTTTCACGTGGTCCCTGGAACCTTGATAAATGTTTTAAAAAAAAATATGAATTCAATATTTTTCAAAAATTATTCTACGATAGTTTTTAATTTTAAAAAAATAGGAAAAATTAAATTGGATTTTCGTGACCCTTTAAATCCTCGGGCATAAAATTTTTAATCAGTTCAACGTAAGGAAAAATGTGGGGCTCGAAGGGTCAAGTGTAATGAGAAAGTGTTAAGTGGACGAGTTTGAAGAAGGGAAAAAGACTCGACGTATGGATCTCGACTCCAAAGACTTGCGAGTCTGTCGACGCCTGTCGAGAACTATCTTGAGTTCATAAAGGTAAAATCGAAGATCGACGATTGATGCTAATGACTCACTCGTAACCAACTGAATTTCCATATGTATTATAGTGTGTTACATAATACTTGAGAATTGCATCGACGAGCGTGGAAGAGAGCTCGAAGGCACTATTCACGGTTTATTGGAGCGAATATTCGAGCGGGAGTGCCACTTTTTTTAAGGTTTCGAGAAAAATAAATATGAAGCGAGAACTGAGAGAAAATTATCGCAAAATTGACAGAATTTCACGCGGTAATCAATAATTATGAAAATAAATTCACAACATTTTAATTTCCCTTTTTTTTGACATTTCTCAGCAACTCTTTCTCATTTTCTGAAGATTCCATGATAAAATATTAACCAAAGGCGATTTTATCGTACACCATTCTCTTCGTTATGAAAAACTCCAAAAAAAGGTGTAAATTAAACTCTACTATTACGTACGAGGATCATTTTACGTCGAGGAAAAAATTGTGGTAATTTTTTATCCCACTTTCGGGAGGGATCGAAAAAATTAATTGTACGGTTGGAGGGGTTTAAAAAAACGAATTTCCTCACGATCTACCCGTGAAAAGAATAATTAATCTCGAAATTTTTCGATCCTGGGATAAGAGCGCGTTAGCGAGAAAATAACAAAAACGTGATTCTATTTTTTTGGGCTTTTCTGCTCTCGTGACTGAAATATAGTTTTAGTTTGAACTTATTCTTTAACTTTAAGTTCGTGGTTGTAAAGCACGTGCTTAGTTGTTGCGTAAGGTGCTTTAGGTAAATCTTCAAAGCAGCTAGTTTCTCATTTATTTTTATTTCTTTTCTATCCTTCTTCAATCATCTTTCGTTATTACTGGCTGTATTACGTAATGTGTACATAATAGAAAGGGGAGTGGACGAGGGGGATTAGTTCGTCAACGCCATTCGTCATCCAATGTGCCGTTTATGCGAGGGTGGATTCTTAAGGGCAGAAAAGATTTTCTCTCTCTCTCTCTCTTTCTCTCTCTCTCTCTCTCTCTCTCTCTCTCTTTCTCTTTTTCTCTTTGGCTCGTGTAGAAGGATTTCTTTCGATAAAATAGTACAACGTTTCCGAGAACGTGAAAAAAAGCTTCACCTGTGTATTGAATGAAAAAAGAAAAAAAAACCAGCCGATGGAATGACGCATGTACTTTTACAACGAAGCAATACCTTCAGCTTCTGCCACACGAATAAAAAAAGTGCTTAATGTTTCCCCTCTTTCGAACCCCATCTAGCTTTGTAGCGAATGAATTGAACCAAGAGCGAGAACGTAAGCGAAGCGATAAATAAAAAACGTAACGCGAAGACTGCTTCCTCAAAGACGTGACTCTTGCAGATTCTCTATTCACCTTCGAATTTAATTCTACATCGAAAAATATATTTCAAAAATAATATTTAGTAATCAAATGCTTTGTGAAATACCAATCTCAAGCCTGTCGAATTTTCCAACCGGAAATTGACAGATTCTTAATCAAACGATAAATCGATAAATCCACTATCTTTGCTGACTCATATTTTTTTTTTTTGAATTCTTGACAAAAGCGATAATAATAAAAATATTTATAAATTCATGTTGTCAAACGGTAATGGACAGCTTTTCGATTTATTTCTTTCCCAGAATTTCCAATATTTTTTTTTTTCATTAGTTCGTCACGATGTGCAACAACTTTTTTTCCAATTATCAAATATTTTATTCATTGTAGTGAAACGAAAAAATAGAATTATTTGTCAAAGTGAAACTGAATTGTTGCAGGAAAATTTGTGGATTGAACTATTTTTCGGTTTATTCGACATAATTTTGGAAATTTCTTCTAAATGAATCGACTTAATAACTGTATCAAAATAATTTTGGTGTGAAAACTGGTGCGACATTTTGCTTCCGCACATACTTTTGAGTCGATCTCAATTATTGAATTATTTGAACGAAATCGTAAGAATAAATAGAAAAATAGTTTATTCAAACGATATTTCGTTGCAGTGACATTAATTTGTTTGTCTAAGTTAAAAAATATTTACTCGCACGTATTGGACTAAATATTTCGAATGAAAGAACCAAAATTTCTTTCGATCAACAAATTTTTTTTCTCTTTTAGTAAATGCAACAATATTCTGTTCATTCCTCTGCTCCGAACGGTAATTTTTCTCGTATTATTAACAACTTCTGTACAAATAGTTAGCGAAAATTTCCGCATTATTTTTTTTATCATTTTTAAATATAAATTTATACAATATAATAATATTCGACCAGCGAAAAAAATTTTGACGAACCGCCGGCGAACATTTTGCTATCCTCGTCCGTTGAATTTAATCATTCGTTGTTTTTTTGCTCTGTTTTGGTGTCAGGTATGCTCACGGAGAAAATGGCAAATTTGTTTATTTCCTTCAGTCTCTCTTTGTTATTTTTGCGACAATTAATCGATCATTTAAAAACCATTTTTCATTTATTTTCCTATTTTTTACAACAAATATTGAAAGTGTTGTTTCTCTCGAGAGTTTTGGTGCATACTTTATACATGTGCGTTTGTCGTAGGATCGACATTAAATGTGTGTTCGTGTTTGTCTGTGTGTCAAATTAGCTCAACGTAATCGCATCACGTAGTAGATCGAGAAAAAAAAATCAAACGATTGGCTTAGTTTTTTAAACGTTTGAAAAAGGAATCCGAGAAAAAAACGAGCTCGTTTCCAAACAAAAATAACCGCTTGGGAAGCTCTAATTACAAAACAGATGTTTTTTTCTGTTTTTTTTTTTTTCTGTAAAGCAACTTTTATTTTTATTAAGCACAAAGGTGGCCGTTGCACGTGCAAAAGACAATTGAGCTGGGGAAGAAAGCCGGAAAAAAAGAACGTTTGTCAAAACCGATATTGCACTCGGTTGTATCGCGTCACAATTTTTTTTTTCTATTGTTTTTTTTTTTTTTTTTTTAATTCTCTTCTTTTGCTAATAGACCGTTACAGGGTGGTATTGAACCGCGTTGAACAGTTACGATTCTATTGTCCGTGATCCATGTCAGAGAGTTAACAAAAGCTTGTAACGGAAGGGGGCGCTGTGTGTACAGAAAACTCGGCAAAAAGAAAAAAAAAACGAAAAGGGAGTAAAGCATTGGTTGACAGAGTCAATATCGAAAAGGAAATGGAAATAAAGTGAGTTCGATTTGTTTCATGATCGTTGTCGCGTTTCCTCCCTGATCCTTCGAGAATGAAAAAAAAAAGTATTTATCCGAGGGTGTCAAACAAACAAACGAAATAAAAATGGTAACCGCAACGTCTTCTTCTTATATTGACAAAACTTCTTATTTTTTTGCTCGATAAAGATCAAGCGTCGATGCGGGGAAAAAACAATAATTTAACTTGAATTCTTAATCTCGATCCACGAACATGCTGCAAATTTGTTTTTCTGCTTTTATTTATATTTATCTGTGTTTGTGTCTGTGTAGAGAAGGTTTTTTTTTCAATTTTTTTTCTTTTTTTTTACAACGGATAGCAAAGCGTTCGTCCGGCGCGCCTGGGCTAGACCTGAGTGACCTGTGTCACGGTGTGATTAGTTCCGGTGTTGCAATTGTTGTCCGGATGCTGCGAAACTGGTGTCCAACGACCAAAAGGCTTCCATCTGCAGAAGAGCTGATTGAAGGTTGTTCTGAACTGTCGGCTCATCGCGCAATAGAGGATGAAATTTATTGCCGAATTTATTAGCGCCAATATGTCCATCAGTTCCCCTGTAAACATCAAAATTATTCGATTGACGTTAATCCAATAAAATTATGCCTCGGTGAACATTATTTCGAAACAGGGATTTTCGATTCATTTAACATTTGAGGGCCAACTCTCCAGTAGAGGGATTTTTTTTAATTTTTAATTAATGAATTGAGACAATTGGACCAATTTTTTTTACATTTAGTCAAATGAATGGTGTAGCGGATGACGATTTAAAAAAATAACGTCGCAGTGGAGGCTCCTACTCCTCTAAAAAGAGTCTGTCTCGAAAAATTCGAAAAGATTATTGATCAGCATGAAAAACTGCAGTTTTTGGTATGAAGAATTTTGTTTTTTCGATGACAATTAACGAAATAGCGACAATTTCGAAATTTAATGTCAAATTCAAACATTTCTTCAACAGTTTTCCTTTCATGGGAATATGACATTTTGAAATTAAGAGCAAAAGCTTCCATGCCGCTCTGAGGAATGTCGTGAAGAATGATGTGGCAAAATTTGTGACGAAAAGCTTGAAAACTATTCGTTCAAAATCCAGTCGAAAACTTTTTCATAAAAAAAGTAGTAGCGACCAAAATAATTCGAATTTTAGGACGAACTTGTTACAGGATATTAATAAAAGTCTAGAGTTTCAAATTTTCCACTGAGAAGGTCCTTCAAATAAATTAAAATGATAGGTAATTAAAAGGGATAATAATTAGAGAATGAAAAATTGAGTCGAGACTATACGTTGCTGCAATTTAGCCTTTTTTTCTCTCCTGTTTACAAATGATCTCTCTCGTTCCTTCTTCTTCTGTCTCTTATTCTCGTGTCCTTGAAAGCTTCTGCTCACGGGATACTCGAACCTCATCATCATCATTCGCCCGCTTGTTTCGTAGCTCGATACGTCGAGCATTAGGAGGAGGGAAAGGGGGTACAGACCGGAAAGCAAAGTCCCGTTCTATACGTGTCGCAGAAAAGGCACGTTGATTCCGTTGCCCACTTGCCACTTGTAACTCCAAACGGAAGTGACTAAGATGCCGAGGAAAATCGTAACTACGTTACGTGACCACTGGTCAACCTCTAATACTGTTCGATAAACATCCTTCTTTCGTTTTCTCCTTTCATTTCTGTCCCTATTTCCTCGACTATTTCTTATTGTATACAATTTGTAGCAGCAACGAGCCAAAGTACGGAAATGATTGTTTCGATCTTTATTAAAGCAATAAAATGCTTTACTTAACCAATGTTGCAATAACCAATATATCCTGAAATTTCATTTCGTTTCCCTGTTTTTCTTCCTATTCTTTAATTCGAATCAATTGCTGAGGCAGTACGAGGCGATTCAATGAAAACGTGAATTCAATTTTGACACTCATAACAATTTTGGGCTAATTTACAAGAATTTACTCATTTTTTGGACAATTCACGAAATACAAAAGAAAACAGCATTGAAAATTCTCGATTTTTCAATATAATTGAGAAGTAAAAAAGAAAAAATCTGCAAAAAAGTTTTCGAGTTATTGTGAGAAATGTAATTTTTTTTATTGCTTCCCATAAGTGAAAAAAAAATCCTGTAGAAAAATGCTTTAATGAGATTTCTACCTGAAAAATCTTCATTTTGACATTTTAATGTTCACTCTGATTATTTGAAGGGTTTAGAAAAATATTATATGGATCAAACCGACTAAAGTTCTATGAATAATCAGACGTTCGGTTCTACCAGGTCATAAAGAAGTGGTTCAAAATCTCTAGCTTTGTGAAACGCGTGACCGCACTACCAGGCCGATGCACGTGTTTTATATATATCCATGTCCGTATCCAAGACCCGATCGATTTTCACTTCTCTCATCGGGCAAAAATGCTGAGCTCGTTGCCTACAACTTGAGCCTTCTCGGTTACACATTTACCCACAAATACATAAACTCATAAATATCTGAATTTTATTATCCAAGTAGATTCTGCTTTTTGACAGGGAACTGAACTTTCGAACGATACAAAACAGGATAATTCTCTATCCCAAGATTAAATTCAAATTGTCTTAATTTTTACATTTCTTCGCAACTCTTTCTAGTTTTCGACATTTTTCATGATCAAATTATCACTAAATGTGACTTCGTCGTACATCATTCTCTTCGTTATCGAAAAACCAAGCGAATGGTATAAATTAAACTCTATTATCGCACACGAGAAACATTTCAGGCTGTAAAAAAGATTGAGGTAATTAATTACAACAATATTGGGTTCACTTCCCAAAAAAATGATCGTCAGACTCTATAAAATTTAAACTGAGGAATTACAGTTACAAGAAACAATATTTTCAGTATGCAAAATATAAATATTGGTGCATAGAATATAAAATTGAGTATATAAAGTAGAAATTTTATTTTATTTATACAAAAATTTACATTTTGCAATGTAAAAATTGTCAAAAATTCACGATTGTTCTCGTTTCCATTCCCCAGCCGTAGTTTTTTATGTTTTATTTTTGCGGTGTGAATGAGGAATTTATTTTCGAATTAGTATTTTGCAATATTTATTGTAAAATATTGTCAATGAAATCATGAAATTCGATGATGCGGTTCTCGAATGAGGGACAGATGACTTCACTTCTGTTTAATTTTTCTAAAATGAAATTCAACCTGTGCGTAAAATCCAATTAACTAGTACAGAGGTATTGGCAGGTGGAGGGAATTTAAAAGTTAGTTTAGCGAAGTACCGTAAGCTCGTTCAAAGTACAATTCGTTCGAGTGAATAAGTGTAAGGAGAAGAAGAAGAAGAAGAAGAAGGAGAATAAGCAGAAGGAAACGAGGAAGATGATGAGGGAAAATGGGACTAAAGACATGTTTCGGTGCGAGAGTCGAGTTTTCGGGAATGGATAAAGTTCTGTGTGTTTTTCAGGAGCGAGTAACGATGGAGAATGGAATAAGGAAAAGCGACGAAGAAAAGGAAGAAAAAGAAGAAGGAAAGAGAGTTTGAGAAAAACGCGGGAGTGATAAAGAGATTAAATAGAACAAAAGTAAATAAAAACGAAGCTTGAAGTGTTTTTAGAGAGACAAGAAGAGAAGGAAATAAAAAGAGCCTCATGTCTGACTAATCGTTGAGTAAAACTCCTGGCTGTTCAGCTAGTTTTTCGGCTCTCGAGTATAAAATAACTGAAGATTTTTTTTCAGTATCGAGAGTGGTGACCGTCTTGATTAATCGAAAGGATGAGAAAAAAAAAACTTCCATCATTCATTAAAGCAGAATTTAATTGAATCCACTTATTATACAAGAGAATAAAAAATACGATGAATATTCACGATTCGATCGATCGTCGTTGATGGTATTTTTATGTCGAACAATCACATGGAATAAAAGTTTCTTTGGAATTGGAAATTTTATTGTAAAACAGCAAGAATATACGATAAAGCTTCCGAAACTTTGAACTGCTTCAACGAATTGCATGGTATATAATTAATGAAACACTGCGCATTTGTCGAATGACCCTAACGCACGAGAAAGACCAATGGCTTTATGCAAATGGGGATAAATATCTCATACAGGAAATACCTGCATTAACCAAACACAATTAGTTTCATGGGACATAGGATTACACTAGAAATTATTGTACAAAATGAGCTTTCAAACGAACACACATATACATACGTATGAGAAATTTCATGGAAACGATTATCATGGCACAGCCGAAAGCAGTTATTGGTGAATTATAGAAATGAAATCGATATACGTTAGGGGTCACTAAATTATTATGACTGGAAAAGTGCTAAAGGAATCATCAAATTACTTTATATAGAATATTATATACATTATTATTATTATTATTATTATTATTATTATTATTATTATCATCATCATATTATTGGTATCATCATATTATTGTTATTATTAATATTTTCTAATATAAAAATATGTCTTTACATTGCATCGATATATTATTAGGCAGTATCGAAGCTTCATGATTCAGTGTGTATATTTTCGTGAATTATAGACGATAAAAAAACTGCATGAGGTTACGAAAATTGTGGATAAATAAGGGTTGGGAATCCGTATAAAAATTGAGATGGCCATTAACGTCCTAAAAATATATATGAATGAAAATGAGGTCAATTTGTACACTCATGTACTATTTCGAGATCGGAATTTTTTGGACATATCGGTGACAAGACGTTTCCAAAAGTTTGCTTGATTTAATTTGTACGAAATGAATTCGGTGGAGCAATCAAACATCTCATTATAGGATAACGATCTTCTCTGGCATTTCTGTAAATATAATATTTACTGAAAAAATGTGGTAGGCCATGTGAAATTGTGTTTTTTCATCTCATGTCCAAATTTTAATAGAATTTATTTAATTCATCGGTAGTTGAAAAATGCATTTGAATAAAAAAACATCAATTAAGAATTTGAAGATAGTTCGGAAATGAAGAGAAAAAGCGGTGGTTAGGGTTCGAATATTTGATAGAAAAAAAGTTACAGCAATATTCGTGAATCGATTGAATAAAATTTGAAGTAACTTTAGGTGAAAACGTAAAAATAATGTTGAATATTTACTGAGAGAATACAAAAATATGATATCAATTTCAGAATTACATTTAAATGGATATTTGGTATCGCGGACAAACTTCGTCGTGGCTTTGTCACAAAGGACGGTCATGAAAAATGAATAATTATCACGATGTTATAGAGTATTTTGACTGAAAACACTGCGGTTGAAACGACGATATCTCCCAAAATCATCAATTGCTGTAGAATCGACGATTTTTTAAATTATTAATTTATGTATTTTCATTATAATTGACGAAATTGTTGATTTAATTGGTTCTCGAAAGATGACATAGAAATGGGTCATGAAACAAATGTTGTTGGTCAATTGATTTTGATTTGCTGGAAAGCATACAAAATAAACGAATAAAATTGATAATTAAAATTGACTTATGATACAAAAATTTGTTTGAAACAAATTTTGTTGGTCACCTGATTCTGATTTGCTGGAAAGCATATATAATAAATGAATAAAATTCATAAATATTCACTGTAAACATAATAAATTCATAAAATGTGGACCATGTCATCGGTTGATTGTTATTTTATTTTTTACTCCAACAAGTTTACGTGGCATCGCGTATCGTGCTGCGGATATTTTACATATTCATTGTGTAATTATGTGCGTGTGTGAATAAATATAGTCACAGAGGGGCGAAATTTGGCGATAATCGCTTTGTCAATGACCCGTGATACTATGAGAAATATGATGAAAATGATGGTTTATATTACGACCGCGGCATAGTTGTCATTGGCATCGATGCTGCAAGTGAAACGTTATCGTCCACGGATAAATAGCAAGCGATATTTTGCATGAGCACGTAATTACTACTGTTTCGATACCTTAATTCACTTACGATTATTGATAATTGAAAAAAATGGCTTTTTTTGAAAATCATGATTATCTTCTAAAAAAAATTAATAATTACCTTTTGAGCACGGGATAAATAAACAAATGACAAAATATTGTTCAGGTGTTTGTACAAATATAGAAAAAAAAAATAGAATAACTAGGGGTGAGGGTGAAAAGGAAAAAAGAATTCATAGAAGGTATGGTGTATAATTAAAAGGCAATTATCTTGTAAAGAGGGGTTAAACGCAAATGAGGCTGGTCACTCGTGTCGGTGAGAAAAAAACATTTGCGTGTTTATTCGTTTTTCTTTTTTTTCCTCTCTGGTGGGTTATGAAAATAAACGTACGAGTGTACACTCGCCAAATGTTATTCATACACGATCTTATATGACGTTATTATAGTGAACGAAAAAAAAACTGAAGGAATAATAAAATGAGGGAGAGAAGTAAAATATTACATGGCTGATACCGGTGGGAAATATGAGACGAAATTACTCTCGCGATGTGTACCCACGAGTTGTTTAACTTCGATATTTTCTTTATTTTTATTTTTTCAAATTTTCATCAAAAATGTGCTTTTTTATATTCGACATCATTATCAAATACATTAATGTTGGGAACACAAGCTACGAGGTCAGCCAAGAGAAATAAAAATGCATTAACTAATTGAACGAGGTGGGTTGGGATATTGAGAAAAAAAATGAGATTAAACGAAGGGCAGGTAGATAATTAATTGATTCACGAAAGAGAAGGGGTTTCTTATGAAAAGTGAAACTAGGGGCAGGGAAAAAAACTGGGATAAGACTCCGAGGATTCTTTATGGATTTAGAACTATTCACGTTTTTGGTAAAAGAAAAAAAATGGTTTTTTCGAAGTGTTTTTTTTTCGTTGGAAAACATATGGGAAAAGTTACGAACACCACAGGGTTGGGTGTAACTTTATTACAACGAGCTTTCCAAATGATTATATTGTGAGGAAGAAAGAGGAAGTACGTTAAAAACTTATCACTTGGCCAGAGCTCAAAGTTTGTGTAGATAAGAATCACACTGAGAGAATAACCATAACGAAAGAAGAAGTAAACGAAGAATAAGATGAAGAGAACAGGAAATGACTTTCTCAAACAGAGATTATGAGATACCGTTTTTTTCTTTCTTTCTTTTTTTCTTTTTTGGAACCCCTCGTGGCTGAGATAACTTTCAAGACGAACATGAAAAGTGGCACGAACTCAAACTTTTGCACCGGAAGGGAATGAACATGGGTCATTATATCGACGTGCTGACCAAAGGCGAACATTGTTTCACAAGAAAAGAAAAAAAAAAGGTTGAAGGACTTTTCGATCGCCCGAAAAAAAGAGAGAAAGGGAAATTAGAGGCTTGGCAACAACCGAAAAAAACAGGAGGAAACAACTGAATTTCTTGTGTTCGAAAATTGAATTTGTACTTCAAGAGTTCTCTTATTTGTCAATGTTTCACTATTTAAACTCTTGGATTTATTTGTCCATTTAAATTAAAGTGTCCAGCAAATATAGACCAATCTGTGAATTATTATTTGTCCAATACTTTCAAGAAATGATGCTTTGTCAGGTCGTTTGAAAAAATCGATTTTCACCTTTTTGATGCGGGTTCACTCGAAGTATGATGTTTCGAGGATTTCCCCTATAAATTTTAAGGACATGTGATAAAAATTGATGAGGTTATAGCCACCCCGTTTATGCGTTCGAAGCAAGTATTACGAGCAAGTTCCACGTGCCAACGTATTTTTTTTTTAACTCACGCTTTTTTGCAAATAATCTTTTTCCTTATTTCGATTTTGATGACCCAAATCTCAGCGATGCTAGTCATCAAAAACTCTTTCAAGGACTTCTAGCAAAATACGTGCTTTATCTTCAAAAAAATTTATTATATTTTTCGCAAAACTTGCTCTTCCGAGTGGACAGATGTTTGTTCAACGTCCTTTTGACGTTTTTTTTCTTTTAATTTTGCAATTCCAATGACATATTTTTTTAGGTTCATGACTGAGCTTAGATTTTTTAATCTTCAGTCATTTTTCGAACATTTTTTATTTTATATGTCGCCATTATTCAGTTTTTCTTTGTATTCTCGTTAGTTTTCATCCATTCGAATATGGACTTTGAATGAGATGTCAACAACTTTCATACCGCATAAATGTTAATCGTGCTACAGAATAAATTGGTGGAGAATGCCGGAGCAGATGACCGGTATGCGCTTTTAACTCTCGAATACATCCAGCCTCGAGTGTTGACAATAAAACGTTATTTCACTGTCGTTTAACGAGCATTTTATGAGGAAATCCCAGAGTAAGAGAAGTAGAGTGCAAGGAGGACAAGCATAAGGATGTACTAACGAGTAATATTCGGTTGAGAGTCGGGCAAGTGGATTTGCTCGATTGCAGTCAGACCACACTCAACAAATATTTCTCATAAACATCGTACAAACGTACAAAAATTTCAAATCAAACTGATTTGAACAATTTTTGCATTTTTCTCAAGGAGTTATAAATAGTTAAACATAAAAAAAAATCGATAAATTTGCATTTTCTTAAAGTGTAATATTTTTTATTTACAAGCTTCCACTTTGGCGGAAGTTCTTTCACATTAAAAATAGAAATTATTGACTGTAAGTGATTGAATAAATTGTAATTGTACAGATTAATGAAGCATGAAACTTTAAATGCATTTTCTTGAAGACTACGTTTTCAAGGATCATGAAAAATGTATTAGAAAAAAAAAAACATTCGATGGATGTAAATGAAAATTTCATAAAAAATAATCTGAGCGTAGAAAAGTAGGCCTCAATCGAAGGATTTCTTTATTAAGATACTTTTTTCTCGTTCACTTACTGGACGAACTCATCATTTTGATCAATTTAACATTTTTCGACAGATTTGATTAAGCATTAACGAAAGCATTTCCCTGATAAATATTTCAGAATCATTAATTTTAGATAAACTTTATCTTAAGTAGTGATTATGGTCGTGGTAGGCGATTATTTATAAAAGAAAGTGGATCAATCGAACAGACAACTTGGTCCAGAATTAAAATTGATGTGAGAATTGGGGTATTTCGTGTTTGATAAAAACTTGGTGGAGCTGTTTAAGATTGTTTTTTCTTCCTTTCGTTTTTTTCGACGTCAAAATTCATTGTTTCTTCAAGGAATGTGTATTCATATGACGAAACGAGAGTAAAATAAAATAAGAATAAAAGTATAAATATTTTACCGAGTTTGACGTAGCAGGTGCGAAAGAAGCCAGCGCCGAGTATGACGCTGAGAAGGCCAAGTACACCCTGTGGGAATTCAGTGAGAAGAAAGAGTAAAAGTACAGCAAGTAGCATTCTGGTAGTTCTGTCAGTTTGTCTTTCTTTGTCGAGTAGTCTTGATGATTTTTTCTTGGCGTTTTTTTTGCCATTAGAGATATCGTTGGTGTGATTATTGTCCGGGTGTTTATCATCGGTTCTGACGAGGGTAGCGGTGGTGAGCATTTTTCGTCGTTTTTTAGCTTCCATGAGGGCGAGGATGAGCCTGAGGCTGAGGATGGTAAGAGCGACACAGGGTAGTAATTTAATGACGACACTGTACATCCAAAAATTGGCGACACTAAAAAACCCGTTGACTTTCATGGTTTCGCTGAGATCGACGAACCATAGAGTCGAATTAACGAATTTGTTGGCACTGATGAAGCTCGCGGTATCGTTACCGATCGTTGCGTTATAAATCGTCATGTTGGCTCTCCTTCCTTCCGAATCAAGTATTTCAACCTTGGAAGTGAGAGCCGTTGTGAAATAAACCGGTAAACACAACAGCGGACACATTACATAAGCACCTGCGATTGCAAATAATGTACGACGGAAACTGCACCATTCACGATTACGCTGAGGATAAGCCACCGCGATAAAACGCCAGATCGCTAATGTCACTGTCAAACATATCGATATCGTATGACAAACCTGCGTGAATATCGAATGAAAAAGGACGAATACTGCCCAACCGTACGTGTAAGTATCTCGTCGTGGCCTGTGGTAAAGATACATGTGACTTGCGTACGGTATGTATTCCATCATGACCAACAAATCGGCAACCGCGAGACCGGTCAATATGGCATTCGTCGGTGAACTCATTTCTCGACGCGACAATACAACTATGTTCAAACTATTCGCTATCGAGCCGAATATACAAACTAAAAGACTCGCCCAACCGTGGATCTTGACGTATTCGTGATGAAAAGAATTGAGACCGGCGCCACAACGATACGACATGATGTCCGGGCTCATCAACATCGTTGAATTATCTTCCATCGTTCCATTCATCTTTCTATACGGTTTTCTCGCCTTTTGTCACAGAGTTATTCGAGTTTAACAAGTTTTGGTTGAATCTCCCATTCTTGTCTTCATGCTTTATCGATTTTTTGAAACAACGATCTTTTACCGATCTTGGTTATGATTCGTACGAACTTCGATCGAGTTGCCGGCACAGAACATGTCGAATTTTCGGCCTGGAGAATTCAACCGATTTTCCAACAGAAAAAAACACATTTTTTGTCGCCTCTCAATTTTCTACTTTCATTCAATTACTCACGATGAACTTCCGCTAGACGATTGAATATGGCGGTTTAATCAACACGTTGCACTGTCCCATTAAATCACTCGAACACAATGAGAAATTAGTCGACAGTCAACCGCGCTCTTGACACGATCATTAACCGGAGAAAATTCGGGAAAAAAACCTTCATTTCAACTTTTCTTGGTTTTAAGTTTCTTTTTTGACACAATGGTAAATGGAGAAAATTGTGGTTTCAATATTTTGACGTTTCGGATATAAGGAAAAAATACTCGTCGGGATCCGGCCCGATGCAGACGTCGTAACCGTATCGCGTGCGGGAGCCGAATGAGCTACGATGGAAAAGGCACAGAAGAGTGAGATGCTCTCGACGCCGGTTACTCGACTCCGTTGCGCCTGCGTCTCCCATAAAAGCGTTTGCACTACTGTCTGTGGTTCCCGATCTCTATTGAGACGACAGTCCACGCGGCAAAATCCGCGCGAGAAACTGGTGGAAATGGTTGTTTACAGATGAGGTAAAGACGCCGGAGACTAAATAAGATCCCTCGAACGTATATAAAAAAAGACAAACGCCAATGATCACTGGATTTATGCGCGAGCGAGTGAGCTCGTAAGCTCTTTTCTGATGACTTTGTGTATATGAGCCATCGAGTGAGGATTTGGCGCCGCGTGGGTGTGCGACCTTTTTTTTCGCTCCTATTTTTTGTTTTCTTTCGTTTTGTTTTTGGCACCTTCTCACACCACATGGTGTTTCCATAGGAGCCCGTTCCGAAGACAGAAATATCTCGCCACAAGTGTCGGCTCAAACTGGACCGATTTAATTTGACATTTATGATGATTATACGAACTGCCCACTGCAGATCTTATTATTCATTGGGAGCCTCAGACTATCGTCGAGAATTTCGAAGGCAAAATTAATACCGAAAATATCGTTGCTTTTTTTTATTCGTCTTTCTAAAAATACTAACCGGTCGATTCTTACATGGGGTAGAAAGATTCTTATGAAAAAATTTATGTATATTTGTAGAGCGAATCAATTTTTGAGCCTTTCCATTTCAATCTTCAGGTCATTTTTCGGATAAGATGATTAATAAAATTTGGTTAAACATTAAAATAAACTTTTGGAGGACAAATGTTCGTTCAATTTGAACGTATGATAAGGGAATGTAACAAATTTTTTGACGTTTACTAAGAAAATCCAGTTTTCAGTGATAATTATTGAGATTCAAACAAGATTTTGTCAGAGACTGAAAAATGAACATAAGAAAATAACTGGCACTCGTTATTCGGACGAAATCATTTTGCTACAGTTTTAAAAATTTTATGATTCAGTTGGTAAAACTATATAATTTGCCATTCAGCATAAAAAAAGGTGAATTTATCATTTTTCGTTCAGAGTTTCTTTAAATTTTTGATAGACTGGATGGTTTTTTTTTTTTTTTTTTTTCAAAGGTACATGTGAGATGCCATCATAAACGAAGTAGAGACCGACCTAATCGTCAACCCACCATAAGGTTTAACGTTTCCTGTCATTCGACCAAAATAAAAAGTTTCTCGCATGCAAAAAAAACATTCTCCTTAGCTGGCTTTCGTGGCTGCGGTCCAGAAAAGCTGAGTTTGCCATTCTTCTCTTCCCTTCTGAATAAGAGATGATAACACTTTGTCACGATTTTAACAATGTAATAGAAGCAGCAAATGGTCGGTGGTATCTTGACGTCCCGGAAACCACGAATTCGTTTCACATTCATGTTCGCAGTCTTTTATATTTTTCTATTCTTACTGTGATTTCTTTTTTAGGAGATCGTACAGCAGGTCATGTAAAAATATACAGAGTTGAAGAATTCGTGCGGGTTTTTTGATGAAATAATAAATACTGGATTTTCCATTGCTCCAAATAATTTTGATTAATTTCAAACCTTCATCATTTTGTTTGACAGCAGAAACTTTGATGCAAACGTTTTTTAAAAAACGTCAAACAATCTCCTCTTTCTTTTTTCTAGACCATCATAATTCATACAAAAATGATTCACTCAAACGTGCATATTTACATAGATTTTTTACGAAAAGAATTGAAACAGCCCGACGACCATATAAAATGTTCCTCGAAATGATGAAAATTGTTAAATCCTTATAATCAATATTTCTTTTCGCTTTCGGTTCTAAATTTATTCGCGGTTTAGCAAAAAATTCATTTTTTCTTCATATTTCACAAGATTACGGTACAATTTTTCATAACATTGCGGTGTCATCGATTTAAAAACAATTGTCTTATCAATCTCGCTCCCAATTCGCTTTAGAATCGATTCAACCAATTTTACGAAATCAAGCATTTTTCATCGTCTTTCAATTTACGACTTTGATTCAATAACTCACAATGAATTTTCGCTGTTGGATAAAAGTTTTTAGTCAATTAAAAATGCCGGTGTAATTGACTGTTATGGCGGTTAATGAAATTTTCTTTTTTTTGGGCCATTTTAATTGTCTGCAGTCTTGGCTGTGGTTGAAAAACTACGTCAGTTGTTTATTCAAGTGAAAGAACGCCTCTCTTGTTTTAGGGAGGGTGACGAAAATGATCGAAGGGTAATAATGTTAGTACGGACGAAAAAATCGTTCAATCATGAGCTGGGAGTGGGCGTTGGGTAAGTTGGTTGTTGTAAATGTGCGGAACGAGAATTTAATCCCGTGATGCTTTCGAGCCACGTTGAGGTCTTATTCATTGTGACGTTTCCCTTACACGTGAAAAAAAAAGAAAAAAAAACAAAAATGAGACGAAGTGGATGGCACTTCAAGTTCGATAAATTTGTTTTCCCTTCGACACTTCCGGCACGAGTCTGTCCAGGCGTGGACCACGAAAGCCATCGTACTTTTCTCCATCCACCCATTCGCTATGCATTACTAAATTTCCAATTCCGTGGCTCCTGCCCTCAATTTTTGCTTCTCTCTTTATCTTCCTTCACTTTATTCGCTTTGACATTTCTTTAGGCCATAGAAAAAAGCTCATTTTTTTTTCGAATAAATTTTCACGTACGGATCATTTTGGATTAAAATGAAAAGTCTCTTGACTTTTCGATCGTGCTAGTCAACTAAATAATTGGATAGAAAAATTTCAGATGGAAATTCCAGTCTTTCAATTACAACCTTTTGTCTTCGATAAAAAAAGGGAAATTCTTTTTCTCTGTCTCTCAAAAATGTTTCTCAAGGTGTTTCTGTCTCTCAAAAAAATCCTATCGAAATAATGTTCTTTCGAATTGAAGCAGTAGCGAGCAATTAAAAAAAAAATGCGAACAATTCTAAGATTTCAATAGAAAAGTAGAGTCTCAGAATTCAAAAATTTCGAATAAAACGTCAGCACATGAAAAATGCGCCAAACGTGAGGGAGAATAGGGTGGAAAATTTCAACCTCATAACGCCAGGTGAATAAACCTCGAAATATTCAAGAGGTTCTTCAGGCGATTCTCGTAGAAATATACGAGGATGCGAGAGCAACGCGCTTTCGAGAAGCGAGCAGCCAGTTAAAAATAAAGTACGCACTTGGAATGCTGGCAAACGATGAGATATAACACGCGATCGTGTTTTACAAGCGAGGAAATGAGTGCGATATTCGTGAGCCTCAAAAGTGTTGAGAAGTTTTCTTTTTTTTTTTTGTAATTTTTGTCTTCGTACGAATTTGCAAAGAATTATGGGGTTTCCAGGCACAATTATTCAATGAAATTTCTTTCCAGATTGCATATATTTGTTTGTTTTTTTGGATTAACTTCGTAAAAAGTGATACAACGTCTTTTCAGTTCTTTTTGTCGTCTTATTGTCCTTTTTTTGTTCTTTTATTGTCCGTTAAATGTTTTTTTTTTCTCCCGGATTATATCGATCTAAATTAGCATCCGGTGGCATGAAGCTTCGAGACTTTTGTCTGCTTTTCACAAAGCTTTGAATACGTGAAAAGGGTACGTGGGAAACAGAGAACGAACGGAGAACAAAAAAAAACGAAGAATAGAAAGGTCGATCGTTCAAATAAAAAAGCAACAGAACACTTGAACGTGCAAAAATATACAGAGAGCTTTTGTGCTTTTGTTCGGGACCAGTCAGCGAACGCAAAAATTGTGAATGGTTTTGAAAAAGTTGTGTTTTTGGAGACTGGCAAAAATAACAATTAGACTTCGATCGATTAAATTGTTCTCTGTGTGTCGGTTTTGATAATAATGGAAGAAAATTCATTAGCAGTGGACTGCGATAAGCAGAGTGAGACTTAATGAAAAAAAAACTGTGGAGTCACAAGTAAAAAGGACACTCGGAGTAAAAATGTCTTCGAGAATTGTCGATCCTCGCGAAATAAAAGCGCAGCGGAAACAGGGAAAAAGGAGAAGTAGGAAAAAGAATAAATGGCGAGTTAATTAATACAATGGAGGAGACGTACTGCGAATGAAAGAAAAAGAGAAACTTGGAAAATAATTAAGGGATATAATGCAAGAAGGAGGAGAAGAAGGAGGAGGCTGCTGGAGCTAAAAACTGAAAAATAAAACGAGGGGTTTTCAGTGAAATTCAAAATAAAAGTCAACGTGAGAAAGAAGGAGAAGTGGAGAGTTTGGATATACAAAAGTCATGAGAAGTAGACTAAAAGCTTCGGACTTTATTTCTTTCTTTTACATTTCTCTCCTTGCCATTGCACTTAAAACGTCGTTCAGACGCCTTTACGTGATTAAAAGTACGACAAACGCGAAGGTAATTTCCGTGGGTCTCAGTGAGGAAGAAAAAAACGGTCGTTCTTCCCGTTCGTTTCTTCGTCTGGTGTAGATTTCTTTTAATACAAAACCATGACTGAGAGCTTCATCGTACTATTTTTTTTATTAACACTGTAATAATATAAGTACAAATGTGTTGAAATTGAAGGAATTGTTGTAATGAATAATTCTATATTTTCATTCAAGGAATGAGCGAGGCAGGAAGCGAAAGAACTTAAGGAGTTTCGGTACAAGTCATACAATGCAATGGTTCAGCTTATTTTTAGGGAGAATCAGGGATGAAAATTCTATTGTTTTCAAACAAAGCGCTAACTCCACACAACAAAATTTCGTATAAAAATTACAAGATTACTGGAAAATTGCTCGGTTTCATTGATAAAAAAATCAATAATTAATAAACTATGTAGACGAATTATTTCATTTTCTGCTGGCATAATTGTAATGATGTTTTGAATGTTTTGACAGTTTTTTATAAACTTTTTTACATTTTTTCGTATTGTTTTATGCACATAACTGAAGTTTAAGGACAGCGTAGGCACGTCTCCATGTTAAAAAGTGACTTTTCATTTGAGAATTTAGTTGAAACGGTGTAGACAATAGTTTTGAAACTTGGAGAACATATTCAGGATAAGTCAAAGAACGATCCTGTAGATAATTGAATAAAATGTTTACATTTAATCGCACTTGGACCGAAACTCTTTAAAAATCGAGATCATAATCGCACAATTTTGGAAGCTCGTTTAACAACGAAAACATTCGTTCAACGTTGTGTACTTATGAGGTTTTTGTCTTTTTTTGTTTGTTTCATGTTCCCAGTGCAGGTGACGCTGTCAGGTGGATGAGAAAATTCTTCGTGATACGTTATCTCGATTTCCACGCTTCGGACGGTAAAAAAAAAGTTATTTACGAGAGGTCCAGAGGCACCGCAGCATCTCTGTACATATATTCACACACAAACACGTCCCATGCTGTCCGACGTCATGAATCATTTTATATCATGTAGTTCACGGTTTGCACATACAACGAACCAGCCTCAATTAGTTCCGTCTGCTCGTACAATGTGTGTTCACTCTCTGCTGTGTATTTCCGTCACATATTGTTCCCAGAAATTCAATGGAAACCTCTTCCAATCTACATATATGTGTTTACTTAAATATTCCTTGGATGTAATGTTCCAGATATTATGAATACTTCGCTTCAGCTAAATGACGTTCATTCTTCGTGTATTATTAATTGAGGTCAATGGTATTTAAAGCATGAAACGTCGTATTCCAGGGATTTGAGAAAATTAACTCCGGAACCGATTACACGAGTCGCTCGCGTTCTTGACATTCCAATAATTTTCCGTTTTTTCTTATTTTACAATTGAATTGACAGCTTGGAAATTAATTTTTTTCAAAATTATTATTGATGGAACTTTTCGTTAAAACCACAAAAAACTTTTCGATTTTTTTCAGCATTTTTTAGAATGTTTAAGACGGTGGCCCATGTATTTCGAAAAATTGGAAAAAACCAGGAATTTTTCGTGATTTTTTGTTTCTTTAAATAAAATCATAAAAATGTAACCATACGTGTAAATAGAGGAGTACAAAAATAATACTCACGTTGAAATAATATTGAACGTATCGGAATCCTTCGAATGTTTAGATTTGATTGTTTGTTTCAATTTGTTTCGGTCTGTTATTTCGGGTTATTGTTTGGGTTTATCAGATTTTTGTTTGATTTGTTGATCTATCTGCCTGTCTGGTTTTGTTTGTTCGTTTGGGTTGCCTGGGATTCGATTAATTGTTCCACTTCATAAATTGATTAGAATTATTTAAATGTATTTCTCGATTTCTGTTTTTTTTCAACAGTTCAATATTTAGTTGTATTTCATTTTAACATCGTGTTATTATGTCGCAAGTTATTTTGAAAATGATGAATTATTTGGTGATAAATTTTGATGAAAATGGGCTTACACGAAAATTCAGATCCATCGGTTGAACTAATTCTACGTCTCCATGATCGAATGTCTGATTTTTCACGTCAGAAATTTTTTTAACGCTTCTGGAATGGCAGGGGGTTGAGTTTTTTCCTTCTATATCGTAGGCAAAATTGCAGCCTTTCTCCAAAGAATGGAAAAAGCTTCACAATAGCCCACGGTTGACGTTTTTTTTCTTTTTTTTTTTTACCTCATTCAAAGTGTGCCAAGAATTTAACAAAATTTGTACACTACAAGTCACTCTCTTTCCGGGACAAAAAATAACCCCTGACATCCATTTTACTACTTCCGTCGATTATCAGAAAAGCTGTTAAAACTCTCTTGAATTTTTTTTTCTCGCCCTTTGGATGTTCATCCATGTTGATCGGAATTTCAAGGGGATTTACCGACTTTCCGGCATTTTTATAACGTGTCACTAACTGCCCTCTCGACACGAAAAAAAAATTGTGAAAAAAAAATTCGCAACATCAATCATGTTTCAGGATTTATTCATTTTGCAGTTCTTTAAACAGTTGAATAATTATCGCCACGCGATTGCATTAAAAAATGGCATTGATCCAAAGTTTTTAACGTAACTTTGCCAAAATTTGGTTCGCCATATTTTTTCTTTCATTGGCTGTTGATTTTTTTGCAGAGCTGCCTCGAGCATCTGGAAAAATTCGATAATTTCATTTCTCGCGAGCTTGTGGATCGAACGAGCAGTTTTTATTTGTTATTTTTTTACGAGCAATAAAACATTTAAAAAAAAGAACAAAACATATTTTTTAGGATGGCTCAACGTTTTGTAACGAATCGTTAAAAAATTTAGCTCCAACGATAAATGGGGGTAAAAAAAATAAACGAAGGTGCGAAAGAGTCGGGACAAGCTGGTCGATTTTTTTTTTTCGTGTATTTGTGGCCTGACCTCGGGTTCTAGGGACATAAAAATGCGATAAATTTTCAAGTAGTAATTTAGGGCTGCGGCTCTGTCTACACGAGACTTCGTGTCTATTTCGATGGAGCGATATTTCTTTTTAATTCCCTTATGTCCGAGCGTTTTTATCCGCAAATATTGAAGTCTGATCAGACATCAATTTAGCGACTGTTATCAAATTTATACAAATTGATAAATCATTTCTTTCTTACAATTCCCTTTCGTGCGTTTTTTAATTATTTTTATGAACTCAATTAATTTCAATGGATAGAACATTTAAAAAAAGAGTATTGAAAAAGAAATGAGAAAAAAAATGGTTTTAACAAAAATACTTTTGGATGAAGTACCGCCAAAAAAATCAATTTTCTTCTCACTTTCCACCGATTGTAAATCTGACACGGAAGAAAACCAATTATTGACAATAGGGTACATAAAAAATGACGATGTATTTTCGCCGATATTCGAAGTAGAAAATCGAATAAATAAGACGTGGTGCACACGAGTATAAAATATTTGGAAAATATTCCAATTACCATAACGTGATTCGGATAGGGGAATAAATTGGAATTTAACGATGTATATATTTTGGAATAATGTCCCACGAGAATACTGCACATGGATGTAGTACCAGGATGAACTTCGGTAAGGATTACATTAAAATAATAAAATGTGAACAGGGGAATTTGTTTCGAAGGCTTCTATAAATCTTCAATTTCTGTTTCACTGACGTTTCCTCATTCTCATCCCTCTACATAAAAAAAATACAATAAATATTTACTTCGAATACATTTCCCATTTATTTTAATCCGCTCATAATATTAAATGAGACGTTGGAAATTATTAGGGAGATGCAAATCATTAGAAAGTCGACTCGTTGATAATGATCAGTTTAGGAAAAAAAAAGGAATTCGTCGATCGATCCTAGTCAGCAGTTTATTTTCTTTCGATGACGATGATGAATTCATCTAAAAATAAAACTATGACATGGCATTTACTAAAAAGGTCATGAGGGTTCTTGGGATCGCTTTCACAGGCAGTCTCAAAAGTAAAACAATTTTTTGTTTACTGCGTTCTATGTTTTTATTAAAATGCAAAGATTTAAAATGTTTTGTAAGACGTAAAAGAGATTAAAAAATAAACAAAATTGTTTGTTTGTTTGAACTCAAGAAACAGGGTTTTTCATCTTCTCATTTGACAGGATTCCTTACCAAAGAATATAAAGAAAAATTGATAGAACCTGTAGAAGCAAACGCGTATGTGTCATAGCACTAATAGGCTGGGGACGCAGTGCAGTAGAAAGTTCGATGTGCGGGCCGACAGAATGCAACGGAGATGCGCGGCGAGTGAAAGCGATAAATTGAGTGGATTTCAATTCGATCGCCGAGTCCGAAGCAATGGGGCTAATCGAGTCTGGCACGTTGCCACAATTGCTTAGTCAGAAAATGTTCGAACGAGCAACCACGAAATGGGATTAAACTGGAAGGGGGGAGTCCAAAAAAAAAATTCATTCCAAATTGGCTAATTATCGTGTCAAAACTTTGAATACAGCTATTCATTCACAATCAATTTTATTCAAAGGTCAAAGTAACTGTTTTACACCAGTCAAACGAGTGTTTAATTTCCAGGAAAGTTGCATGCAAAGTTTAATACAATTGTTGAATTAATTGAGAGTGGATTCGTATTACAGTATGTTTTATTAACGTGGATAAATATTAATTACGATTCGTCATATTTTCATCGATATAGTACAAAAGAATAATTTATCTTTTTCAAACCATTTAAATAAGAAGTCTTCTGAATGTGAAATTTTAAAATCCAGTCCTTCTTAAATATGAATTTTGGTCACGAAATTTGAATTATTTGGGTCGCTATACAGTCTCTCTTAATAAAAAAGGATTCGACCGACTGCAGAGACCCGCCAAACTTTTCACGTCTCGAATCGTCGGCTGCTTTTAAAACGATGGACTATTCTCGGCGAACTGTTTTCACGCAATCCTTCTCAAATGTTTCCACATCATTCATCTCGACATTCTTGAGAGCGAGATAAAAGCTTTTTTTCATTCAAGATTTTTTTACACGAAAAGCTGTTGGAAAAAAGCTAATTTGACATTTAATTTTGAAAATTGGCCTCCCTCACGTCCGTTGGTTCCAACAAAATTTATTAATGACGACCTTATGGAGTGTTTCGTACAAAACAAGTTAAATTATTTCAGGCCATTCGGGTATTTTTTGAGCTCGTACAGGAAAAACCGGGGAAAACAGCCTTCAGCGCTGAATCATTTTTCCTTTAGTCTCCCGTCAACTGTACCGGATACATTGCTGAATAGTCTCCCCAGGGAAATGTTTCCCTTGGGATGAAGGCACGAAGCACTTCTTTTTCCTTCTGCTTCTTGACCTCTTCGATACTGCGAGCTATTCATCCGCGAAACATGGAGAAAATGGACATGAAACATTCTCCTTGAAATACATGTTTACCAGGGTTTTTATTCTTATTTTTCAAAACGAAAAAAAAGAGAAAATATATACATTGTATGAAAAATCAACGTGAAATTTAATTCAGCATTTATGGCTTCTGTGTTTACGTTTCAATGGCTCGTATCGATCGACAATAATTGCCACTTAATGATAATTATCTGTTCGAAGCTGCATCGAACGAATATCTTAAGGAAGTTATAACGTTGAAAAATATATAGCAGTAGCCGGTTTGATAGGCTTCTTCAACTCGTTCCACCAGGAAGTTGAAAGCAGGAGCAGGAGAAAAAAGGTATGAGGTCAAACTTCTTTACTCAGGGAAATTTGAGCTGTTGAAAGGGGAGACGTCCTCACGACAAAACTGTCGACTCACTTTCCACTCTTTCCTTTTCTTTTTTTTTTTACTCCTGTTTCCCCTTTCCCACTTCCCACTCCGGAAAACTGAGCCTTTTCTGATTCCGAACAGCACGAAAAACTTTTCTCATTTAAGAAAAGCTTGAGGATGGTCGTCCCCGTTCCGTCTGTGTGTGCCAGCTCAATATATTTATATACATACAGGCATATATAAATAAAAATGCATAATACATCGACATAAATTTCAAACGTTCCACTTTGATTTACTTCCCCATCAAATCGTATTAATATTCAGTAAAAACAAATAAAAAAGTTTATTCACCAGAAGAGAGTTAATATAAATAAAAGATCGATTTAATATTCATTTATTACACTTCGAAATCATATACTCGGTCCAAGAATTTTCAAAAAACCGATCATTAGCAACGGCATCAAAGTTTATCAACGATTATTAAATCATTTTTGTTCAACGGGCTTGTAAAAATATTGTTCTTCAGCCGAATCGTATCTCTGGAGGGTTTCAAAAGGTATAAAAAGAATACAGTGGAGAGAAAAAGATGTTACTGACACGTGATGTTCAAATAAAAGTCGAAGAGGCTGGGGCAAAATGGAGCAAAGGGACCGAATGAGACGACACTTTGAAAAAAAAAAAAAAAAAAATGGAAGTCTGTCACTTGGAAGAACAATTGTTATGATTTATGTTTATTTTTAAAGAACTTTTGTTTTTTTTTTCATTTTTCCACTTCAACCTCCACCACTCTTTGATTTCGTTTTCGGGCCATTTTGCCCCATTTCCCTCATTCCTACGTACATATTTGGGAAGACACGAGGTGGTGGAAAAAGTGTGAGTATCTCACTGGGATTACCTGCGATTTACGAGAGTTATCCCTATATAGAGAGAAAAAAGCTTGCAGGGGATGGACCGTTTCACTATCCACCGACCAGCCGATCGAAATAACTCTTCTTGCTTCACATCGAACTGAAGCTGGGTCAGACGAAAGATCGACCAGGATTACTCTGAGTCCTGACCCGAACGTCAATTTCCTTCACCGTTTGAAATATCCTAAACCCGAAAGTATCTCCGACTCTTTTTGACGTTCATGCGTTTCCAGTGCGGCTTTTAAACTGTGATTATTCACTTGTAAACGACGATTGCTGTGAATATATTTCATTCCATTTTATCCCAAACACTTGTTAACTCGAATCATTGAACATCTCGATACTCGATTAAATTTTGCAGCAGCACGTAAAAGCTTTACTCGCTCAACAATTTGGCTCTACGACGACGACTTTAACATTGAATTTAGGTCAATTTGGGTCAATTATAAATTGCCTTAGTTAATTACTTCGATTCTTAAGGATTCTTGAGAGTCTCACAGTCTCACGTCAAATCTTTTCGTTCCTCAGACAATATCCATAGAATAAAACAGTAAAAATATGAATATTTCAATTATTTATTACAGGTTATCTTCGCATTATTGCTGTCACGAAGTCGTACAGAATTTATAACCGAAAGCTTTGAACTGTGAAACGATCGTTCAAGAAAGGGTTTACAAAAAAAAGAAAAAACATCAGTCTCTCCTGCTCGATGAGGGTGAGCCAAATTGGTTCAGACGAAACTGATCTCAGACGTAAAATATTCAAGGGAAAACTCGTTAATCATTTGATAGCTTTGAAAAGGGTCGAAGGAGAGGATACGTTTACCCTCATTGTCAACTTTTATTTTCATCGACTCTTAACAACGTTTTCACGAGCATGATCTACGTTTTTTTTCGCCTAAAAAATTGAGCTTTTGTAATGAATGTAACTGTAGGGGTGGGACGTGAAATTTTTCGAATTTATGACATTTAGCTCGATCGAATCAAACGAGAGGTGGTTCAAAGATATAAATCAAACTTTACATTCGTAACGGTTTGGAGTAAACTCGTGTAAAAAAAAAAAACAAAAAAGTCTCGAAAATCCCATTCAGGTTCGCTGTGAATTTGGGGAATAAAATTCCGAGATGAAAAAGCGAATAAAAAGTGGGCAGTTGGTGGCTTAATAAACAACAAAAATCAAACATGCAAAACAAATAATTCACGCAGCCGTTTATAGATTTTCCTCGAGTTTTCTCACGGCGATTAAAAGTTTTCAAGTGAATTTCCATAATTCCACGTTTCCGCAATGTTCACCCGTATATTTCACGTTCAATTTGAATCTGTAATCCAATCCGACAGAGTGGATAACGTCAGTTCGACTTAAATCGCGTCGTTACAGTGCTCCTCGCGAGTCAGCCGGGAAGTCGAAAAAAAAAAATGAAAATATATCCGATCTCATAAAAAATTGAAATGCGGACCATGTGGCTTCCGTCTTTTTCTGTTTTCTTTTTCGTCAAAAAAAGTAATCGGTCCTAATTTTTTTTTTCCGATTCACCATTTTTTTGTCGCAGCTACTCTTTTTAAGTGGCTTATTCGTGATCGATTGAGAAAAAGCTTCGGAAGATTATATTCAAGATGTATTGACGACACGTTCAACACTTTTTTCATCTGATTGCTAACTTTTTTTTTTACCAATCGCCAGATATCACAGAATCTCGTTTTTTTAAACTATTTTATGGAGAAGCCGACGATATATTCGATATAAAAAATCTAATCGTGGGCTATTTTTCGATGGACAAAGGTATAATGATAACTTTTAATTACGAAAAAAATGTTCTCCAGAACGTCGTTTCCAAAGGTGAAAGAGTCTAAAACTTTTATATATAATTTTTTGAAATTGTGTCCACGTGTTTGTTGGTTGTTTGGAACTAGATGAAAAATTTTGAAAACAAATTTATAAACTTTATCTCATAGTTTTGTATAATTTAGTAAAACTGTGGGTGAAAAAAAAAACTTTTGATTGGTTACTAAAGTTCCGGACGTTCTATTGTTTTGCATATTTTTTTAGCTTCCACGGGTCATAAAAGTCAGCGTTGCAATGATTTCGAATAAATTTTGGTACAAATTCTGAACAAGCAGTCTAATGAAGATGTGTATGGAATTTCAACTCAATCAGCCGGTTATTGCGATATATTGTATTCACCAACTGAATTAAAAAGCAATATTTACAACAAAAAAAGCCTCATCCAAATGATTTATCATTTATTCTCATCGTAAAAAAAGCTGGTACGTATTTTCAAAAATTCAATAAAAATGCGTAGAAAATTAAATATACAAAAATCTAAAAATTACGAATTGATTTTATGCTGAAAACGTGCTCCGAATTCATGGAATTCTAATCGACAAAATGAGGCCTTAATTATCAATTACAATCTAAAATGAATTAAATGATCTATAATGGAATAAGAACGAAGGAAAAGTAGGAAAAATAAGATTTGTTTATATACTTGAATGTGTGGGTATAGAAAAGAAGAAATAGGATCGGTAACAATAGCTTGTGACGACGAGAGCGACCTTTGGGAAATCATAGACTTGCCGTCTCTCGGCAATGGGCTCTTGCTTTCTTCATTGTCGCTCCTAATGCATACAGTTGCAGTAGTGCCATTCGCGACTCTTGAAATACGATCAATTCTGTGAGTCCTTGAATTCTCACGTATATTTCAATTCGTGTTTTTTCCTATTCAGTGATTTTTAAAGTCTTAACAGGATGATGAAGAAAAAAAAAGAAGAAAGCAAAGAAAAAATGAAAATTAATTACTCAATCGTAAGTATGCGAAAGAGGGGAATTCCCCAAAAAAAAAAAAAAAAAGGGTTAATGAGGGTGGTAATTATTTGAGTGGAATTTGTCTCAGTCACTGGAAAAGTTAAATGAAGAAAAATGGTTCTCTTGAAAAAGTGGTATTAATGCCTGTGTATGACCTTACGACAAATTTTCTATAGCCGTTTTAATAAATCGTAGTGCTTGAGAGAAGAAAGAAAAACGTGAGAAAAAAAGAGAAAAGTTTTTAATAATTTTATCAACGTCATTGAAATAAATAATTATTATGACAATCCAAATTGTTTTTTTTTCTCTCACTGTTTTTTTCTTCGTTTTGTCGAGTTTTCTCATTCTCATTCTTTTGCTTTTTTTTCTCCCCCTCTCTCTCATCAAACGGGTTGGCAAAATATGAAGAGGATAGTAATTGAATTACTGGTGGGTGAAAAGGCTCGATTTTTTCAACGCCAAATGTCTAGGGCTTTGAACCCTTTCGATGTACGAGCTACGAATTATTTCGGATTGAACCCTCTCCACCGAGTATTTCGTAGGGGATGAAGTTTCGGGACGGCGATAAGGTCGAGACGTCGAGGACCGTGGGAGGAAGGTAAGACACCTTCATTCTTTCCCAACCAACTTTTTTTATTACTTCTTCTTTCCACTGTTTTTTTTTTTTCTTTTTCCAACATGAAGCCTGTTGCGTTCGTGTTTTTCACGTGAGCGTCGCGTCTCTCTCGGTTTTTTCCCTTTTTTTTAACGTTTCTCGTCCCGATTTTTTTTCTTCTCTTCTCTCTTTCTGCTCTTTTTCTCTCAAATATCAACCAAACGAGAACGTAACACTTTTTCCTCCTGAACGATGAAACCGTATGTACCGAAGGGACCAACATCATGGTGTATTATAACGTTCTCACTTTCATTTGCCTCGAATTGTAGACGAAAATGAGGGAGAAAAAGTTTTACATCGAGTTTTTACCATTTCGTGCTCGTGCTTTAACTTACTCTTTGCTCTTTTCATGGGGCTGAATAAAAAGAAATCAAATAATAAAAGAACATTGTGGCTCGATTGAATGAAATTCACACACAATTCTTCACAAAACGTTTATTCGACTATTTACGTTAATCAATTAATTATCTCTGCAAAATAATTCTTCCTTCATTCTTTATGGAATTTATTTCACTTTCGTTCCACTGCGGCAGACCGTTAATGATGATTAAAAAATACATTTTAAAAAACTCGCGTCATGCGGCAAGTGACAGAGAGAGGGAGAGAGAGAGGAAAGAACAAAAAGAATATCGAGACAGTTCCGGGAAAGAAATTAATCCTGGCTAAACTTACAACTCGGAGAAAATGAAATTTCCGCTGATGGATGGCGGAATGAGCCCGGAGCTTGGTGGGAAATACTACTTTGGTCGTACATGTATAGTTGTCAAGGAGTGACGAGGAGTCGTTCGGGAGATCGATGTTACTGACAGAGAGCAAAAGAGGAAAATACGTGGAGGATTTAAAGTGAAAGGGGGGGAGGGGGGAAATGAGAGTAAAAGGATAATAATACGCGTACACACGTACATGGATCATGAAAAAGGGAGAGAGAGAGAGAGAGAGAGAGAGAGAGAGAGAGAGAGAGAAAGAGAGAAAGTAGACAGTACATATACATTGAATGCAAAAATTCATCACCCCGTATGGCAAGTGATCCGGATTAATCTCCGGAGGATTAAGTCTGATGGATCTTTCGTGGTTTGTCTCCATGGCGACTGGAAAATCGCGCCAGACTCATCTTCTACTCCGCTTGAATAATTCAGCAAAAGTTGCCAATTACACAATGACAAAAAAACTAGAATTATTAGGAATTCGATTAACGTATGTCAGTCTCGTCAAAACGTTTTTCTACAGATTTTATTTTTTTATATTTATTTTGAAAACTTATACAAGAGATTGTTGTGAAATTTCGTACTTTTCGAAAGGATTCGCACCTTCGAAATATTTAAGATATTGGTAATCAAAGATTGCAGTGTTTTACGCACGTTCTTATATGAAGCACTGAAAAAATTCACATTTCAAGAAATAAAATTCGAAAATTATTTACAATTTTTTAAACTTTTTTTCTCAATCGAACAGCAACACACTAAAAAGTTTGTCTCAAAAAACGCTCTTATTATCAAATAGCGACTAACTTTATTACATTATTTTGCGAGTTTATATCAAAGTTTCTCTGAATTCACTTGAGAGTTAACTTTTGAACCTGACTGTGGCGAGACTACTTCGTTAAGTTTATTTAAATGTTAGCGAGTGTCAGAAATTCTGTACAATAAAAAATGACCCAACCGTTAGTGTCGACGGTTGATGCAGAATATTGCACTTTGATGCAGTATATTGCACTTTTTTAATAAGTTAATTCACAAAGCTTGGAAAAAGTAATGAATGCTTTTGGAGAATTTGCGAAAGTTAGAAGAAAAATTGTAAAACAAAAGACGAAAAAGGGCCTGTGTTTTCAAATTTTTATTTATTTTTTCAATCCACATTTTATATTTCGTTTTTAAAAATAATGCTGTAATTTCTTGTCACTCTGCAGAGAATAATAGAGTTTACTGTTGGAAACTATAGAAGATTTTGCCAGTGGAGCGTGTGAGAGTCGCGAGCGAATTTTCCATCGTGCGCTTTCGGCTTTGAAAGGGTTTACGCGATTTCACACTCGCGTGATATAAAGTCGTTACCGTTTCACTTTACACCCTCAACACGGGTACATATAGAACCGAGACGACGAATCGTGCTGAGAGCGGCCACGCGATGGTGCAAATGTGCCAAGAGGTTTGCACTCAGACGCGACTGCGGAGGCTTGGAAACACTCGGTGACGAAAATTTTCAACTTACCAAAGTGCTTGTGCCAATATATCTCGATTTTTAGTACCGTTTATATTTTAACTCGATAAAAAAGATCGATAATAGTAATCAAAAATCGATATTTAATTAAACTCGTCATTGTTTTTGCAATTTCGACCTTTTTTCTCCAATAATAATTGGTTTAATTTGTTAAAAACAAGATTTTTTCAAATATTTCCGAAGGATAAACTTGGCAGATTTGCCACAAATTGGAATACAAATTATTAGTCAATTGATTCTGGTTCCGATCGATTTTTCTTACTCTTTTCATATTTTTATTAATGAATTATTAATCATTGAGGCTAAGAGGTTTGAAGTAGCAGTTTGGAGGCCACACCAGCCAGAGGGTGTGTTTACACAATGTGACATGTGGCAACCACTGGGAGCAGAGAGGAACTCGAGAGCTCTGAAGCTTCTATGGCAGGAGGGATCGTTTAATGGGTTTGAAAGACCACATAAGTTAGCGAGGTTACACCCTGCCTCGAGGACCTCCCACGATATCAGTTTCACCGAAACTTTTAGGGGTGTGGAGGAAGGAAGAGAAAGCAAGAAGAAAGATACACACGTTCGTTGAGAATGAAGGAACAAAAGGATGAACGAGGTGAACTGACCGGGTGAGAAGGATCACTGAAACTAGGATCTGTTTACCGTCACCACGTAGTAATTTGGTTAACGGATTTGCGGCTTTCATCTGCTCCTAATCTTGCTTCAATATCTCTCGTGACAAACCACCACCAAAAAAAATAATGGCCTTCGTATTGATGGATTGAAAAATGTTTCGATTTATTTTTAGTTGATGAAACAAATTGAGAATAAGTTAATTAACAATGACTCATCACGAGATTTTGAATCCATCAAGCATATGGAAATGTGTGGCCGGAAAATCCTTCAGGGGTTAGTCCAGTTGAAATCCAAAAAAAAAAAAAAAGGTATCTTCTATTTTTTATTCCATAGGAACAGTTTGGCTAAAATTGCTAAATTTTTTCGGATGGGAAAAAATAAAATACTTTCACGCTGACCATGATTTTTCATCAACTACGATTTTTCGAAAAATATCATTGAATAAAAAGAAAGGAAAAGCTCCTAAGTGACAACTGCATTTTTTTCTGACAATAATGTTCGCTTTTCGTCGTTGGACAATCAAGAAATTAAATATCCACGTTCAAAGATTCCTCTTGTTAATAAATTACTCAAATTCTCTTGACTTATTTATTTTAATAATAAGACAAATTATTTCAATAAGGAACTTTCGCCAGAATGGCTATAAATCTGTTATTTTGACTGTTGTTTTTGCAAAAAATGGTGGAGTATTTGTAAAAGTTCATTCTACGTTTTTCTCAATTTTTTTTCCTAAGAAATCACCTTTTTTTTTGTTTCTAACCAAACATGACACCTTGGAAAGCTTTTGACTCTAGAGTGTCTCTCTTTTCCATACATTGTTCCATTTTGCCCCGATCTCTCTCAATCCATTATGTTCGTTGTTAATTCTGCTATACAGTACAAAGTGCGACGTTGCAATTACACACCGCGGTTGTCTCAATTACCAATCCCCCTAAGCCCACTCCCCACTCCTTTTCTACAAAGTTTTCCGTATCGTCGCCCTGTTGTTCCATTTCCGATTGCACTCTCGGTTCCACAAATCCTCTCTCCTTTCTTCTTCTGATTCTTCTTCTTCTTCTTCTCTTCCATTCTCTGTCCTTTGTATTGAGCTCGGGCGTGATTCTACCACCGTAAATAACGTGAATCTCTTTTGTTTAACGAGAACAAAGTTAATTGGTAGAAAATTGTGTTTTCATCTTTTTTAATGAGCTTCGACGAAAATAAATCACTTGATGCCTCGATTGGCTAATTGAGGCTAAACTCGATTTTATTTTTTTCAATCATTTCATAAGTATTGTTAAATATGTGAAAATTATCAGCTAATATTTTCCACAAACAGTTGATTTTTAATTTTTCTTTCTAAAATTTGCAGAAATTGCAAAAATACATCGATATTGCACTTACTGGAGCGGAGTAACGGATGAAAAAAAAGTAAATAAATGGTAGAATCCAACATGGTAAAAAAAGACATGAAGGAGTTCGCCGGATGTCGTTGAGCGTTTTGCTTTGCCTTTCTTTTCAATAGTTCTGTACATAACTGCAAAGCCCAGAATGGCACGATACTCCCTGATATTGAATTCTCTCTCGTCCGAAGATAAAAGAAGAAAAATATATGTGACGTGAGTGTGTGTCTCAGTGGGTTTGATAAGGGGAATGGAAAAGCTTCACGAGTGTTTTTCGAAACGGAAAGTAAAGGATGAATGACTGAAATGCTGTAAAAAAAAAAAAAAAAAAAAAAAAAACAGTACAACGAAGCACGTAATTTGAACAATTAATAGAAAAAGGAAAAAAAATCTTAATGATTCCATGATTTTTTTTTTTTAAAGTCAAATATTATTCCGTTTGGATATATGAGTCTTGATAAAATTTTAGAGACATTTTTATTGCATATTAAACATTTGTACAATATAAATGTCATTAACATTGTGAAGAGAATCGAATTTTCCTTTATTATGAGAAGCTCAATGGCAATAAATCGATATTTCCGAGAAATAGAGGTTTTCAGAAATTTCCCTAATTTATATGCATGTGTTTAATTTATAGTAATTAGTACGTGGGTTTATATGGGTTTATATATGTATAAGAATATTCTTGTTATAATAAGCAAAGCAAATATGTCTCACCCAGTTGAATTGGCAATCGTAATACTATATTTGGCCAGAATAAACTGAAACCCTCTCGGACTAAGTGTACGCAGCTTTGAATCTCCCATTCAATTTTCTCAAGGGTTCAACTTCGACGTGAGCCTTCGTTGTTTCAATAATCAATCTCCGTGTGCTCGTAGCGACTTAACGAGACGAATAATAATTTAATTTCGTATACAAACTAGTCGTTACCGTGAAGGGTGTACTTACTAATTTACGAAAATTTATTACTTTCTGGAAAATTCACGAAAATAAAAGAAAAAATGATAAAATGATTTTTTTTTTAAATGAATTCACGACAACGCCTATAACTTTTTTTCTATTCAAAATTAGAAACCCATTCACAGCTCATTCTCTTCGTTTTCGAATTATCTTCAAATTCGTACTTGGTATTTTTTGTTTACTCAAATTTTGCAATTACTGCCGAATTTTTAAAGTTGGACATGGAACAAATTTTTTTTTTTTTAAGCTTTTTCGTACAATCTATTTTATCGAAATGTCAAGAGCTTCATTCCTGTTAAATATTCAACAAAGTCGTTACAATGGTTTAAAAGGGAAAAGAGCTCAAAAAAAAAAAAATTGCCTTACAGTTTTTTCATTCAAAAAGATCAATCCAAAAAAAAACATTATTTCTCGAATTAATAATGAAGGAACATAAACTTTCCTTTAATTGTTTTATTTTTTGTTCATTTATATTTATAATGAAATTTGTGAGAAGAGATTTTGAATATACGGAGGAAAATATTCGACGAATACCACAAGAGACTTATCGGAATTTATACGAAAAGGGGGCTGGAATTCTATCCTGAACTTTGATCGTGAAAGTTCACGTGGCCATGACGATTGACGAGCTTTTCAAATATATGATGGGCTCCTTTGGGTATAAATAAAGCAGTAAAGGTGGAGCTTATTTCAAAGCAACTTTGTTCCACTGGTTGATATAGATATATGTATGTTTTGTCTTAGTGCGTGTACGTAGGAATTATTTGTGTATGTTCTGCTATTGGGTGGAGAAACGTGGTACGAAAGATAATAAAGGGTGCAGGGTGAAGGGCTCGAAAGCTCTCGGAGGAGCTGGCTTTTCGTTAGGTATAGTGGCTTCGAGGGTATCTTTCTCTTGCTCTTTGTCTCTGTGCTTTTCTCGTACACTGTTTCGAGAGGCTTTTATACCACTCTCGTATCAAACTATGCAGTTCCTCGTGCACCAAAAACTCGGTAACTCTCTTCATAAAATTCAATTACGTTATTTCACCCAGTAGCAAATTAATTCGAGCCCTCAAGAATGTTTTCTGTTTTTTTTTCTTTGTTTTTTATATCCAACCCTCATTATTTGCTTGGGATTAGGAATCTTTCATTTTTTAATTTCGGTCCAAAAGCTCCGGATCACGAGTAAATTATTTTTCGGGTTTAAAAAAAACCTGGGTGAGCAAATAAATTTAGTTGTTAAATGTAAACCAGACGTTGCATGAAAAAGAAACAGATGCACGAAGATGAAAATATTGAAAAAAAAACTCTGTAAAAATGATATAATACGAGAGCAAAGATATTGTAATTGTGAAATGTGAGAAATGAGTCTAAAAATAAGTCTCGAATGCGATCCAATTCAATAATAAGCCGACGCGAGTTTTCACGATGAAAATAAAATTGAGCTCAATGGAAGAAACGTGAGATAAATTGCATGGAATATGGAAAAAGAAACCTGTGTATTTTTCGAAAAAGGAATCGAAAGAATAAAAAAACAACAAAAAATTGTGAATAATGATACAATTCACAGAATCATTATTTATTTCATACTCTTTTTTTCAACGTAAACGTATTCCTTTGAGAATTGGAAGGTTTTTTAATTCGTGAGGAATAAACCAAAAGCTTATTTCTTGTTTATGAAGGATTTGAAAAAATTCAGTCCCCTCGTGAGCAAAATTCGAATGCCCTCAGTTTCCCTCACGTGACTCTTTTTTTCTGTTGCAAGGTTTCCCTTCGTCTCATGGATAACTCCATATTTTTTTTTTTTTCTATTCCATTTACACATTTTTTCTCATTCATTTTTCTTCACATATCGCTAAGTCACCTGCTGCAGATTATCCATTCATACTCGACGTACGTATAAATGGAATTTATTGTTGAGCTTGAATCCCAAGAATGAGGTTTTTTTTCGTCAAAAAATATTAATAAAAGGTGCACACGGTTGAGTGTGATTTGAACTTGGAAAGCTTCTGCAGTTAGTCACAATTTGCTGAACGATAAGCTGTCAGAAAAGTCATAAATATCATCGTACGTCAAACAATTTATAAGAAAAAAAAGAAACACAAACTAATAAGATAAATATATTTAGAATAAGAAAAGTTGGCAGTCCCTGATTTTGATTGACGTATGAGAATGAATGGTGGGAAAAAAAGAAAGGTTTTTACTGAATGAGGGAAGACAAAGATATATCAGGGATTTGACATTGAAGGGGAGGAAAAAATTGAGATGAATTGAAGGTGAGATGAGAAAATGAAGGAAGGTGGCGTTTGACAAGCACAATCGAGGTTCGCGATCTTGTCGAGTGTATCCCTTCCCCGTTCTTCCTATATACGTTTGCTTTCCCCCTTTTTTTCTCTTTTATTTTTACGATAGTATATCACGATCATAAATAATAGGGATGCAAACGAGGACGTTGTAGCACAAGGGCGAATCGCTGGAGCTCTTTCACCGATGCTGTCAATTTTTTTCTTTTTTATTATTCCTCCATCCTCTCTCTGATTTACCGACTCGATGAGAATTTCAAAGGGAAATATATATAGAGATGAAAACGGATGTGGGGGCGTGAAAAAGATTCCCACCTGCGATTGATTGTCCGCTGGGACTTTGCGAACCTTGTTCGATTTTATGCACTCCATTTTTTTTTCTCCCTATCGCTCTCGCAAATCTCTTGTTCTTATAGTTCTCTGACGTTGTATATATTTTGTTCCTTTTTTATCGATACTAATGATTTTCACATTATACCGGAAGTGGCTTTAATAAAATATCCGGATAAACAGCAAACAGTGAATACACCCTGAATGAAAATATAACAACAATAATATAATCCAGGAAATAATATTCCATCGAACTCCCAATCGTTCTCAATCGTATTCGATACATTTGGCTTCCTTTTTTCTTTTCATACCCAACCCCCGGAGCGAAACAGCCAACAAACGCGAATACAAACACTTGGAATTTTTTTTTTTGTTTTGTGTCAAGCCCAGCCCGAAATTTATTTGGAACGGCCACATTAGCCAAAGAAAAAATCAACGTAATTTGAGAACTTCTTTTTAGCAAAATTGAAAAACTCATCGAATTAACTGAAGAGTTACTTGAATGGGAAACTTTGATAGTCTGGATTGGAGGAGGATTTTTTTTTTATCAAAAAGGAAACGTGTGATCTTCAGGGAGAGCAATAATTCAAAAATGACCTCAATAAAAACCATTAAACACGTTAATTAATTAAAATAATTAGTTAAAACTCATTAAACCTCATTAAAAAATATCATATTTATAACATTTATGAATAGGGATATTATTTTCTCATGGGATATTATTGCATGGGATATTTAAGTCCGACCCTTAATAAACAATATAAAAAAATGATTAATATGGTGTAAACAACGTATATGCATTTTATTTCAGATAAATATCTCAACATTGAACATTGACTAGCAATTACATCGTTACCGTCGTTACATAATAATTCATAGGTCTTGTTTCGCGTTTTTATTTATTGTTAAAAAAACGCGTGTGTTTTTTTCTCATTTCTCGTAATATTGGCCATGTTTTTAGGTTAATTCGTCGATTGGCTGTATTTTTTCTTTTTTTTTATGTTCCAATAAACAATATCGTTATGGATTAACATTATTAATAATCATTCGTTTATTTACCATAATGCATTTCTCGTCCTGTGTGTGATTCTGGTTTGAAATTTGAATTATCGTTACTCTCTGAAACGCAATTAAACGACGTGATAATGTGTTCAATCGAAATGATCCACTAAAGTATAGTTCGATCTCTACTGCTGATAATTAAGAGCTTCGTCGGTTAATACAATGCGTGTTGTAACTTTATTTTCACTATTTTGTTTAAATATATTATTCATAATGTTAATAATCATGATAATTATCGTTCGTTATTTACGATCTTTTCTTTAATATTCCCTGTATGCGATTAGCCCCATTTTCTTTTTTCTTTTTTTGTTATTTTCTTTGCTCTCCTTCACTTTTGCACTTTCTCTCAATATTTATCATTTTCGTGTTCTTTTATATTCATCTAAAATTTCTCAGAAATTTATCGTTATCGGTTGTTTGTTTATTTTTTATTATACATTATTACTACATTTTTTTTTTCTTCGTCCGAAAACACACTTGCGTTGAAAATCGTCGCTGTTCTATTTCCTCATTTTTTCAATTATTTATCTCACTCGTGTATCCACGCACTCGACCACATTCACACGTTCATGTATTCTGAAAATGTTGTTTATTTGTTGTCCTCCAAACGCTACGTCGTTGTGGATAATAAATGTTTCGGATTTACCGAATCCGCGTTATATTTTATTTATCTAATTACGCGCTAATCGTGTTTCGTATTTTTTTTTGTTTTTTTTTTCGTTTTACTTTTATTTTATTATTTTATTTTATTTATATACGTATATCGCAATCGTCATCATTTTATCATTGTATATGTGTATAATAATAAATGTCGCTTTATCGATCTAATTTATGTAACGATTTTATCACAAGTGCGACACCCCATCGTTGAACGTCAATGAAAAAATGTATTTCAATTATTCCTCGTGCTATCGAAGACTATCGATTGATTTTTCATGGACGATCTAACAACGCGGACGCATATTAATCCCCGAAGGTAAAGAAAAAGAAAAAGTACATGAAAATTGTATTGCTGTTCGTTTCGTGCATTGACTCAGAGAGGTCGTTGAGCTTGCAAGGCGAGCGAGGCTGTAACTCCATTTTTTTAACCTAAAAATAATGCTGTTTTTTTTCGTTCTCTTACTTATATTTTGTCCCTCTGTTTTATTCATTTTCTCTTCGAGTTTGGAAGGAATAAATATATTCTCGTCGAAGATGGTCAAGAGGTAAATCGATCTCGTTCGAATTTCAAGAATTTCATTGAAATTCCGACCATTTGGTATTGCACAACCGTTATTCGAATATTTTTACGTTAGTTGCGTGTGTGCATGCATTTTATCCAATGTCGAGTTAAATTCGTGCGGAGAAACTCAGATCCGAAGACTCACAGTCCATTAGAATATTACTTCACAATGCGCCTGAGAGGCACAAATATTCTCCGTTCCGTTGTAAAAGAAAAATAAAAACACGAAGGGAAAAAATACAACAAAAAATATAGGTTAGGGTTTCAATCGTTTTTATTCCCGGCATTATAAAGCAATATACTAATGGAAATGTAGTCTCGAAAGAGACGACTACACAAGAACCTGTAGCCGAGAATCGAGTCACGAGTCAAAAAATAATCATTGTTTCGTTCAACCGACCGGAATTATTTTTTTCTATTCACTTTTCGCATTTGCTTTTGAAAGTCGATTTTTTTAGACTTTTTCGACGAATGCACTTTGGGACGCTGTGAAAAATTGCTCTACGAGCACTTTTTGTCCATTGGAAAAAAATTAATTGCATTGATGAAACGATGTTTATGTTTGCCCACGTAGTCTCTTATCGTATTCATTTGTTTATTCTTTTTTCTTGTGTGTCAGTCCGTTTGATGCTTGTCATGGGATCAGTGAAATAACGAGCGAGAACAAAGTGACAGGTGTTATAAATTTGTACGATAGAGAGCGTTGCCCGCGATGGTAAAGTCAAAGTTGCGGATGGATGCTTTTTATCGGCTTGACGTAAAAGAAAGAAAAAAAACGAATGAACGTAAAGAACGTCCATTCGAATATTTATCGGAGCTGGAATAAAAACGTTTCACACGAGAGTTGCCATTTCCGAAGCTCACCGATGGATAAGGTGGAAGGAAATAAAGTAACGCGACTTTTAACGCGTGACCGAATTTTATGCGAGTTCTCATATATTTTTATAAACAAAAAATCAACGTGAATATTGTAAATATTCCGTCGTAGCAAAACGTTCGACATACTGTATTTCGTTCTCAACGAAAAACATGAATTTCGTGACTTTAAAAATATTCGTGGCCCAGTGTTTGAAAAAAAAAATCTTCGAACAGGAAATTTCTGGGGAACAAGAAAATATGCGAATGACAAACGAGGTGATTTCTCTTTGAAACTTCTCGTACATTTTTTGTTGTCGAATTTTTTTATATTTTCGTCTTTGTTATTCGGTGTTTTTTTTTGTCTCCCTTCGGAATCGTCTCGAACGAATGTTTGTGAGAAAAAAAACCGCGAGAATAATCCATCCGTACGTGAACTCACGGATCGTTTGATCGGAATTCGTTGTCTCGCGAACTCTACGAAAAGTGGAGGAAAATAAAAACTGTCAAATCCACCGGGTTAGAATAATGTTGACGATATCGTATTTTTCTCTCGTTCCCACTTGCTTTACTCTGTTCTATATATATTTTTTATGTTTATTTTTACCTCCGAACACGAGTTTATATCGCGAAAAAAGTTTCACAAAGTTATAACGACTTTTTTGCCATATCACGAGAATTTACTGTCCCGCACATAGATTTCCATGCGATGCAGTGTTTTTCTTTAACATTTGACTTTTCCTTCATTTTATACTTTTACATTTGTTTTCAAAACCCGTATATATTTCATCCGTAGCTTGTATTTGAACGAAGAAAATTTATCTGTCAGACTAAAGTTCCTATGGTTTTGGTGTCACGATGACAAAAACGGGCCCGCGAGGAAAGGGATGATTAATGACGCGAATCGGCGCATAGTTTTCTCGCGTTGTTCGAGTGGTTCGTGAATCGAGAACCCAAATTACGTTCCCTCGCCAAAACTTCGCTTCTTGCGAACCAAAACACGTCACGGAAAACCACAATAATTTGTATACAAATCTACGGGCTCTTCCAGACTGATAAATCCAATTTCGTGATTGTTATGATTTTTTCAATATTTCGTCGCGTTCGAAAGGTGTTGATTTTTATCACTCAAAATATTTGCAAATGAATGATGGCCATTCAGATTCGATTAACAAATAATAATTCTATTTTAAAGGACAGAAAAATCTATTTCCCTCTCGCAAAATCCAGAAAAAAATGCGAAGGGTTAAGTGAAAATAATTTTGCATCGTTTAATAGACCTTTTTAGTGAGAAATTCAAAAAATCTAAACTATCATAAACTCCCTGTGAAAATTGTGCTCGCAAAATCCGAATTATTTTAGTCGTTACAGCTTTCGTTATGAAGAACAATTTATCCAGTTGCAAGGGAGCTCGAAACTTTGATCTTGAAACCGTAGAACATTTTCAACGAACAGTTTTCAAGCTGTGCTTCTAAAACTTTGCCACATAATTCTTCACGAATATTTTTCGAGTGATATGAAAGCATTTCCATAAAATTTGAAAATTCAACTTTTTAAAATAAAAATCTGTTGAAAAAAGAGCCGAATTTGGAATTAAATATTCAAATGGCAGCCGACTTGTCAATTTTGTTCAAAAAAAGAAAATACCTTTATATCGTGATACAGTTTTTCAGCGTTCGAATATTTTATAAAAAACAGAATAAAACTTTTAAAAAATTCTTCATGAACGAAAATGATTTATTTGAATAAAAAAGAGAAAAAACCCAGTGATTATCGGACTCCATCAGTTGAAGAAAAAAAATCATGAAAATCTTGACCCCTTCATTGTCAATATTTTGAAAATATGATAAAAAGTGGATCGATCGTCTGGAAGGTCTCGTGTGAAAATGTGTACTTATGCGATGATTAACAAGTCTTGTGACACAATTTGTATCGGAGAAAACAAAAAGTATGGATGGAGGAGAAGGACAAGGTTGTACACATTGTAGGAGAACTATCCCGGAAGTGATTATCCTCTGTCCTCTTGTGTAATAACACGTAATAAATCCTCTCGTAGAGCGAAGGAAAATTCGGTAGGTCGACACGACAAAGTTCGTCGATACAAGGCAAACTAATTAATAAATATATGTTTAGGTCGGTTTTCTTGTTCCTACGATCTCGATAATTAATACTCGGGAACAAATTATTTTCTCAGTATCGATAAAAGTTATTTCCGTAGTTGAAATATATCGGGAGTTTCCTATCAACGTATTGACAATTTTTCATCAACTTTTTGAATGGAGCATCGAGAAAAAAAAGAGAAAAGGAATGAAAAAAGAAAGAAACTGATATAAGAAAAAGGATGTATTTACAAGAGTTGTGAGATGCGTTGAAGAGTCGTAATGTATCAAACGAGAGGACGTCTCCATGAAGTTTCGCTGATCAAAGAAGTTCCGGGAAATACAAGAAGGAAACGTGCATTGAAAAGAGAGAGAGAGGGAGAAAAAAAAACAAACAAACGTCTAAATAAACGGGGTGGAAGAAGCTCGGAGAGATAGTGAAAGAAAACAAGAGGCAAAAGTCGAGAAAACCGCGTTGAAAAGGGAGGAAAAGCAAAACAGAGGAATTCGAAGCTATGTTCATACATTTTGTTTTTTTCAACTTTTTTTCATTAGTAAAGACGAACGTCTGTGTAAAGCCACCGAGAAAACGAAACAATTCACTTTTTTTTCATTTTTACTCATAACTATCTTTGAGGAAAAGAAAATTTTCAGCGTTTGGAAGAATGTAAACGTGTCTTAATGAAAAGTAATCAATGAACTTTTTCCCAGCATAACGTTATTTGCAGAGCGAATTCGTCTAATAAATTTAACGTCCTTTGTTACAATTATCGATCGTTGTAACATTTTCAAGCATTTCAATTGAATTTTAATAAAAGATGAGGAATATTTTTCGGGAAAACATGAATAAAAAAGGATAAGGAAAATGTGAACTTTAATGAAACGTGATATTGATCATTTATTCCGTAAATAAACACATTTCAATAACGAGAATAATAATAATAACAATGCATAATTATATATTCATATAAATATGCATTATTTGTAACAGAATTGTAATGAAACATATAGACGAAAATAATAATGATATTAATAATATTATTAATAATAATAATAAAATAATAATAATAATAATAATAATAATAAATGGTAACTGAAAGAAAATCGTTGATGCATCGCGCGCCAGGGTCTATCACAACCTTCGTGGAAAAAACTCGAAAATAATCGCCAAAAAACAAAATTCCCATTATTTTTTTTTGTTCCATCGTAGATTTTCTACAGACCGAGTTATCCACAGTTATCACTTTGCGAGAATAAAACACAGAATAAACCGATGATAATTAACGAGAGAAATGGAGAGACAGAGAAAGAGAGAGAGGGTCAAAATATCGATAAAGGGAACAAAAAATTTCTTATGAAAAATTATGACTGCTTCGTGTGAAGGAGAAAAAAATAGTTACAAAAAAAAACACTACATATGAACAGCCTCGATAAGTCAAAGTATTAAAAAAGATGGAATCCCAAAGATTTTCCAATATTCGTGAGAAAGTTGTAAAAGTAATAACGTGGAATTCGACAAATTTACGATATATTTTTTTTTTTCGCGACCTTATTCACGATTTCGTATATGTATAGACATTTTTTATTTCATTTCCTTTGGCTTTTTTTTTTACACTGTGTTTATGAAGGGAGGTTAAAGTCGAGGATAAACGAGAGGGCGTTAAACATCGTAAAATTTGATAAGACTCGTAGGGCGATTTGCCCCCCTCGACTTTTTCATATCGTTAAAATATGTGCATGAATAAATTTCCTTTCTTTTTTTTTCTTTTTTGGTTTCGTTTACCCCCTCTTTCCCACTCTATGCGAATATATATTTTAACAAACTTTTTGTTTCGTGCCGACAATGGGTCTCCGCGAATAAGCGTGTAATAGAAATAAAGTGTTTAGTATTTCATTTCTTTTCTTTTATTGGCTCCAACAAAAGTATAAATAGCAAAAAAGCGAAAAGCAAATTTATCAAATTTCCTCATTCCGGCCCATTTCTTTCTCTTCTCTTTCTCTCTCTCCCTCTCTTTCTCTCCCTTCTTCTCTTTCTCTATTTTCCTGAGTGCACAGCCTCGCTCAAAATTCAATGAAAACAAACAAAAAAAAAAAACAAACAAAAAACATCACCTCGATGACTTGCACGTCGTAAACGACACGTGCTAATAATTTACAATTTTTAATTGTAACAATTGTATTAGTAATAATAATAATAATAATAATAATGACAATAATCATAATAATAATGAAAGTGTGTGTGGCACAACTTTCCATTTTTTTTTCACTCGTCTCCTTCTTTTTTCCTTAACGAAGATTTTTTTATGGCGATTTGGTAAAAAAAAAAGAACAAAAGAAATGTTCACCAAAACAACAAAAAGAACGAAACATCTCGCCCTTCCGCGATCGACGAATCGATCAACGACCCATTCGAACAAATTCAATATTTTCCTCTACCTAAATAATAATCCATAATATATTAATCTATATAATAATCAATGTTGACAACAATTAATAATCTACAATAATAATAATAATAATAATAATAATAATAATAATAATAAACAATGGTACTATCTAGAAAAAAAACTCTCATTTCTAGTTTAATCGCTCTTTATCTCGCTCACATAAATAGCTCTCGTACTAAATCTACTATTCATTAAGGCATGGAGTATGTTACTTGCGTGTATCGAGTGAAACCTCACTCCCTTTTTATTTCCCTCATTCTTTTCGTTATTTCTTTTTTTTTTCTTTCTCTCCCTTTCTCTCTCTCTCTTTTTCTCTGTTTTCTTCATTCTCTCAAACGTTGTTAGACATCGTTGCCGTTAATTTCTTCTCAATTTCGTTCTCCAACATTGCTTTCTTGATGATTTTTTAATATATATTTTGTTTTCTTTCGTCTTAGTCCATTAATCGTGTGTACTCTTTTAAATAAGTTTGTTATAACCTATGATCCTTTACCCACATATTATCACCGTTAAATCTTACAAAACCGAAACGATCGAAGTACAGTTTTAATCGATCGCGAACTATCTAATTGTATATCATCACTAAATATCTCACTGTTTTTTTTTTAAATCGAAGAATAAAGAAAAAAAAAAGGTATAAATCGATTATTTTGATGCATGAGAATGCCGGGTCCGGGAGAAATAAAAACAGGGCGAAATTCGTAATACAACCCTCACAATTGATCAGGTAGATCTCGCTCATTTATATTTATATTTTATTTGTTTTTTTGCTGTTCTTAAATAAAAACACTATTCCTCTCGTTTCGGTATTTCGTTTTGGTTTTCTCTTTGTTTTTTTCTTCTTTTTTCGTTTTTTTTTTGTCGTTATGTTTGGGGTTTTTTTTCTTCTTCCCTCGTCGATCTAATTTAATCACACTCTTGCTAGTACAAACTGCTTAATTATGCGTAAAAGATTTTTTCTTTTCGTCAATGATCCTTCAAAATTCTTCATTACCAACACACACTCGCACACGTAATTTGTTCTTTTTGTTTGTTTGTTTGTTTTGTTAATGTTATTATTTTACTATGATTCGTTAGAATAATGGTATATCAGTATTTATAATAATGTGTGTGTGTGTGTGTGTGTGTTATTTTTTTTCTCTGATTTCGTTTATCTAATGAATTATTATTGGTAGGCGCTTGGTAATAAATTGCGATCGAGTCTCTCACGCTTTCTTTTTTCGTAAATTTAATGTTTTTTTTTCTCTTTATTTATTTATTTCGTACACACTTTTTTTTTTTTGGTTAACTTCTTTCGCGCTTTTGGAGTTTCCACCCACGCTCGAGATCTCGATCACGAGTCCACACAAGGCAGGCTCTCATCACAATACATTTTTCTTAATCTGTTTATTGTTTTTTTGTTTTCTTCTTTTTCTTTCTTCTCGACGAATCAACCCTCTCTCGCCTTCTCTCTTTCTCTCTCTCTCTCTCTCTCTTTGTTTCTACTTGTTCGCACTTGAGTTTCTAATCAATTCGAAGCTCTAAATTTCGTTATCGCAAAAAACTTTCTCGCAGCTACCATCGCTCTAAAATCTATTTGCATTTTTTATTTTTCTTACTCGTACAACTCTTTGCTATTTTGTTTGTTTTTTTTTCTTTTATTTTTATCACTACTATTGCGTTTACTTTTGGTCTAATTTCCTATTCAGCTTGTGACTATGTGGAAAAAAAATTGTCGAAGGGTGACAACAAAAAATTGTGGTTTTTTTTTCCTACGCTTTCTACTTCTCTCTCTCTCTCTCCCACGTGATTTTTGTTCCGGACAGTCTGCTTTTTTATTCCAGCAAACGAGGCCTTTTCAAACGATGAAAAAAAAAAACGATTTTAAACGAAGGTGTTGACTCTCACGGCTCTGAAGGGAATTACAGCCGCGGATTTCAAAGATATCGATCACAGAAAATATTGACTACGAAGAGCTTTTTCTCTTTCTCTCTCTTTCTAAAAAATAATCATTTAATTTTGCAATCAAGAGTTTTCCGATAAAAATAAGTGAAAAATAAAGGAGAAAAAAAACTAAAAGAGAGAATAAAAAAAATAGGGCAAAGATGAAGAATGATTGAAAACAGAAATGAAATTGGTTCGTGTCGAGTCGACGGACGTGGAATATTTTCATCCCGTAGCGTACATACAATTTTGTATTATTTGTATTTTCGTGTATATATTTTTTTTTTTCTTCAAATATATACGCAAACTCGAATAAAGTTTCGATAAATTTTTTTACCGTTGGGAAATAGATAATAAAATTCGAAGGACGCGAAACGTACATACATACAAATTTTCTTCCTATCGAAGACGTCCAAGCGATAAAGTGGAAAAAAATTAATGCCAAATCCACTGAAATTGAACGTTTGTAGAGGGTGAAAAAAATTTCAATCGAATTTCTAGATTGGTACTTCTCTTTTTTTTCTTTTTTTTTCTCTTCAGGGCACGAAAAAGTATCGCGAAAATTGTCGATGCCATTCGACATGATTTTTCGTTGCATGTACGAGTATCCGATCCCGAGGATCAGGATGAAATACTGGCAGACATGGAAAAGAAAAAAAAATAAAGAGCAAGAGAGCAGCTCGCGAAAGAAAATATAAAGTCGAGAACCGGTGAGGATGTCAGAGAAATAGCGTCACTTCGCTTCTCGGAAAATAAAGTTGTAATAAATACAGGATATTGGGACCAGTAGCACCTGCAACTAATTCGTTTTTATAGTCCGGATATACAGACGTTTTCTCCCGGATGTGTTTTTTTTTTTTCCAGTGCATTCCTCGTGGGATGAATTTTGCCAGAGTCTCAAAAACATTTATTCAACTTCGATTATTGGCTCGTGAATTAATTCGATTTGAAGCAACATCAACAAAATGAGGACAAACTCGATCGAGACTTGGCGAACGAACAAATTTCAATGAATAATTATAAATAATTTTTGGCAAGTTCATTTAAGCTCCGATTTTTTTTTCCATTGCTTTCAAACGAGTTATTATTTTTATTGATTATTTTTGAAAATCACACTTTTAACCATTTCAAATGAAATAATAGAACGACGAAAAAAAAAAATTGGAAGATCGAAAGATTCGAAAGAAGGTGAAATAAAAAAATAAAGAGAAGAGAGAAAAAAACGAAAGAATAAAATGTTCTCATAAATATTCAGAGAGACATTTCTCTCGAGCTTTATTTTTTTTCCACTACTCAACTCTTTCGTTCTTCTTACTTCTCCCCATATATGTATCAGCGCCAAGGACACGGATTTTCTCAACGTTTTTTTTTTTCTTTCATTTTTTTTATCCGGTCGTCACAGCCGCGCTAGTCTCTACCGCCGTTCTATTCGAGGTTGTCCTTCTCATTCTTTTTTTTTTTGCTTGAGACATCCCGTGAAGGACTTGCGTCTCTATTTCTCGTAATCCGGATTTTATTGCAAGGAAAAAAAAATGGAAAAAAGGGTTAAAGTGTGAATAGAAACACGTGAGAGTCAACGAAACTACAAAAGATCCTATTATTATCAACAAAACATTGCAATTATTTCTCGAATATCACATTTGCAAAGAAAATAAAAAAGCAAATCTTCGTCGCGTTATTTTTTTTTTTCAAGAATAGACAAACCCATTTCATCAGCTTCCCAAATATTTTCGTGAAAATGTTTGAAAACGTAAGTCTCCGGTTCGAGTCGACAAAATTCATGAATTTATTCAAAAATTTCAGTTGACTTGCATTTCGGGCCTCAAATTGTAAGTTCTCGGGGAAAATGGTCCAGAATTTATCGAGAGTTTCTTCGAGAATCGAGAAACAGTGGGAAAGGAAAATTTGAAAGAAAATAATATTAAAAAAATAGGATGAGAATGCACCGATGGGTTTGAAGCATTAAATCGAATCTGTCGAGTTTGGTTATGAAAAGTCAACTGGCCAGAGGCCAAAAGTTGAAAAAAAAGGAGAAAACATAAAAGAGGAGAATCCTCGACGAAAGGAAAAGGACAAAAAAGCCATTAATCAAGCCTCGTCCAGTACAGAGATGGGTGCCTCTCGTAGCTTTTAGGCCAAGAAAGAAAATAAAGAAACCCCTCGTTATTAATTATTCCTACAAGCAACCAAAAAACAAATAACGACGTTTTTTTATCTCAAAAGTAACTCGCAGGCTCTCGTGTCTGGTGCAGCGTAATGCATGGAAATTTAAAAATCATGGATCACAATGCTAGAAATATTGACATTCCTAAATATCTACACTTCCTCGAAACTTTGGAAGAAAAAAAAACAACAACAACAAAAATCGAACATTTTCTAACGCAAGAATCAACGAAAACGTTTCCACATGAAAAACGAAATAAATGAACCTCCAAATTCGTTAATTGCTCGAGCTCATCAGCTCGCCTACACGATGTGTATATGTTTCTAAATTTTTTTTCTTCGTTTATACGTTATATCATCATTAATATTGTATATAGACTATACGTGTGTATATTAATATACATATTTATATTAATATATATATATGTATACATAATATACTTCTTTCATTTTCCTCATATCACCAAAATCAACAAATAAATATTTCTAAATATATTTAATATATGAGTCCAATAATAGGTAATCCCAACAAATAATATACATATATATATTATTTTTGTTTGCTTTTTTTTCTTCTTTATGTAGATTTACGGGCATTTATATATATATTTATATATATATATGTATAAATATTTATCGTAAGATTCGTCTATACGTTTCTATCAATTCTCTTTTTCGTTCCGTCCCTCCCTGTCTCCTGCTCAGCTCTGTCTGACATTTTCTCTCATCACGTTTTTACTTCCATAATATATATATATATATATATAATATTTATGTATATATATATATATATATTTCGAAATCAATATATTAATATATTCGTAATGTGTATTATGTAAAATTGTCTCTATATCCGCACATCTGCCAACGGCAATTTTCTTTATTTATTTCAACTTGTTTTCCTTCCTTCCCGGTATATCGGTTATTTCAATTTTATTTATTTATTATATATTTATATATATATTTTTATTATCTTTTCCCCTCAATGTCACGTCGTGTGATCGGATTTTATCGCTAGAATTCTCTTTCGTACTGACCGAACGAGCTGGCAGTTGAGCGATTATAATTTTCCATGGTTTTGTGTTTTTTTTTTTCTTTTTTTTTTCGTTTTCCTTTTTCTTCCTTTCGCTACGCTGTAACGCAATTTCGGATCTACACTTTATTTTAGGCTCTTATTTATTTGTTTATTTATTTATTCATCACTATTATTATTATTATTATTATTATTATTATTATTATTATTATTATTTTGTTGTATTTTTTTTTTCTACCTGAAAATCTACCCTTGTATCCCGGTGGGGGCGTCAAATCGGATTCTCATTTGTTTTCCGATCCAACTTTCTATTTGCTCTCACTATAATGTGTGTGTGTATATATGAGATATATATTTTTTGTATATATATATCCTTAATTTCTCCCATCGTTTCTAGCCGCACTTGTTTTCCTATTTAACTTTATTCTGCGGTATCGTTTCTATTTTATTTATATTTATATGTGTGTTTGTTTTTTTTTTTTTTTTCTAGTCGCAAATATTCCCGATAACGCCCGCACACGCTGTGGTTATTCGTTCGCTCGCGTATACTCTCACTTCGTCGTTTTCTCTTTCCTCATTTTTCTTCTTCTCCGTTAATGTTTTTTTTTTTTCTTCTCTTTTTCGTATTATTTTTATTTGTTATTTTTTTTTTTTTTTCGTAATTTTTTCTCTTTTTTTTCGCATGTTTGCAATATCTTGAGAAGCTATCGCAGCTCACAGCCAGAAAAGCAATTTGTCCAAGTCTGGACAAACCGGTGTGGCAATTCGTCAACCCCTTTTTGGCCTATACATGGCTAAATGGTCTAACCCCAGAGATCACACTTTCTCTCACTTTTTTCTTTCTTTCTTTCTTTTTCACTCTCCCTTTGACGCTCTACCTGCCACCCATTACACCAAAAGTGTCCCTTTACTAAGCCCAATGGCACTTTTTTTCTTTTTCTTCTCCCCCCCCCCCCCTGACGATGTATCGCTCTAGGCGTTACTTTTTTTTTTCTTTCCTTCGGTCAAAGACTCTTTCCTTCGACCTCTTGATTTTTTCATGAATTTTATCAATGAAATTTCTCTTCCAAAATCCTTATTTAAAAAAAAAAGTTCATCAAGTATATTTATTTGTTCTTATTGCTGATGAAATTGAGTTTTTGAAAAATCGTTTTTTTTATGGAATGAGCTCAAACGAGGAAAAAAAAGAGTGGAAAATTCTGGTTCGGCTTTTTGATGAGGCTGCGAATAAAAATATGACGAATTTAAAATTTGGTACGGTGGAGAAAAAAATTTCTTTTCGTCCTCTCGACTGTTCCAACAACCACTGCTATTCCTTCTTCTCACGTACATCGCGAGTGATATATTGAGGATCCCTTTTCGTTTTTTATGTCCTTTCGTTTTCTCACTTATTTCTCTACCTTGGTGGGTAGGAAAAGAAAAAAAATTACTTTCTCCCGTCATCTTCCGTTTTCACCCTGTAATTTATAACTCTCAGGCACTTCCGTTTTTACCCCGTTGCCAACACAATAATCCAATCACTCTGCTTTCACGGCCAGTGCATCCAGCGAAACAAGGAAAGTCAGTGAGAGACTTTTTTCTCTTTTTTTTTTCTATTTCGTTGCTCGGAGTTACAGGATTTCATTTTTTTTTCTTTTTCCATCGGACTGAATAAAACTCCAGTTTTGTCGAAACCACGACGTCAAGCCTTTCTCGATTGATTGATAAAATCCTATTATTCTCCCGTTTGAAATATTCTTTCAAATTTAATGAATAAAATTAATAATATCGATCAATTTTCTTCCAACCGAACCAATGTGTTTTAAATTCAATTTCAAATTCAAATGTAGTCGATACATTATTTTATATTCTTTGAATAAGGAAGGAGTAAACTAAATAAAATGTCAAAATAAAAGAATTATCGTTGTCGGAGTGAATGGAATTTGAATGAAATGATAAATCGTCATATTTTACTTGCTTGCCTCAAAAAACCTGTCCCTTTTTTTCCATTTGTTCTATTCCATTGTAAACGATAGTTCCAAAACCCTTTATAATCGCAAATTAACTTTTCCCATAGAAAAAAAAAACTAAAAAAAAAAATAAACAATTTGATATCTACATATTCTACTTGCCCGCGTTTCCGTCGATCATTTTCCCTCGATTTTTCTCCCCGTCCTTGAATTTTTCCGACCAATAGTCTCGTGAAAAAAAATAATAATAATAATAAAAAGCTTACAACAACCACAGAATTTCGTTGATTTCGAAGAAGTAGCTCGAACTTTAGTTTGATCCTTAGTTTCGTGTCTTATGTCACTTCGTAAATGACAATGACGTGGTCGTTGTTCACGGAGTTAAAGACAAAGATGAATGGGGGGGGGGGGGAGCGGAGGAAAAAGGGAGCCGGTGGGGGGATGAAGAGACTGTATTTTACGAGTTTAAGAGGTAGCTTGAAAGTTGTGACGTTCAAGTGACGTTCCGCTTCGTATCGCTCGTAGACGTTTGAAAATCTCTCGGGGATCGGCAGGGCTTTCGGCTGTTTCCGCAACAGTTGCGTTTCTCGCTGACATTGTCGATCCTGCTGACGAAGGATTCGAGTCTTGGGATTCTTCCATCTCCGTATTATCGTCTTTCATCCCCGCCGTCTCTAAATCTTCAACAGCCCTTATTTCAGCTGCTGAACTTTGCCTCGTCGTTTCTACGAGTCTTCCAAAAGGCCGCGATTGGTGGTGCTCTTCTTCTTCCTCGTTATGATGATTATTTTGCTGCTCCTGATACCGAGAATCTTGCAGGACGATGGGGAGGGGGGAACACAACGTTACTTTTCTTTCGGGTTGCGCTTTTTCGCGCCCACCCATTTCCCCCACTCACTTGTCCTCGGTTTCCCCGGATGGCGATGTTTCCGTGTCTTGCCTCTCACTAAAATCATTACAAATTACGTTTTTTTTTAATCAATATATCAATCAAAACAACGAAAAACACACACACACACAAGTTTTACAACCTTTAAATTTTTTTACGCCTTTTTTTCTTGACGAAACAGATTCGTTTGCGATTTTGGAACTAGGGAATTTTATTTCTAGATTACTACCAACTGGGGTCCTGTAGACCCAGACGTAAACCATTATTTTTGTATGGAATAAAAATGTCATTGTATTGTAGGCATTTACTAAAATTTATCAATATCTGGAGAACTCACGTGAACAAAATAAAAAATGATAAAATCGTCATTTTTGAAATAAATTCACAAAAAGCAGTCATAATTTTTTTTCTATTCAAAATTATAATCTCATCCACTGCTTATTCGCTTCGTTACCGAGTTATTTTCGAAACTGGTGAATTTATAAGGTTGGATATGGAATGAAAAAATGTCAAATTTTTGTTTTCATCTTCATAAAGAAACATTTATCGAAATTTTATGCAGCTCACAACTTGATCGGATTTATTTTTCTGGAAGATTCATCGAAGTTGATTCTTCGATAAAAAGCCAACAAAACAAACAGATTTATTTATTTAGAGAAGAGAAGAGATGTGACTACGAATAATGACATTTCATAAATTTGTTATCACACCTCGTAAAATAAAATCCTTGTAAAACGGGTTTCAATTGTAATAAATAATAATGCATACAAAACAGAGATAAGAAACTGCATTGCAGTGGAGTTGCGGCAACATTAACGACACCAGAAACATTCAACGAGGTATAATTTGCTTAAATTTTAACGAAGCTCTTCTCGTGAATATCGTCGAGCATTCAAAACCCCTTTTCGTTGGACAAACGAGTGGGAACGTACACAAAACTTTGAATGCGGTGGTGTATACTTAATTTATTGGGACGCAAAGTAAGTTTATAGGCTAAAGAGCAAGATGCAGGCTTCGCATCGACGTGGCCAGGTACGATGCAGTCTTTCATGATCCATCGACCAAGACAGCGTTTTTTATGTTAATTTAATAGTTCGTTGGAAAATAAAAAAACGAGTTGAAGAGTCGTAGCCAAGGAAGGAAATGAGACACAAAGTTTGAAGAACTGTCTAAACATGAAAAGTCGATGATTCCATGAAACAGCAAAAAAATAATTGATTTTTAATCATGATTATGGAAATGAAGTTTCCTTTTGAATTTGTTTAAATCAATTTTATTTACCATCTGGCAGTTTAAAATATTTGGTAAACAATCTGTCTAATTGAGCACGAACTGCTCCATGTAACGAGAAAGTTTTGCGACTCTTGACAATTGAATGAGCACCAAGTCCTTTTCCAGAGGATAGAATAAAACTTGCTACTTGAGAATTCTACGAGACACCAAGACGAGGATAAAACTCGTGGTTGGTGCAGTGAAACGAAGACTGTTAAAGCAAACATCATTTTATTAGATGAAATCTTTTCATTGGACGACTGTCTGAGGGAAAGAGAGGGTGAGAGAGAGAGAGAAAGAGAGGAGAGTAGATAAGGCAACAAAAAGCAGTGTAACAAGAAACCATCCACAGTTACAATCCTCACAATACACCGAAGCTTTTCTAATTATGTTTCTTTCCCTGTATAATACAATCCAAGATAACGAGAATAAATATAAATATATTTTCGGATTTTCGTCTCATTGGGTATTGCAATTTGTCGGGTTGAAATCTGTAGAACGAAGCCCATGGAGCAGAAAAAAAATGGTAGTTTATGACAGTTTTTTTTATCGATATTGCAAATCAAGGAGTAAATCGAATGATTTGCTTTGAAATTTGATTAAATAAATTTGAAGTCCAACCGCAAAACTTTAATTGAATTGAGAGTTGGATTCAATTGAATTAATTGAACCGCGGACAGTATAATTCATAAATGAAATCAATATTTTTATCCTATTTGAACGATTTTCTATTTTTTTATTTTTTTTAATCAATTACCAATTTGAAAGCTTTTAAAAACATATTTACGAGTCAGTTTCTTGCAAATGGCTGTAGTCTGTCAACCACGAAACGAGGGAAACGAAACTAGAAAAGGTTGCTGAGAGACCGGAAATGAGAAGAAAAAAAAAGCCCCCAGACAAGCGTCAACGTCAATTCATTTTCCACTTTTCCCACACGTCCGCCACTCACTGTCGCTATGTTGGAAAATAAAAAGTAGTGTAATAGAGGATCCCATAAAATGCAACGTGCTCTCGTACACAAATATGTGAATATACGAACATGATATTTTTTATGTGTCATTGATTTTGAAAGACTTTAAAAAGTGCGAACAAATACTCATCGTAAAAATTGACATAATAAAATAAAATAAAGGAAACAAATAGTAGTATGGCTGCGGCGATCACAAAGTTAAGCAGCCTCGAGTGAGGTCAGTACTTGGTTGGGTGACTGCTTAGCCATGCATCGGCGGGAGGCAGTTTTTCTGAATTTCTGATGATGCTGACCAACTGAAACTCAGTTAAAATATAGAGTGGCTGTGGGGAAAACTCTGGGGGGTACTCACAGGAACAACGAAGTGGGGGAAAAAATGGGGTAAAAGTGACGGGATGGAGTCGTGAAAATCCGCGAGGGCATACGCAGGAATGATGAAAAAAAAGAAACAAATAACTGCCGGTGCTGATTGTTCAAATGAAAAGTAATTCGAGCACTGAATTCAAATGACCGTCAAATAAAAATCACTGTAACAATTCCATTCGAATAAATAATATTAATTACGATTTAAATTCTTTTGCACCATGGAATGAAGATTAACGAATAGCCATTTTTCTTCAAATTAAAATGCACGCAAAGGAATGAATGTGTGAATGAAAATATCAGGGAAATAAGATCGCGAGTGAAAATTAGTTCGAGTACTTTGGCTAATTTCTTCAACTGAACTTAACGAAGCCTGAACGATCTTTCGATCCACATTTCTTACTCCAAACTTTGTGCAGCATGCACGTGTATCTTTGTACCAGGATTTTCCATCTTAATTCCTTCTCTAATTAAACTTGCACCCACACACGATGACAAGCCTAATGATCTAATTAACAAAGTTCGTATACCGTCGAGCGAAAAACGAAGTCAATGAAAAATATTTAATCCAATAACAAGACATCCTGCACGAATCTTCCGGTCTGTTAAATATTATAATTTTCCAACCTGACGAGCCACGCGATGTTTATTCAAACATCTCGAGCGTATAACTTCGATTTCACTAGAATTATCATTCGCACTTCAATGCTTTTAAATTAACTGCCTACATTGAGAAATTGTTAGGAAATTCTTGTCAAAGTTCCATTTTGTTTTAATTTTTGTCAGAATTGAAAACAAAATCATATCAACCTTTGCTTGGGAGATTTATAAAAATATTTGGATTTCGTGTCGTAAGTACGTAATCCCAAAATTTATCTCCTAATTAAATTTTGAATTTTGGTAAATTAATTCATGAGTTTTAGTCGTTTTTCAAGTTTCAACATTCACCAAGAATTGAAAAATGAAGATGAATGAAAGAAACACTAATAACCAAGTGCAAAATGATGCGAAAACAAAGAGAAGGAACGATGACTTCAAGTTTCAAACAGAAACGAAGATCATGGCGATTTTCATGAATTTCTCAAAAATGGAAAAATTTCGTTCATTTTTTCTAGCCAGGGTCGAAGCCGTGGGCACAAATAGTGATAATAATAAAAATTGAGTCAATAATAAAAAAAACTTTAAAACACTTTTCTAATGATTTTCACTGCTATTCGCTGTCTGGTCACTTATTTGTATTTTTTGTTTTTTTATTTTTATTTTATTTTTTAATATTTTACATTTTTTTGTATTTTTTGTATCTTGTTGATTACCGGCGTTTGAACACAAGGCCCAAAGATGGCAGTAGTTGCTGCGTGGCTGGTGTATATTTCGAAACTATGCAGTTATTTCAAAAACTCAAGTATTTAGACGCTATAAAATTATGATATGAAACCAGAAAAGTTGATTAAGGATTAATCGGAGCTGCTGGAACAGCGCATAAGGTAAACGATAAAATAATTGAATTTCCAAGAATTTGCTCGTACGCTCAGTATCTCCAAAGCTTTTTCCAGGTTGCCCTTTCAAATTGACTGAATTAGCTTTCCTCGTGTCCCGTTCTCGTCCGCGTCGCTCAAAAGGCTACTCACCACTAGCGAAGTAATCATTTCAACGCTTTATTCAAATATTCCATCAAATATATAATGCATGCAAAGCCAAGTGGATTAAAGCCTCGAATAGAATTCTGTGAAATTGACAATTGAACGAAATCCTTGCTAAATGGGTTGACTTTTCAACGGAGTCTCTATCGCCAAAGGCTCGAAACAAAAAATTAATCGATATGGAAACTAGATTATTAATCGAATGAAAAATATTCCTCAACAAATATGAAAATGACGAATTTTTTTTTTCATCTCTTCGTCACGCCATTACGATTGTAGACCGTAAAAAAAGAAAAGTGCTTTGAAATATCTCAACTCCTTAAAGTAATATTCGTCGAGAATGAATGAACGTTCAAACGAATGGGAAAAGACATGAAAGATTTGGCAGACGCTTTTGGACTCTCCAGTTTGCCGCTTAATACCTCCAGCAAATTGGAGAGATTTCCTGTGTAGCCACACAAGAAAATATGCTCGGCCCGTTATAGTGGTTAAGGATGAGACGAAAATTCATACGGACCACCCTGGCGGAGCTTATACAGAAGGAGAAAGAGACGAAGAGAGAATAAAGAGAGGAAAAGACATAGAGGGAGAGAAGGACTTGAAGGTTTGCAGAAACTCAACTGTCACCGCCGCAATCTCGTACTGGAGTAGATATTTAGTTGAACATCTGTATGTGGGCCTTGGTTGAGCGAAAGCTCAAATCCGAGTAAAGGGACAGAGAATGAGAGAGCTCTCGGTGCATGAGTCAGAGGGTGGGACAGTAATGTTTCTCTTTTGCTGATATATGAACTAACGTACATATCTATATGCTCCAAGTACACACGCAAATGGGACAAATGGAGAACATGTTCACTAAGATAAACGATCGTTTTTCTCGTATATTTATGCGTCCTGTGAATACAGGCTCTTTCAAAACGTTTTAATATATCCTGAGATTGTTGCCTTTTTGGATCGATTTTTGTAGCAACTTTTTTTTTCGTTCTAAACCATCGGTTTTTATGACCTTTTCTGACTTAAATGCACCACTATTTCTACGTGTTATTTCACACCGACGGTGAAATAGAGCTATTTATATTTTACTTAAAATTTTAGTATGGGGGTAGACCAAAAATTGTTATTTCTTGACTTTTTATAAGGTTAACTTTAGATAATGTGGTAAATATTGTAATCGGTTGGCTGATCGATGTGAAAATGCGAATGGAAAATCGTTTTTGAGAAATTTTGACACAAAAATTCATAATTTGATGAAAGTCATCGATAAATTTGATGATTATTCATTAAAAATGGACTTAATAAGAGATTCCAACTGAATAAAAATTTCTACCAATTTTATACTTTTTATCTACTTTGGAGTTTTGTCTCTGGCGAATATCTAATTCATCGATTTTCAGTATAAGAGTATACGCAGGAATGATGAAAAATATTTTTAAAAAACGTTTTCGAAAAAAAAAAATCATGTTCCGTCAATATACTAGACTCATTTTTGAATAATTTGTTCTGAAACATTTGTAAAAGCTGGTCCAAAACGGAGTTAATCTGAAAATTAGTTTCAAATGGTTAAATTGAATTCAGAAATTCATAAAAGAGATGAAACCTCTGGATACTCAAAATGTTGTTTCCCTAAATCGACCGTACATGGTCCTTATATTTATATATTTATATAGGTTCGAGTTGAAAGGATAGAACCGAAATTTCCTTGCCAAAAGCTGACCAGCCTCGGCTCTTCCCATAGAAATATAGAAACAACACGAGGACAAATATAACCGAACGTTGAAAGGGATTTCAAATGGAGAATTATGGCAATTGAATAGCCAAATCCTCGACTCCGGAAGAGAGGACTTTAGGGAGAGTTGACTCGAGAGTTTGGTCCTGTTTCCAGGACACGCTCATAAGTCGAGAGTGTAGTATAGAAACATTTTTTCACGACTGAATTGAACGAGAATTATTTTAAATTAATAAGTCAATTATTTTAACGATTAAATTTGACATTTGAACACCTGTTCGTAAATTCATTGGTTGTTTATCTTTTTGCAGAATTTGCACAGTTTGTAAATTGTGGAAAAGTCAAGTGCAAGGATTGCGAATTTTGAAACTTTGACTACGAAGCTATTTCTTGGTATTTTGTCACACGTTCATTCCTCAGAGCATGCATCGGATTTTACCTCGAATTTTATTACATTTTTCATGCCTGTGTTTCGATACCGAAGGATTCTAGGTTTTGAATTATTCATGTCTGGAAGCACGGAGTCCAACTTTCTCTTCTTTCTCTTCTTTGAGTACGGAAACAAGTATAAAGCTCGTCAAGAAGTATATAGAACAACGTGTGTATAAATTGTGGATGGATTGCACACGTGAATGAAAAAGTTTCGTTTTTTTTTTTGGTAAGGGGAATTTTACAGCCCGAGGTTAGTTTCCAGGGTGGAGAAATGTTTGGAAAATCGATAAAAATGCAGTTTTACGTCGTTCGATTTGAGCTCAAGGCGAAAACATACAAAGTTGACAGAATATTTGAGTTTACTTCATTTTTCATTTCATAAAATTTTGTTCCACGAATCTTCGTAGAAGAAACGACGAAAAAGGAGTTCAAATTAGCAACACAGGCAATGAATATTCGTAAATAAAAAACTTACCAGATGTATCGGATTGATTTCATCTTAAGGGCGGTCGAATTCTCTTTGCACTTGTAGGCCAAAACTTGCTTCACGCTGCTCACGTCGACAGATGGAAATCTTGACGTAACGTAAGCTGAAACATGAATTCAAAGGAATCCCTTAAAATTTCTATCGAAAAATCATTTCAATCGCAAATTTTGTTGACCAGACAATTCGATGTTAATAAGAATTTAATTGTACTTGTTTTTCTTATTTTGCTCTGTTTTCCTCGTTAATATTTTATTGACTGGAACATTGAAATGTTGAGGGAAAAAAAAACAGAGTTTGATGAATTTATAACCGCAACGAAATCAACGAAAATTATTATGACATTTTCTGTAATGCATACTAAATTAACAAAAGAGGAAGTTTATTGTGAAATTCCTGAGAAATTCTGTACGATGCTGATGGCATTCACCTTCCTCTCTCGCTCTCTCTCTCTCTCTCTCTCTCTCTCTCTCCCTCTTTCTTTCCCGTTCTCCCTCTTATTGTGGTTCTCTCAAAAGACTATTTTGCACGAGGTTTTCGAATCAGGAGGATGGATTCTCGGCATCTCGTTAATTTGAAGTCGACGCATCCAATATCCCGTTAATCCGATCCGAAGGAAATCCTCGTGCTATTTTTGGATCCAGAAAATTCTTATTCGAACAATCAACTTCCACGAAATTTAACATTCCTTTGTTAAACTTATGCATTAATAACGAACAAAGGATAACGCTCTCTGCTTCATTTTCTTCCGCTACGAGAGGAAAATTGCGATCCTCATTCCCATGTTTCTCATACATATATTCCACGTAAAACCACAATAATTTGGAGTGTAAATAAAATACCTCATGAGTTACGTTTCAATTGGATAATACCACACGAATTTTCAGAATTCAAAGATATGCAAAAAAACAACAATGAACAGTTCCCAGAATCTAACAAATATTCACTTGACAAAACAAATTCATTTGCGGAATTGCAAGTACGAGGGAATTTCGAGAATTTTCGTAGAAAATGAATTCATAAGATGTTACGGAATCAAATAATTCATCATTTGATGACACGACACAGAATGAGTTTCCAGAAATGAAAGCTCGTTTTGTTAGTATTTAATTTACATGCGAAATTTGTTTGGATTGAATATGAAAGTGGAAATTTAGTAAAATGGTAAGAGAGCAGATTGAAAATTTCATTAAATTTGACCAATGGGCGAACGTTTAATCTGACGAAAGTCAGGAGAACAAAAGGGCAACAAACAAGAGCTCATAAATCCCTTTGTTTTTGTGTCTCCTTGACAAGATATTATTCCAAGCGAATGATCAATGTCACGTAATGAAAAATTGTGGATTAACATCTCATTGAGAATTTCACGTGTGGCTAGACGAAGTGGAACGTGGATGAACTTTTATCGTAAACGTCCGGACATTATGGCGAAGGTGGCTTGAGTGAATGAGGGTTGGAAAAAAAAAAAAAAAAAAAAAAAAAAAACAAAAAAAAAAATCAAGGGCGTTGACGCGACGCCGTGGAATCCACCCACAAGAACATAAAACAAAGCCCACGGTCATCTCTTCTCGTTTCTACAACACAACTCTCAACGTAATCACGAGCTTTCACAAAAACGTTATGTTACTAAGATAATAAATTTTCTCTTGCCACAACCAAAGAGCTTTTCCGATGGAAACAAAAGCTTCTGGAGACTTTTATCAAGACGAAAATTCCCCGAGAAAATCACAAAGATGTGTAAAACGGAAAAATGCATCCTGATAAAAACGAAATCTTCCATTTTTTCATTAAAAACCTGTTTTCGAGTTTTCTTTTTCCAATTGTCACGTTTATTAACGTCTGCTTGTAGTTTTCATTACTTTATACTTCAAAATATAAAATTTCAAGATTGTGGAACTTCGTAAATAGCAGATTTCATTTCCGGTTTGTGTCTCGATGATGAGAAAAGAGACTGAATATTAAAAATGACCTAAAAAGAGGGGGAAAAAAGTGCATGGTCGTTTTTTTATCGTAACCACTTCCATCCAACACCCACATAGTTTAAATGTTTTTGAACGAATGAAAATTGTGGAACGGGCGATCGCCCAAGCCGTCGCCGACACGTTCGACAAACCTCGTTTACGTGCTCTCTCCTCTCTCTCTTTCTCTCTCTCTCTCTCTCTCTCTTTATTCTGTGTTCAATAGCCTCCGAGGGCTTTCGCAGCTCGGATTCCCATCCAACACATTTTCCAACGATACATTTGTCTCTCCTTTACTCGAATGACAAGAGCAAAAAAAACGAGAGAAAAAAATGTCGTTTTCTCTTCACAGTTTAAACGAATTGATCCGTCACGGGGCTGCGCAATTTCACGAACGATTGAGCCACGATAAAACCGACGTTTAAACCTCCATTTCATTTTCAAAATGCGCTTAATGTCATTCCATTACTAGAAACACCTCCAGACAAATAAATAAAAAATCTCACCGAAAACATGTTTTTAATACACTATTCTAAAGCTATAAATGTTCAAGATTCATAACCATTTGGTTTCACAAGTGATTCTTGAACTATTTGAAACATAGAAACGAAGGCACTCGATCGAAAAAAATGAATGAACAGTTCATCGATGAAGCCATATGGAGTCTGCTTAACTTCAAGGACTTAACGATACGAAAGAACGATCAACTCCGATCATTTCGTTTCACACAGATAAAAAAGTATCCATTCAAATTACAAACTCTTCTTTTTCTTGAAAAAAAAAAAACAAATCGTTGTCAATGAAAATGGAAAACTACATTAAAGAAAAAAAAATAGATGAGCTGAGGTAATCGTTTTTGTAAACCTTTTTTTAAGTGGTTGCAGTTTTCTCTTCAATCGTTTTCAAAAGTGCACAAAGAATAGAATCGGGGGAAAACCTCGAGTTTTAGGCAATTTCCAAAATGTGCACAATGTAAATTTTCATGAAAATAATTCGACAAAAACATTTTATTTTCATGAAAATTAAATTAAATTCTATCTGAATAAAAAATCCCTTTATGTGCATGCGTCGATTTTGTACAGCTTATAAAAAATGTTAAAAATTCTTCGAATTCGCTTGATAAAACCAATATTTTTTATTTTTCGTTACAACGAGAAACGATTATTGAAAAATCGTTCGTCCTTCGAAAACAGATTCAAATACAACTTTTTGTAGTTGAACAATAAAATTTTTTGTTAAATTGAATAAAAAAAAATCGATTGAATTCTCGATTGAATAAATGAGATCGAAATAAATGGTTTTTTTTTTCTCGCTGCACATCGTTGCCGGTTACATATTGGTCGCAATATTAATTTCCTGTCTGAATATAAATGTCGCATGAATATTCGAGGAATGCAACAAAACGCGGACGAGCTGAATGAAAAATGGGGGAAATTTTTCAGTCCCTTATCCGAATTGCTGCCGTTCGTAGCGATTAATCATTACACGGTTATTAGTGGAGCGTGCCATTTTGAATATACGCCCGATTTGTTTAGCACTGAAATGCAACGCAGGCCCGATGCATCGAGCATTAATTGACAACATCGAAACGGAAATGTGTTGGAAAATGTAACGGTTGCCAATGTTCGTCTCCAATCGGAGCAATAACTATAAATTATTTCAGCGCAATCGTTAAGCTCAACACGTGCGTGATATCGGTTCGATTTGATTCAGCATTTATTCGATAAAATGTAATGAAAATTCTCGAGTTTATGGATAGAGTATAATTTATTATTTTTTTTATTATTAATTGATTTTATATTCGAATTTATTCATTTGTTTTCATTAAAAATGAACGAATATTCGTGCTGTTCGCCAGCCTCATATTTTTTGTTCTTCGTTTTCCAGCAACGAGTATGAAAAATATTTTCATCAACGCCCGAAAACTGGATTTATGTATATTTCTTCCCGTTAAATTCAACATTTGAAAAAAAGTGATAAAAAAAACAGCTCTGAGGAAGAAAGACTCGAGGTAAACTTTGACAAGACTGGAAGACGCATTTTTCGTAGATTCAGCACGTTTCGACTTTTCGCGTTGAGTTTGTTTTTGCGCTTTGCTGTCCTTTCTTTAGTTTTCTTTTTCGTCGTCTTTTTTTTTTAAATTACCAAACTTTTTCGACCAACTCACAAACGGGCACATAAAATCTTTTGTTCACGAGATCAAACATTTACTCTCCTTACACGATTTCTTCTTCCCTGATTTTTGTGTTTTTTTTTTTTTTTTTTTTTTTTATCATTCGTCTCGCTTCTCGACGTTGGAAACTGGAGACAAACTTTTATTTACCCACCGGCGAGACCGCCTCATTTTCTCCTCCTTCGTGTTTGTTTTCTCACGAAAATTGTCTATCGAGACTGAAAATACCTCATTTTGTTAGTTCAAGTGTCGATCTATTTTTTTTTTTTTTGCTTTTTTTAAAATACTTTTTCTCTCCTAAGTAGCCGATGATTCCAATCTCATTCGGGGCAACAAAATTTGATATCAGAGTCGAGAATAATATTGAAGTTTAACTCGTCGTTCTAATTAGTGAGAATTTTTCATTATTTTTTTATTTCTTTATTTTATTATTATTCATTTATTCCATTCTTATTCATTTATTTATTTATTGATTGATTGAATGATTGATTGATTGATTGATTTATTTATTAATTTATTTCTTAATTTATTTATTTATTTATTTGGACCTGTTTCGTCTCAAAATAATTAACAAAGCGTTGGCTAATTTTGGACGAGGTTTGAGTCTGGAGTTAACAGGAGCATTCGCCACAGTTCCGGGTTAGAACATTGAACGACAAAGCTGATCTGGCTCCAGGCGAGTTTCTTTGCGTAAGAATTACTTCGACGTATTCCTCTCGATCAACTTGTCCCTACATCCCTTCCCCAAGGGGCAAGGATCGCTTCGATCAGCCCGTGAAATCCGAAAGAGCTTCGAGGAAACGAAACTAAATCGGAGTCTCGAACGGCTGAGAAGGGAAACGAGGAAAACATCGAATCACCAGGGAACACAGAGCTTCCAAACGCTTTGACTATTTTACACATTTACCCACCACCCATGAAACTTTACCACGGAAATTTGACTTTGTACGAGTTCGTGAATCATATCGAACGAGTAATTACTTTTAGTGGAAACTAAATTTCATAGGATTTTCGAACCAAAGTTAAGATAACATCGTCATATTGAGCAGGAATTTTCAAATACAAATATAATCACTTATTATTTCGCGAATTTGTTCCATTTTGGCTTCACATTTTTCACTCGATCTTTGACTTTGAAACGAAAATTTGACTTTGTACGAGTTCGTGAAACAAATCGAACGTGTAATTACTTTTGGTGAGAACTAAATTTCGTACGTGTTTTCAACCAAAAGTCATGCATATTTAGCAGGAATTTTCAAACGAAAATATAATCTCTTATTTTTGTATATCTTTTGATTTTCTGTTCACATCTTTCGACCCGATCTTTGACTTTGTAACGAGTAATTACTTTTGTTGAGAATGAATTTCATGGAATTTTCAAACAAAAGTTAAAATAACATCGTGGCCGGAATTTTCAAACAAAAATGTAATCACTTATCATTTTTGTATTTCATTCAATTTTGTGTTTGTTTTTTTGGGGTTGAATGAATTTATTCTGATTTTCGAATCATTTAAATAGAAAATCAAACAAAAATGTTCGTCAGTTTCCGAATTTTTTTTCTCTCTCCCAATAAAACATCGAAATACCGAGAAATATCGAAATATCGAGTAGGAATTAAAAAATAATTAATAAAAATATTTAAAAACTCACATATTATTGCTTGAACTTTGGCTCTGTCGAGGGCTGGCTTGACAGGACGTTCCGTCGCAGTTCCAGCTCTGCTCCATCGTTGACCCGTGACGGAACAGGTCGCCAGTTCCGTTGGGCTAAACAATATTGCTGCGAGACCACGAGTCAGCTTCCGGTAATCGCTCCACTTTACCGCCCTCAGCTGTTCCTCGCAAACAGCGATTCCCTCGCCCAAATGTACCTGCAGACACATTCAAACAACCACAATTCACACCCAATAAATCATTCTTCAGAGAGGACAAATATGATCGGGTTGAGTGGAAAATTGTCCGGAAACGATAAATCAAATAAAATGAGAAAATAGAAAAACCCGATAAATCAAATCGAACGCACTAAACCGTACGAAAAAAAAAATCAAATAAAAGAATTATCTTTTATTCGCAATTTAGTTCGAAGAAAAAGGAAAATGTCATCGGGAGGTAAAATCTCTCCGGATTTAAATTTGTCCAGAATTTTTATTCGTCGAGTAAAAGAAAAAAGTCACGATCCTAATTACCCTGCAAGGAAATCTTAGAACTCGGTATCGGAGAATTTAAAATCATCGTGATTTGCATATTATCCTATAATTACGGGAATGGCTTGTGCACATCGTTGGAACGGTAATTCTCAAGTGCACTTAATTACAAAAAATCAGATTACATTTCAATTATCATTTTTATATTCGAAAAATTTATCTATATTAAAAAAAATTAATTGTTAATTCAAAAAAAAAAAAGAAAAACACGACCATTTCGATGAAACTGGAGAATATAATTGTTGAAAAAGTAGATTTTGTAGAACAGTGTTTCGCAAAAGGAATTTCAGTGACAAATTTTTCTTCTTATACTTTGTTTAAATCAGAAAAAAAAAAATTTTCAATAGAAATCGTTTGACAAAGACTAGAAAATTGTGTAAAGGTCCTCTTCTTAAGAAAGATGTAAAAATTATAAATAGAAAGTGAATGATAAATAAATAAATAAATAAGTAGATCAAAAGTATTGTTCAAATGTCGAATATTTTCGAAATATTTTTGTGAGTTTCTCAATTTTTTAAATTCCACTCACACTTTTCGTGAATCAGATGCGAGAAATAAGCCGGCAAACCAAAACTATAAATCTGGTACGTGCGATAAGAAAAGTGGTGGTTCGAGGGTCGCCGATAGATATCCATTAATCTTTTTGGATACGCCCACAGGCATTGGGCATTATTTTATCGAGAATAATTCGATCGGAGGTTAAAGGAAAAAGGATTGAATGTTTTTCGAATGGGAGGAAATAATTGATAGAAGTGTTTCACGTTTGCAGCATCAAGAACTAGCTAAAATATTCTTTTGTCAAGAAAACAGCAGTTTGTACTTGGAATAATTCATGGACCTGTTTGTGGCATGGAAAAAAAAAAAAAATGTTGATTTTTCGTTTTTCAACATGACCCGTTACCTTAATTCTCGTGTCTCTCTGTTTTTTATTGTTTTTTTTTTTTTTATTCAAGTAGTATCGTTCGTTGTATATTTCCATTTGAATCACTACACGAAGCGATGTTTCATTTCTGTTATTTTGATTTATTTCGTACACTTCACTCCTGGAAAAATAGCAAACGGCCAGAACGACGATTCGCGTTTGGAACGAAAAATAAAAACGGAATGGAAAATGAAAAAAAAAAAAAAACAAAAAATATGCTTTATCGTCGGTGAAAACCGTTTCTCCCTTGACTGTTTGGTGGTTTAGTGGGAATGTGGCAAAAAAAAAAAAAACGAAATGAAACGTCAAACGGACTCAAGTGCGAAAGGACGACGAGGCTCGGAGGGAACAGAACGGAGAATTGGTGCGAGCGAGAAAAAGAGAAAACATTGTACTGCACCGGAGTGGTTTATCGAGTCGAGCGGAAAATCCTACATTCACGAAACCCTTTTTTTTCTATTTACACTTTTTTCTATCTCTCGCTTCGTCTATTGTAGGATTTCTTTTTTTTTTCTTCTAAATCTTGTGCAACCCTTGCCAAAAATTTTCGGGACAGCCAGTTTATTTCTCATGGTCGATAAAATCGAGCATTAAATGTTTATCACCCTTAATTAGTCGCTAGTGTGGCGATATCTTCCAGCTGGCACTTGCCCCAACTATTTATCTTGGTACTTCGTTCTCCCTATTTTATAATAACAATAATAATAATGATAATAGTTTCAATATTGATATAAATTTCATGGGCTGTTTTTCATCTTTCAGACTTTTTGCACGAATTCATTTAATGGCAATTCCATTCACCACTTCTTTTGAAAAAATCCTGTCAAAAGTGTATAAATGAGAACAAAAATTCATATCGATAATCTCTTGAGACTTTACACTTCAATTCACGGTTTTAATGAGGCTTCGAATAAACTATGATCCATTGAATTTTGATGAATAAAAATACGTGTGTTTTTCAAGTTGAAGGATTTGAAAAACAAGAAAAAAATGTATCGAAAAACGTTTCCTCAACGTTGGGAATTGGTTTGGTGGATGATTCAATCGACAAATATGAATTATCTCTTCCGTAGAAAATTGCGAATGAGAAAAGAATTTTGTCTTCAGTTTGCAGTGAAGAGTTACTCAAATTTTTGTCATTTCAACATTATTCTTGATTAAAAAAACAAAATATACTGTTGAGATGACAAAGATTTGGTTAATATCGAAAAATATTTTTTTTGAATACGTATTCAATCAAAAATATTAGACATTTCCAAAATAAAAAAAGATTTTTCAATGTTCTGCAGTTTTTGTCGCAACTGTCATGTTGACTCTGAATGAATTTATAAAATAAAAAGAGAAAAAGTGTTAATAGAGTATTTGAGGAATAAAAATATTGAAAATTGCCTGTACTGGAGATTTCGCCATGTGGTGGACTTCCTCAACCGGAATGTTGGAAAATTAAATGAGGACGCAACGATGTCGGAGGAGGTGATGTTCGCCATCACACCACATCTACACCACAACCGGTAATCGGATATTTGCGTGTGAAGCGAAGGGGCAGAGGAGAGGGTTTTGGAGAAGACACAGGAGTTTCGTGTACAGATAGGAACATTTGACGTGTACCCTGGAGCAAAGCTCTTTAACGTGAAGCCTAAGAGATAATCGCCTGAGGTCCACATACGAGATAATCGACCATTAACCTTCGGATAATTAATAACGCGTGTGACCCGTAATTCGGACCTTATGGATTGGGCCAAGTGTAATAAACTTTGTAATAAATTAATCCGAGGTGTTTAACCACAAAATGATGAAATAATTAAAAATTCTTATCGAATGACAAAAAATTTTGATTTTTATCGAATAATGAAGAAAATAATTATTCGGGGATTTCAATTAATTTCGTTCAAAGTGGAAAGAATTTTTGGTGACTTTTTTTTCATGTTTACACCAAACTATTCTAAATTTATGAAATTATATTGGCGGAGATAGAAAAATTATCAAAATTCTTAGCATTTTTGACCAACGGTATAAAAAAAATATGGGGAAATTTTTTAAATAAAAATCAGGAAAAAAAAAGAGGAGGTGAAAGATGTAAAAACCCCGAGTGCATGTGAATCTCGAGCCTCGTAAATTTTTTCCTGTTTGCGTTGAATGGACGACGAAATAAAAGATTTGAAAGAAAAAAAAAAATTAAAAAAGCTCTACCGCGTGCAACTCTGAGTGCGCCCGTGGGAATTTTTAGAAAATTCTCTTTGTACATTCTCGCGAACTGAAGCCGAGTTGCCGGGCGTATAAGCCATTGTGCAATGATGATGCAACAAAAAATAAACGAAAGGAAAACGAGGCAAAATTGGAGATGCAATAAAAACGAATCTCTGTAAAAATGCCGAGTCTCGTTGCACTCTCGCCGACCTCGTGTATTGCTCGAAAACCTTTTTTTTCGCGATAAACATAACGGAACGTGGGCAGGTACGAAAAATAAAGAATAATAAAAAAACACCTGCCGACAATCCGGAAACGAAACGTGAGAGTATTTTTGGCCCATCGTGATTTTCATCCGTTGGTTACATACAGAGTGTCATACATTCTGATACAGTTAAATAAAAGTAAACAAAGAAAAAATTGCTTTCGTATTTCGAAATTTATGAATTAATCAAATTTTTATACGTTTTTTTCTGTGCTTTTCGTTGATGTTTTTTTTTCTCTACATTTCGAATGATTTTGTGGCAAAAAAACATAAATGGATTTCGAGAAAACGGGAAGCCATAAAAATTGAAGAGTTTATCAAATATTTATGATCCATTTATTAGTTTTATTGCTAAAGACTTTTAGAGCTGTCGATATTTTATGAAAAAAAAAAACGTGAGGATGGATTGAGTTACGAAAAACTCGAAGAAATATCGTGATCCAGGAAAAGATTAAACTGATGGGAGAAAATGTTTTTTCTTTCGTCCGGATTCTCTTACTTATCGAGTTGAATCCTGGCAGAGAATGAAGACGTGAGGCTCGAGAAGGAAAAGGGAAAGAAAAAAGTAGGAGCTTACAGATACGAGATAATTTAGCGATGGTGGGGTAAAATGGAACGGGGTGAAAATTTTGTTATATTTTATTTATTTTTAAACGATGTTGCAAAACGTTCAGTCGCACCTGTTGTCAAAGTTTCGAAAACTCGTTAGCCAGCCCAGCTGTTGAAGATTAAAGTCATTCACGAGTTTACGAAGTGACTGTTGGCGAGACAACGACTCAAGAGTTTCGTTTGGAATGAATGTTTGAAAAGCTGCGTTTCGAGCACAATAATTTCATGTAAATTTGGTCCAGACGATGATAAAATAATTCAATGAACTTTATTATCTCGATAAAGACGTGTTCTCCAGTTTATTTTTTTGTACACCTGGGTCCATTTGACCCTGACGCATCAAAATTCGAGTTTGGTCAAGACGACAATGACAAAGGAAAAAATATATAAGAAAGGAGAAAAGTGCTCGTAAAAATGTGGCGATTTCTGTTTTACGAGAATCTTTACCTTTCGGTCCGGCAACGAGATGAGAAAAGATGGGCCAATAAAATGTGAAAAACGAAAGAGAGACGAAGCAAAGATCGCAATGAAACGATGCCCACATTTATCCGGAAATCGAGTTCGTATCCCGGTAAAAATGATAAAAGGAAAAAGAAGAAAAAAAAAGACAATAAGAACAGAAAGTGGAGGCTTGGCCACGTGCGTCCCAAGAGAATCTTTGGCATCGAAACGGTAATGAGACTCCTGGGACTTGAAATGGTCTTTGCTCTCATCGCATGCTTTCCACGCGTTCTTTTTTTCCTTCCTTTTTCAACGAGTGTGACAAAATTGGCGAAAAAAGAAAGAACAGAAAAATATGGTATATCGAAAACACAAATATTTTTTTCGTTACGGGTCTATTTGACCCGGATTAATTTTTCTCTGTCATTCTATTTCGAAAATCTCATCATAGCTCAATTTTTTCTAAAAATTCACATTTTTCACGACTATATCTCAGTGTTTCAATCCCGAAAATGAAGAAAATTTCAAAAAATTACGATTTTTTTAGCAAAATGTTCATTTTTTCATATGTCAAAGTTTTTTAAACGTTTTTTTGAGCAATTAAAATTCATATTTCCTGGATTTGTATAACGTACACATATTCAGGCATTTACGCAATGTACTCCTGATTTTTTTTCAATAAAAACCAACCGACAGATCCATGAAGTACGCACCGGGTCAAATTGACCCAGTGCGACTTTACAAATATAAATGTGTCAATAAACGGTTGAAATAAGGCGAATGAATGAATACACGAAGGAAATTTGTCTTGAAAAAACGTATTTTAAGAATGATTCGTTCAATTCGTTCAATTTGTCGAATCGAGTCGCGATTGATAGAGGGTTAAATAAATGGATTAATTTGAGTCGATGTTCAAACTCACCACTCCGTCCGAGGAGGAATCTTCGAAGCCACGAAAAGCCGGCATCGCGGGTGGAGTCGTGCTCATGTCGAGAGGACCCGGTAACCAATCGTTTCTCGATGGCGAATTACCATGAACGGATGACAAGTGTCTTCCACCTCTCGTTCCAAGCCTCGGTCTTCCACGTCTAACCCTTCGACCTGTGACCAAACAGAGAACGAAGAGGGATCGATCCCGTGAGTTTATTTGAATATTTTCGTCCTGGATATTCTTGGACGAGCGATGAAAAAAATGAATAATAAAAAAGCCATGAAAACAAGGGAAGAAAAAACGTGGGGTTTCTTTTCTGTTGGGGGGGTTGGAATTAAATTAATTCTAAATGTGGAAGAAAGTGCAGCGCGAGGACGTAAAATGAAGGTAGGAAGAAAAAACAAATGGGGAGCGATTGAGAGCCGAGAGAATAAAAGAAATTACGTGGGAAAAAGTCCGCGAGAAAAGCTTGAATTCAATTATTCTCGAATATTGATGACGATACAAAAAATTGATGAAAAGATACAGAAAAATCTACACATTTCTCTGCCAAATAATATGTAACAAAACTTGTGATAAATCCAGAACGAAAAGACCGACATATACTTTTTTATCCTCGTTGATCAATGTTATATTTGTATTTTGAAAAAAATCTATACAAAGAAAAATAAATCACGAAAACGTCCAAAGCTAAGTGTGTAATTGATCCTGTTGTTCTAAATCCTGTCTTCTCCTTTTGGCTCTTCTTCTTCGCTGCTCCATTGTGTTTCTTTTTATATTATTTGAGTATCCCTGCCACAACGAACCTCCTAAACAAAAGTATAAAATCTCCATTCTCCATTGTTCGCTTTATTGTGTCATCTGTCATCCAGTCTGCGTCAAAGATACTTTGCCACAAAGACGATGCAGAAAGAACTAAATTCCGAAGCAAGAGGTAAAAAAACTAATAACTTGGTCTGATGATTGTTAAAAAAAAAAAAAAGTGTTTTGTTTGAATCCAGCAGTTGAATAAAAAATAAGATTTCGTCTATCTGCAGTATTCACGCGTTATCAAATCTAACAGAAATCTCTCGGGGCTTTGGAGGAGTGCATAAAATGTGAGCAAACAATTGGGATGGGAATGAAAAAAGGAAGAAAAAAAAAAGAAAGAAAAACGAAGTTATATCGAGCGTTTTTAGTCGTGGGTTATTTACCAAATTGCAATTCCCTGACGTAATGAAACGTATGAAAGTTTAAGTTTCATGGCAGAGTAGAGAAATAAAGGAGGGAGGAATAAAGAACGATAGAGAAGTGAAATTGAAGTTGATTTATAGTTCGTTGAACGAGACACTGGGGAATAAAATGAGATATTTTCCAGAGGATCGCTTGTATCGTTAGTTGTTTCTAAGAAAGTTGTAAATTTCTCTCATTGCTGCAGCAGCCTTTTGATGTTATCATCCGACAAAATTGTAAGAGAAGTTTCAAAAGATTCGAGCTTTGTGAGAAATCACGGAGTCATCGTTAACGCGATGTTGTTTGTCATTTTATGAGTTATTTATATAATCAGAGCAACAATTCGGTCGTAGGGCTTTTGGAGAAGGGATACGAATGAGGGGAAACTATGTTGGATTCGGTCGAATAAGGATTTTGCACACTCTCGAGGTAACGAGACAGACAGGGACGAATCAGAGGGCAAAAACGCCGCAAGGGCGAAGCAAAATCCGTTGTAACTCTGATATCTTTCTCAAACGCTAATAAAGATATCTCTTCACCTTGAACGTCGAGCATGAAGAAGAAGAACCCTCCTTCGAAAGCCTACCCCAAATTACCCTCGTAAAATGAGCAATTGTGGGGACCCACATATGTTTCGCGACGTACATTCGTCGCAAAAGACCTTCGAATTAATTGTTACATTTCGCAGATGTTGCGAACTCTGATGATAATTCAAGAATATCAACTAAACATCGAAATTCCATGTTTATAAATTTTTTTCGTAATTAGTATCTTTTCGTAATTATACGTTCAACGTATTTTTATCAATATTTTCAACATTTCGTAATTGCTGCTTAAAAAAAAAAATATGTCAACATATGAAAATACGAGAAAAATGATAAGACTTCGTGATTTAAAAAAAATTATACTTTTTCCGGTCGAAGTAAAAAAAAACGAAGAGGACATTGCAATTAAATGGGAGACGAGTTTAATCTGGGGTCAAAATGACCCATGACAGTAATCTCGTGTGAAATGATAAATATTTAATCGAGAAAAAAGATTTATCAGGACTTTTTTTGATGAGCACTTGGAGAGTGGCGTTTTTAAAAAACATTGAGTAAGCAGAGGGTAATCCTTGGAAGAAATCGAGCAGAGGTGAAGGAATGGAACAGGTCAAGATGAAGAAAAAAGGGTGATTAAAAGACTGGAGAAGTAATTATATCTCCAGGAAGGAGACAGGAAAATCTCACTCGATTGGAACTCTATTTCCGAGGGTTCGTCGTCAGCTTGTGTAATGGATAATGAAAGAGCCCCTCTGGACTCAATTAAAAGTTCCGTTGGTGCATGATGAAGAAGTGGAGATAAAGTTATACGCGAGCTGGGAGAGGACTCCCATCGATCGTTACAATCAGACTCGTTCAAAGGGGATTAAAAAAACTACCTGCGAATCCATGGTGCTATCTGATAATAAAAATTTTTGTAAAAAGTTGTTCGAACAATTGTTCTGGAGGTTAGTTCTTGTTAAAAAAATTCCAAGTTCTTTTCATTGATGCAGAATCTTTGAATTCCGTAAATATTTGAGCTTAGAAAGCAAAGACAACCAAACGTTCCATGGGAAACGTTTTTCACTTGGATTCTGACTTAAGGGTCAAAAAATTCGATTGTTCAAAAATATTCGTATTCTATAGTGTCATCTTTTATATAATTTTTTTTCATGAATCTATAAGAGGAAAAAAATTCATTTCAATTTGACAACGAAAACCATTCTGTCTCGAAAATTAAACGAAGATTTGGATGAAATTTGGTACAGAGCCATTTTTCGTTGCAAGTAAATAAAAAGTTTTTTCGCTAGATCCATTTTTTCAGTATAAAAAAAAAAGCTTTCCATAAAGAAATGTCGATCTATTGAAGGAATAATTGTTAAACAGTAAACGGAATAATGTTCATTATAATTTTATTCTCATTAATTACATTTGACCTCGAGTCTCCGAGTCACCGAGGCATATTTTAATGAAGCATTTCGCGGCTCGAAAGTGTCGAATAAAGTACATTTTGTTTATTCCTGATTGAGAATTTAACCACATAAATGTTCTAGTCTCGCAATAGCACTGGTACGATTAATAAAAAGCGCGAGTAAATTGCCACCGTGTCCTGAAACGAGTAAAATGTCACTTTTTTTTTAAATGCCAAGTTTCGTTTTTACCATTTTGTTGCTTTTTCCTGGTGATCTTTGCGAACAAAAATAACGTTGGGAGTAAAAATTTAAGTTTGTGGCGGTTGTTCATATGAATGGATGAGACGTCGAGGGTCGTTGGCTTTTGGATCACTCTCAGCTTCCTTCCAGACGCTCTTCAACTCTTATATCTTTTGGTAAGGTTTATCCACCCACGTACGAAGACCAACACATTGAAACGTAGCTATCGAGACCCTCTGGAGCGTTGAGGCGGATGTTGGGAGAACGTCTGGGATTACGTAGTAGCAACGAATGTATTTATATATCGTAGTAAAAACCCCATGGACAAACTATACACGTAGAAGAAACGGAGAAATCCTCTGGTGGCTCAACTCCACTATCTCGGAAAAGTAAAGGATTTTTCACTTTCGTTTAACGCGTCTGGAGCAAAGGTTGTGAGACTGGTCCAGTCGAATCGACGAGATAAAAATCTTCTACCGACATAAACAATCCGATATTCGGACTGTTTTTTTATATTGAAATTGTCTGACTTGGAGGCTCTATCTCGCGATAGAAAAACATTGTGAAAGGGAATTTTAATTCGATTGTCAAGAACGATGTGCGGGGAGATGGGAGTTGCTCAGAAGCTTTAAATCTGCTTGTTCGTTTGCGGTAGAAATATTAAGGAAAGGAACTTTGTTTTAAACTTTAAGAATCTTCTGCAAAGAGCTTCATTTTCGTTGGTAAACGAAACTATTTTTCGTTTGAGAGTGTAATTATTTCGAATGGAAACTGACGATTGCGATAAATAATCGATGATCATCAGTTGTGGAGAGACGTGAATGTTCTTTATTTAATCACTGAGCTCACGAAGCGTCCTCGATAAATCCAACGGAATATTCACTCTCCGAGGCAGGATGAATTTTTTCATCCTCGTCTTTGGGATAAGTTGCGGTTGATGGATCATCGATTGCGTAAGAAGTAACGGAAGGTGGATTATTCGATCTGCGCTGAAGCGAAGTAAGCTCAAGAAGATCGGAAGCGTTTGAAGAATGAGCGGTTCTGAGATGGCGACGTAAGTTGCTGTTGTTGCTGTAGACACGGGCACAAAGGGGACACAACCTCGGTGAATCCCATGTAGCGATCGTTGAATCACCATGAACAATCGCCAAAGTTACCCCTTCCGCTGATACGGGGCCCGATGTCGTTCCATTGTACGGGGACGAGCCGTTCGTGGCTGCAACACAGACCAGCCCCGACCAATCCTAAATTAGTCTCGACGTTATCCCACACTTTTTCTTTCCTCGACGTACACCAACATCCTCTTATTTTCGATCTTTAGTCATCAGCTTCTCATTTCTTGCTATTCTTCAGCCTTAATTACGTTTTTTATTGATCACTAAAGCTGCGCCAGCGGGCTTCGCCCTCAACACACGTGGTTGGCGCTAAGGAGTACGTTAGCTTTTTTTTTCTCGAATTTTTCAGTTGGATTTTATGTATAGAGAAATGAGGAATGACAAACAAAATTGAAATCTACAATATTTGAACAAATTCACGAAAATTACTGTAACTTTTTTTCATTCGAAGCTCGCACCCCAGCAACCGCTCATTCTCTTCATTGTGGAATTATCTTCAAATTTGTAATCAGTGTTTTCCGTTTACAGTCTTTTTTTGAGAACATGAGAAATTTTGAAGTTAAACAAATGATGAAAAATTGAATTTTTCGCTTGGCCTTCCCTGAATAAATAATTTATCGGAATGCAATACGGCCTACAACCTATTCTGATTCGTGGGATTTATTCCTGGGGAAGATTTATCAAAATTGGTTTCGTGGTTTTCGGGTGAAAAGTGGCCAAACGCAATTTTGCAGTTAACTTTTATTGTGAACTTTTAAGCGTTATTGTCAATGAAGGAAATTCATAATGAAAACCTTTCGTTTTCTCTCCCTTTGTGTCTCTCTCGATTGAAGAAAAATTCGTGCGACTAAATATCCAGACGAGTTTAAGTCCCAACAATAAAAAGATCAGAGAGACAATTAATCGGCCCTAAGTCAAGAGAAAAAATATTGGCACAGGTCCAAAAGTTTTCTCGTCACGATTATTCTCTCACCCACTTTTCCAGTTTATTTTTTCACTCGCTTTTTCGCTTTCCCTGCCCATCGGAGATTCGACTCATCCGATGATAGCCAGCAGCAGTTAAGGGATGAAAAAAAACGAGATAAAAAAATCGAGCGGACGTTGAGAGAAAGATAAAAAGCCTTTCGTCCAGTTTTTCTTTTATTTTCTCTCCTCTATTCTGCTTTATTTGTTAATCAACATTTTTATCACACCCCTGATTCGATAATCCTCCAGCAAATGGAAATCCAGTGGAATTTAACGGTCCGTATGTCCGTAACCAACTCTCTTCTCGATTCAGGTCAAAGTAAACATCGCTATTCTCTCTTCTCGACAGTCTATGTCGCCATGCGACAATCAAAGTTCCATTAAAACGAGGTCAACGAAACTGCACGCTCTCGCTGATCGACACTCGACAACCGAAACGACTTATTCTCTACTCTAAAATCGGTTTCTACTGCCGATGATCTTTTGTCCATGATACAGCCTGACACAAAATTCGCTACACATCGCAATCCTTTGGGGTGGAAGATACGACAAAACCATAAAAAAGAACGAGACGACAGTGGAACCCTCTTAAAAAATTGTTCGAATGACAATAACCAGGCAAACGAAATGCTAGTTTTTCATTCGTTTTTTTCTCTCGAACTCCACGAAATATTCAGGCAACGTTGATGAAGAACTTTGATGAATATTCTATAAACAATTGGCATCGGAACTTTTGTTTTCACGAAAGTCTCAAGACGACTGAGGCTTCTGACACTTTTGGGTTTCTTTACTTTTGACACAAGTGTCATTCCGTTGTCACTCTTTAGTCTTATCCGTTTTTCATTGCGGAGTGAAGATCAGGCAGAAAAAATGTCGACTCCACGTGTCTTCGTATTTGAGGAAGCCTGGATTATGTCGTTGGTGGATTTGTTGGCGATCACCAAAATCAATTTGTATTCGGAAGGCTTCGGTTTCATGTCCATCACGATATATGTAGGGGTGACGTTGTTATTGGGAACGTGAGGAGAATATCGAAGAGTGTGAAGAAGTGCACGAGGATCGAAAATGTATGGAAATTATTTGGATAAATTGTGAGGCAATGCATGGGGGTTGGTTTTTTTTTGAAAATTCACCTTTTTCGATGGAAAATAAAAGATTAAACGTAAGGTCTTAAGGGACTTGGAGAAACGACTTGTTGATGCACTGAACGTCTTTGGGGAACTTTTTGTCAGAAAGGAAAATGACGTAATGTGACGAACCCCTGGTTCTTGAAGATCGTGCTCAACAGAACGCAAGGAGGATGAAGATGAAGTGGGAGAAAAGAAAAGTGATAGTTTTTCACATTGAAGATATTTCCATGGGAACAAGGCGACAGGGATGTCGAGGAATCTCAAAGGAATTGCCATTTGGCTCTTTTCGCAGCTCTGGGAAACATCCCTCATTCGTTGGCTCAACAGAAACACATTTATTTCCATACTCCAGTGCGAACCACTCGAGATAAAGCGAGAGGGAAAAATCTGATTTACTCCTTCGAAAAAGAGCATCAAACAAAAGCCTGCAAAGCATCTTTCCACTTTTCCTCTTTTTATTTACTCGCCCTTTTTTATCTTCTTTCTTTCTCTCAGTTATCTCCTTTTTTTTCTTCTTCTCATTCTTTACCCGGATGTGCGTATCCCTCCAATGCTCCGGGGATTTATTCGTCCAAAAGGGAGGGCACGTTTATCGAGTTTCTTCGACGATCGCACGCGTTGAATATTGAGAAACTGTCTCGCGATATGGAGCAACTTCTCCTCGTTTTTATTATCTTTATTCGCTTCTTCTCGATCGCCTTTTTTTCCTTTTTGACACTTGCAGTTTTTTCATTTACTGCCGAATTCCCGAACCAACGTCACCGAAAAATAGGAGCTCCAATTACTTTTGTTCCTTTTCATTTTACTCTCCTTTTCTTTGCTTTGTTTTTTTTTCGTGGATTTTTCATAAAATTTTTGCGAGACGAAATTCTTGTGGATTTTTGTAACGAATAAAGTGAAGGTTTAACGAGAATTTAAAGAGCAACGGAAACGCGGGAATAAAGTTTTTTCCATGACGAAAAAAATCCTCGAGATAAAGACTCTCTCTCTCTCTCTCTCTTTTTTTTCTCTTTTCTCGAATCCATCTCGGTTTCCCCTTAAACTCTACTCCTTCTCTTTCTCCTTTATTCTTCCTCTTCTCATTCTCGTCCTTCGCTTACCCCGTCATCGTGAGTTACAAGCCACGACCTCATAATTCATGGAGAATACGTAAGAGGGCGTCAACCGTCGTAACCTATCGCGTTAGGTCACCTCTGAATATTTGATCGAGTCAAATGGACGTTAACGCTAAATGGGCGTTTTTCGCTAAAAGATGAAAAAAATAAAATAAAACAAAAACGAAAAAGGAAACTCGCTGCCTTCTAGTTCGAGCACCAAATAAAATAGAGACGATAAATATTCCTACACGAGGGCCATTATCAAATTTATGGGAAAATGGCCGTGTCTCACCATAAAGGAGTTGACAAATGGATATTTATACTGGAAAACGTGAAATGTTGAAAAATGTTATTCCGTTAAATTTAAAGAACAAATCCTCTGTGGTAAGAATCTCGTCAAAGCGTTTTTCTACAAAATTTTGTTCAATTTTGAGGTCAAGTTCACGGAACTGTTTTGAAACTACGTTCAAAAATTCTCAAGGGTTCACCGTCCTTCGTTCGAGATATCGACAATCAAAGATTCCAATAAATTTTTAAGAAATAAAAAAATTCACATTCACAAAAAAACTCTGAAACTTTCCTACAGATTTTTTTTTCATTTTTTTCTTCTTCTCTTTTGTATCTTTTTCTAATTTCTTCTTTTTCTTCTTCCAGTTTCGGATTTCTCAAAAAAAGGAAAAAAAATTTACCAGCTTCGTAACAATTGTACAAATGAACTGTAAAAATTTCGTCAACTTGGTAACATTTTCGATCCGTATCTTAAACATCATTGACAATTCAATCGAGTCTGAATTCAATTGTGCACAAAATTGACACTTTTGTTCGCTGAGTATCTTCCATTATCAATGAAACGAGAATAAAACGAAGCAAAAAAAAAAACTGAAACGTTAGTGGCCTATTGGAAAGTTCAGTAGCCCGAAGCTAAACACTCTTCATTGTTTATCTCGAGATAAGAAAACGGAAGAATAGGAAAAAGAATGGTGGTTGCTGAAGAAAATGGCAGGAAAAAAAAGCACTAAGAGGCAAAGTTTTTTGCTATCTTAGATCATAAATCGGTGAGTGCTTCGAATATTTTTTGAAGGGTGAAAAATATTGGTCTCTTTTGTCAAGTGGGAAGATTCGTGGAAATTTCTTCCGGGTTTGTCATCCTATTTATTTGATTCATTCAATTTTTTTCGCAAACCTTATCGTGCACCTTAGGAATCTTTTAATTTCTGGACTTTTGTGTTAATGAAGCTTTGAATTCGTAAGTACAATTGTAACAGGGTGAAAAGTTGTACAGATATTGTTCGTGTTATTGTTTTTATAGGTTGTACGATGATGAAAAAAAAAAAAAAGGAATAGACGCTTCTCCTCCTGGGAATTTCAATGCTTCTTTTCTTACGACGTTATCGCAGCTCCAGCTCCTTTTCACCCCCTTGAATATTATTTAGAAATGCCTTTGCTACCAAACTGCCTCGAAAAATCCATTTCATCGTTTTTTATTTCTTCCTCTCGTTTTACGACACTTTCCAAACACCATTAGCCTTTAATAACCAGCTTTTTCGTTCGAATGGAACCTCCAAGTTTTTCCCTTGAATTAGTAGGCAAATAATGATATATATATATGTACAACATACGCCAAGAAAAAGTTGGCACATCACTGAACAAACTTTATCTCCTTGAGACTCTGGCCATGGCCCTTTTAATTTCACTACCACGACGATTTTCGAAGAAATTTCGAAACAAAAATAATCCTCGGACTCTTCGTACCTAATTTGCTCATCGAAGATTGAAAAAACAAACTTTGAAATACCCTGCTCCGGATCCAATCCGCCGTCGAAAAAAAATTCGAGAAAAAAAATCACGAGGCTCCCTCTCTTGTAACAAGAAAATTAAGACATCGAGTTGTCAAACCTTGCGATGGTTTTTCTTCTTCATTTTCAAACGCGCTCGTCAAGTTTTAGAAATTTTTTTATTCTCTGACAGCTCATTAGCCTTTCGATGACACGCTGGGTCATTTTGACCCGGATTAATTTTTTGACGTTAATTATTCATTTTCAGAAATATTTTCGAGAACTGCCAACCATTTTTCATGTACAAAATGATTTTTTTTTTTCATTTCGAAGATGTGGTAAGTTTACTTGGTTAAGTAAATATTTTTTTTCGAAAAATAGCATTTTTTAAGAACACGTGGCCGGTTATTGATCAATAAAATATTCGAAATTGAAAAAATTATGATTTTTTAAATAAAATGATCATTTTTTCAACTTTTTTACCACGGACAAGGTACGTCACGGGTCAAATAGACCCCGTGTGTCAATGCAACGGCCAAATTCAACTGTGTCAACGAAATGTCAAAAGTAATTTAAAAAAATGAATTTCAATAATTGAAAAAAAATGTGAGTAATCTTTGCAAAGGTTTCCAATTAAAAAATACATCGAAATAAACAATTTAAAAATAAATTCATCATTTTCAACGCTTCTGGCGAAACAGTTTCCGTGAATATATTGAACGACCAAGTTGTTCATTCGTTGTAGAAAAATCGTATGAGGAAATGTATATAAAATGTTTAAAGTCGAAAAAAACGTTCAGCTAAAAGTTTGCAAGTGGCTAAAAAAGGGATGCAATCATGCAATTCATATTATTTAAGGGTTTGAATGTGGCTGAAAGTGGTGAATGAAATATTTGCTTATTCTACTACGACTAAAACCTTTTTTCAAAGGCAAATATTCGTTGCAAACAGAATATTAATATTAATGAAATAAATATTGCGAAATATATAGCGGACAAAAAGTGTTTGTTTATTATTGGAACGTTTATGGTATAAAAACAAACGTAAAATAGGAACATCGCTATTGCGTACGACGACATCAGCATTATTATGTTTTTTTTTTTTTGTATTTTTTTGTTTTTTCTTTTTTTCATCAATATAATAGTAGTATAAATACGGCATGCCATATTATAAACGGTGAATATAAACGACTGGTGAATGAAATACCCACGAATACACTTTTTTCAAAATTCCGTACGACGGAGATTTCTTTTTCCCTTATTTCTCAATTTCTCGCTTTTTCCTCGTCATTGCGAATAAATTTTTCGTCTATTTTTATCCGAAATTTATTTCACATTACGAACGCTGACTTGTTTTTCTTTTTTTTCCATTCGTACTTTTCGCTCAAAATCTTTCATTCTCGCATTCCTCAATCCTGCTTTCGTGAATTTTAAGATTTCGATTTTGTTATTCTGGACGAAAAATCGTACGGTTCATTCTGTCATTCTCTCCATTTTATTCTTTCCTTCCCTGCTTGTTTCTCTTTCTTTTCTTCACTTTTATTTTCAATCGAAATTTATCATTTTATGATTATGGCAATTGGGAATACAAATCATGGCTTTTTTCTATTTCTTTTTGCAATGCAATCGAATGAGCGAAATGATAAATTGAAACGAAAGGTTTTAGCATGTTTATCAACGATTTTAATCACGAAATTATTCCCCGAATCTCTGCACTCTGACGAGTGAACTTTTAAAATAAATATTCATAAAAAAAAGCATAATAATAATAATAATAATCAACAAACGTTATCAGCCACTGCAGGATGACGATAAGTACAAACTTTTCTCGTTATTTATTAAATAGAAAAATACGAATGAAATGAGTGCGAAAAAAGCGAGTTGTTTTCCTGCAGGATCGATAAATTGTGAAAAAAAAACGAAAACATTATGAAATATAACGAAAAAAAAAAACAAAGAGTCAAAAAGTGAAGTAAAAAATGCTACAAACTAGTAAATTTTTCGACAATTCATGACGAAACAAATAAATTTGATGAGAATTGATGAACGAACAAAAAAAATCGTATTGATGGGAATGGAAAGCTGTGGTTTAATTATTGCTTTGACAAAAGCGTCTGCCCCGGAGTAAAAGCGAAACATTTGGAGTAGAAATAAATGAAAACTGGAGTTCAGAGCGCAGAGTCGAAATTAAAAGTGAAAAAATGGATGAAAACGAACGAAAGTTTTATCGCGAGTTCTCAACGACACGATTGATGATTGGATTGTAGGTGTTTTTCGTTATTTATTGCTTATGACGAGGAGAAATTTCGATGGATTTTATTTTGAATGGTAATTAAAACTGAGAAGTTTGAAAATGGAATAAAAAAATTTGGAAAAAAAAAAGAAACCAACAAAAAACGTTCACATGTACCGATATCGCACGAATAATTAATTATAGCCTCCAATTAAATTGATTATTATCGTTTAGCTACGTGTCTAATTAAGGATTTGTCAAGTTCGACGGTAAATCGCTTTGAAGATTTTTTAAAAAATATACCGAGTGTCAGTTCGTGTGGGTTTTTGTGTCTGTGTTTTTATTCTCGTTTGCGTGCCTGCGTTCATATACTCGTGTGTGTGTGTGAGTGTGTGAATTTTTATGTATGTATGTGTGTGTGTTCGTATTTATATAATAGAATCAATACATACCGAGTAATATTTCGTATCGTAATTATTATTTGTGTTATTTCTTATTTTTGTTTTTTTTTTCTTCTTTTTTTTCGTCATTTATTTTTATTTCCCTCGAGATATTTATAAACGCGTATAAAAGCTTGGGACGAAAGAACAAAAAACATGAAGTAAAAAACACACAGGGGAAAATAAATAGTGGAAAAATTAGCTGAGCGCGCCCGCGTTAGTAGCAAAAAATTGCAGTACACTCTTTTTTTTCTCTTTCTTTCTTTCTTTCTCTCTTTCTCTTTCTCTCTCTCTCTTCCTCTCTCTCGCTCTCTTTCTTTCTCTTACTCTCCTCATTACGATCAGACCTGACGTTTGTTTTTCGTTTGTTTTCTACTTGTATCTTTCGGTTTGTTTTTTCTTCTTTTTTCTTTCATCGTTTTAATTTTTTTGATGTAAAGCTCATTCTGTTCAGATAATTGCTCTCGCCCGATTTTTCTCACGAAATAAAAGACTTTGTATTTTGTCTTCTTCTCACTTCCATCTTTTTCGTGGTTAATTATTTTTGTTTTTTCTTTTTTTTGTTTTTTTCTCATTTCTCATTATTTTTCTTGTAACAAATTTTTCACTCTTTTTCAGCATTTGGTGTATCGAATCTTCCATCGTCGAAAATTCTCGGTCAGTCACCGTGGCACCAGTAATATCACAATCAATTTCTTCATTCGCCAAAGATTTTGCATTTTCTTGAAAGTTTCTTTTTTTTTGGTTTTTATTCATTTTTTTTTGCAAAATTTTACAATTTTTCATCTCTCTTTCTCTCTATCTCGAAAAATCTACTTTTTATCTTTATTTTTAAACTTTAGGCTTTTTTTATCGAAAAAATTCTCGTAAATTCTTCAGGGCCGAAATAAACTCCAGATTTATTTATATTTGTCATTTTTTTTTTCTCTTTTTTCTTTAATTAATACTACCATTTTCGTCTTTTTTGTCTTCCGTGTCAATGATTTTGGAGTTTTTTTTCTTTTTCTCTCTTTCTCTCTCTCTCTCTCTTTTTGCTTATCGTTTAATCACTGGTTCCTGGTCAATTATCTGGTCAGAAATCGTTGCCAGTCATACATTTAGCATACTCGTATATCATATTTACTTATTACGATAGAGTCGTTCAATTGTACCATTTCTTTTTTTTGTCCATCACTCTCTGTTTCTCTCTCTCTCTCTCTCTCTCGCTCTCTTTTTCTCTCTCTCTTTCTTTCTCATTTTCTTTATTCTTCCTGACTTTAAGACGTAGCACATAAAATTGATTTTTTTTCATTCGATCTCACGTACGAGAAATAATTGATATTATCATCGTCCTTTTTAATTATTTCCAAGATACTTATGAATTATTACCATTATTATTAATTACTATTATTAATTAATATTATTAATATTATTAATTTTATTTGTTTTTTTTTTTCTTCCTTTTTTTTCATTCGTATATCAGTACCGATCGAAATTCCATTCCGTATTTTCGTACGCCTCTGAATGTGGACATTTTTGTGGGTTTGTGTGTTTTTCATGAATTATCAAAGCTCTCGCAAATTAAGATATAAACGCAGTTTTATCGTCTAATTATTTTCGGTATTTTTATGCTTGAATAAATATTTTACTGTTGTTTGTTTTTTTTTTACGAGTGTAATGCTTGTTTCTGTGTATTTTGTGTGAATTTTTAAAAATTATTTCCTTTCATTTAACGTTATTGTAAATGTTTGACTAATCGAAAGCGACCAACTCTATCTCGAAATTGCATCGATTGCAATTTTTCGTTCTTTTTTCTCTCTTTCGTGTCTCTCTCTCTCTCTCTCTCTCTCTCAATCTTTTTTCTCTTTCTTTATCTTATAATACTTATGACTATTGTACAGGTTTGTCGTATTTCTTGTTGTTTCTTATGCCTAAATTGTGCTCGTCAAAAATAATATTATAGGATGATATTGATTATAAGTAAGAAATAATACACTAGTTCATAATCGTCGATGGTTCACTAATTAATATGGAAAATAATGCTTTTACTTTTTACTCTTTTCTCGAGTCTCTTCTTTTTCTCTTTTTTCATACTCATTATTTAATGGTATTTCTTATTCGGACAGAGCGCAGTCACTTTATTTACCAAGAGATTCGAGGGACACGTAAATATTCATAATCACGACGAAGAGCAAGACGCGCGACATTTTTTTCAGGATTCTCGATCGTTTTTTCTTCACATCCCCTCGAGATAGAGATTGATCACGTTCGTGTGCGAAATATACTATTTTTGTCTTTTTAATTCATTTCATTTCTGACGTTTTGTTTGTTTGTTTGTATTTTTTTGTAATTTTTATTATTTTTATGGTTTTGCTTCGCAATAAACAGTCGAACGCACGAAATTGAATTTACACTAATTCGGTAAGTACTATTTTTTTATTGGCTAATGCACTTATTGCTAATAGAGAAGCTGTCATCACCGGAGATTGATTTATTCTTCGTTTTTAATTTGTTTTCTTTTTTTTTTTGTTGTTTATACTTGTTTAACATTTTGAAGATAATCCAAAAAGGAATAATTGTTAAGATTAAATAAAGTTCACGAAAATACTGGATGATTTTTTAATTCTGAGCAACGTTCATTGTTTTTTTTGTTTGTTTGTCTCTTTTTTCAGAATTTTGAATTGTTCGAGGCTCGTTTTTTCAATAGTCGTCCTCGTTATTTTGTCGTTTTCAAAATTCTTTAACTTTCGAAAAAGAAAGAAGCAAATGTTTCATTGCAGAAAAGAACATTGTCGTGGCGTTGCACAGATTGACTAGAGTCGAAATTTGGTTAAACAAAAATTTAATTCTTCGCGAATTGGACAGCGAAAAATAGAAATTAGCACAAATTGAAAAAAAAAAAACTACGCTTTTTTGCGCATGTCCGAATAAGATTAAGCGCGAAAGGGCTAGACAGAGGAAATACGATAGTACTTAATTGTTTGTTGTGTTTTGTTTTGTTTTTTCCTTCTTTTTACTGCTACACGAGTAAAAGGTATAAAAATTCCTAAGCTTACGATATATAATTGTTGTTGTTGTTTTTTGTTTGTTTTCATTCAATATTTTAAATCCACCTTCTTCTCCCTCACCACATTTTATCTTTCTTTTCGAAAGCTTCGTGCACTGCGCTCCTCATTTTAAGTCGTTTCGACACGATTCTAAAATCGCTCGATAACGATATTTCCCCGTAATACAAGAATAACGCTTCTAAACGTGAATACAAATGCATAATAATTTACATTATATACAACACATAATTAAATGCACTATATAAGAAAAAAACGACTCGCGAGTGTTTCTTCGCAGGCGTCGTTATTCCTTTTTTTCTTTTATCGTTTTTATAATTTTTCATCGATTATCATTCGTCCCAAAAGGCTTTGTATAAATGAAAAACTAACAAATTAACGATTCGAATAAATGATAAACTAACGAATATGATTAATTTTAATAATAGTTGAACGCGATTTTCAAATCGCTGTTCATCGTATACCTTCGGTAATAGGAATACAGTGAGAAATCAACGTTTAGCAGTCTCAACCTCGATCAATAAAAATATTCAAATATAATTTCAAAAAAAAAAAAAAAAAAAAAAAATACAAAAAAAATGAAAAAAATAACGATTTAATCGTCCAAACAGTTATGCGAATTTTCTTCGCAAATCAAGAATGATAATCGTCTTTCGATAACACGGAGTCTGTAGTTTCGCGATCTCCGCTATCGCGCTTACCAACGAAAAACAATAATTTCTAACAAATAAAATAATGCATTTTTTCATCAATATTTCAAGAAGGAATGAGAAAAATATTCCTTGCACAAAAACAATAACTTATAGACTAATTTGCTGTTTTCACTTCGATTCGCTGAATCCTTCATTTTTCCATTTTTCTTTCTTTCTCTCTTTCTTACTATTCGTAATCTGAATGTTTTTTTTTGTTTTTCGTGTGACAAAATCTGTATTTTGGTTTGTTCTGAAATTCCTTGTTTTGGTTTTCTTCTTGTATCTTTTTTTCTTTCATTTTTTTCCTTTTCAAGATTCATTCGTTTCGTTTTCGTTTTCTTGAATTAATATTATTTTTAGTTCCCTGGTTATGCGTGCGCGTGTTGCAATATCATTTAGTGATTGAATAAGACATTTAAAAACATCAAATAATAAATGTACAAAGAAAAATTAGTGTTTTTTTTCGATCATCCAAAGTTGCAATGACGTTTAGTGGCGAAAATGCGTTTTTCTCTTCTTCTTTTTCGTTTTCTTCTTCTTCTTCTTATCTTTTGTGTACACGTATTAAGTATAATCGGATTTTGTTCATTTATTTATTCACTCGTTTCTACCTTTTCTCGCTGTTGTTGCTCTCATTTATTTATTTATTTGTTTATTCTCGTTTCTCGTTACTTCATCCTTTCGTTTAAAACTTTAATGCCCAGCGAATAGTCCAGCTTGCGTCAAAGTGATATCGAATTTAAAGAAAAAATTAATCACTTCAAGGGGTTTCACTTGTTTACCTCATTTATCCCCAACTATTTTTATGTTTATTTATTATTTAAATGCGCGACGATTCTGTAACGTATCACTCTTTGATATAAGTATTATGGATCTCGGACGTTTTCGGATCGAATGGTCAATATTCATTCGACAATAAACAACAAGTTTCTATTGAGAAAAATATAATAAGCTGTTGCCAGCTTTCGTGGTTCATTGAAAATTCCTTTAAATCTCTGTAAATCATTTCATGTGTTAATTCTCGTTGATATAAACATTTCAATATATAAATATAATAGAAATAAGTAGGAAAACTCGAAGCAGAAGGCATTCAAAAAGAGAAAAAATCGAAAAAAACACCTTTTTGTCACTCAAAATCATGAATTAATCGATTTCCACAAGTTTTTTTACATTTTTTTCATGAATTTCAGGGTTTTCTGGCTGAATTTTTTGGTGGAATTGAATAACATTTTATCGAGTGACAAAAAAGTGTATTTTTCTTGAAAAGTGATGTTCCTCGGACTCTTTTTGTCTCGTTCTGTCTCGTGATCCCCTAAATACATATATTTTTTCATTCGTCACGGACGAATCAACGAATAGTCTTCTTGACTTAGTGTGTGTGTTCGTATAAAGCTTATTCGTAAACTATTGATTGACAAGAACGTAGGAACGTAGCCTTTGTTCGTTTCAGTTCTATTGGTTTTAGTGTTATTTCATTTTGTTTAGGAGGGTACGATCCGTATTACGTCCGAGACTTGGCTTGCTTGGCAAATGTATAACAATATTTATAATATGATATGCAACATTTATAATCTAATTCCTTATTTCGGTATTACTAATTGTGAGTGTTGTGTTGTAGTTCATTTGATATAACTGTTTAGCTGGGCATCCACATTTTCTTTCAATAAAACGAGCCGAATAAAGTAATTTCCTTAAATTCGTATCATATTCATATTTCGTCGCATTGTTTCCGAGTTTCTGAACAGGGTTTAGAGTCATGGTCGAAAGTAATTTTGTCTCTTTCTCGATACCGCAAAGTCATTTTTGTAGATTTTTTTCATCTTTCGTTTCGGTGAATTTTGCTTGTTATTTTTTCATCATTTATTTATTAATGTGTGTATTTGTGTGTGTACTGGGGTGTGTTTTGTTCATTTTGTATTCCTTATTACGTTTTTTTCCTCGTTACGTCACGTCGCGACGAATCTGCTGAGTTTCATTAATTCGTATAAAAAGAAACCTGTTTCACATTATTTTCTTTGTTTGTTATTATGTTTGTTTGTTTTTTTTTTTGTTTCCTTTTGCATTCGCTTACCAATGTAGTAACAGATGTAATAAAAAATTGCGTTTGTATAATATTAGTTATTTTAAATCGGCATTGATCGGCTGTGCGAGATTGCAATTCGGCTGGATTTGCTCCTGTCAATCTTCTTTTTTCTTAAACATCTTTTTTTCCCTTCTTTTGACGATGACGAAGAAAAAAAAACGTCATTTAGAAAAAATAAGACTGACAGGACACCCGAATTTCTGGTACTCCGGTACTATTGTAAAAATCCTGTTGTATGTAAATATATTATAATAATATATAGCTGCATCTGCTTTCTTTCTTTCTTTCTTTCTTTCTTTCTTTCTTTTTGTTTTCTCTTTTTTTTTTCTCTCTCTCTCTCTTTCATTCAATAGATTTGATTGTTATGTGAGGTAAGGAGCCTGCTTCTGGTCTGTATTATTATTAAAACTTATATCGCTTTGCATTTGTGTGTTGTCTATAATTCACAATTTGAAACTCGCGCGAGAAACGTGAATTCTTTTAATCCCTTTCACACTGTTTCCATCGTAATCATCACCTCATTTTGTATTTTTTAATCGTTTACTCGATTTGTTTTTGTTTTTGTTTTGTTTTTTTTTTTTTGTTTTTTTTTTCTTCGTTTACCTTCTTTTTTTCATTTTTTTACATTATTTTTAGTGTTTTTTTGTTTTTAATTTCGTTTTCTCTCCACACTTCGTCACTTATGGAACTATTGTCATCTGTAAAATATAATATAAAAGATCCTGAGTTGTACTGTGGTGGTACTATGGCTATGGAATTGTATGGTCCGCGTGAAAATCTGTGACGATTGTTATATTTCGATTTTCAACAAAGTCCCGTTTATTTATTTTTATCTATTGCACGAGCGTTCTCGCTTAGAACCTTTTTTTTTATAGGCAGTTGTTTTTTTTTTTTTTCTATTGTGATTTGTGTCTGCTTTGTACTGGCTTGGAAACGGATAATTCTATTTTATTGCTGTGTATAAAAAGAATTGAATGAATTGAGTTGCAGCTGCTGCTGCTGCTGCTGCTGGTTTCTTGGTGTTTGAATATTCTGAATAAAATGTGAATAAATATGTAAGAAAATAGAGATCGAAAAATCTTATCGTCACAGACTCGTACGACGGAGCCCCTTATCATTATACTGTTTTAAATCGGCTGCATTGTCGGCAATCACGGTATCTCGATAACGCGTTTGTCTGTACTTTAGTGTCACTGGTTTTTTTCTTTCTATTGATTGTTCATTTTGTTTTTTTTTACTTCTTAATAATCATCCGGTGTATCTGTTATGTAATTGTTATGGGAAAAAAATATATCGTGTATTTATTTATCTGTTTTTTTTTCTTTCTGTGGTTTGTTGTTTGTTGCAATAATTTATTTGAGTCCGAAAAATGTTGAGGCTCGTGTGTGTTCGCGTTATCGAGTTATAGTACTTTTTCCATACGGTTAATTGCACATCGCGCATTGCTTGCAATAATAAAGTAAATATAATCCTCTGTAAGAATATAATATTGATTGTAAATATCTGTAGTCTGTGTAACACTGTATAGCATTGAAAAAAAAAATGAAAGTTCAACAAGTTGTTTACTCTGCTTTCTTCGTCCCTCTTCTTCTTCTTCTTCTTCTTTCTTTCTTTTCTCTTTAACTTAATTTGTTGCTTTGTTTGTTTGTTTTGTTTTTTTTGTTTATCTTTATATTTTTATAGCAATTCGGCTGTTTGCAGAATCGGTTTTTATCAGTTATCGGTTATTCAGTACGAGGTGGGATGGCTGCTCCACCTGCGGTATTTGAAAAAGACTTTTCTTTCTTTCTTTCTTTCTATTTTTTTTTTTTTTTTTTTTACGTTCTCCTTCGTCTCACTGGACTTTGCGTTCGTCCCAATTGTTTTCGCTTTTTTTCTTCAACTTCCGCTTCTCGAACGGTCGTGCGACTGTCAAATCTCGATGGAGAGCATCTCAAACTTTTTGCAAATACATTTTGATTCGTTTTTTCCGAAATATTTTGTTATTTACATCATTTTTTTTTATAATTGAGTTTAAATGAATTTGAAATAAGGTTGATCGACTATTATTTGACTGAAAATTTGTCATGATATTTACAAAAAACGAAATACTCCTCATCCAAAGATTCTCCACCCACGAACCTTCGCGCCTCTTATCTATCACCGAGTTTTTTTTTCCTCCTAATCTCATTTAATACAGAATCAGCCTTATCGTCGCAACAAATTGCGCTACCGCTTCATCATCATCGATATCCATCATTGAAAATCCTTCCTCACTTGTGTTTTGTCTAATGATCGTTTGAAAAATATGCGCAAAAAATGATACAACGTAATATTCTAAAGTACGTTTCCTATTGAATCACAAGTTCACTAAACGAAATAATAGATAATTAATAATTAGTTATAAATGTACAATAATAACGGTGGTTATAGATCGAAGTGCCGTTTCGCGATGAGAAAAGTATTCGTCGTCGCGAGGGCGTTTCGTCTAAAAGAATTATTTTATATCACAAAAAACGATACTGGGACAGTAAAACTTGGTGTCAACTTCTCGAGTAATCGTTTCGTCAACATTTTCATTGAATAAACAAAAACGAGAAAAAAAAAAAAAAAGATTCGAAAAAAAAATCACAAAATTCTCTATGCGTCTCGTTCTCTCGTTTTGCTGAGTTTCGTAAACGACCTTTTGTAGTATAGTATCCTTTTTTTTAGTTTTTTCACGAAGCCCGGTGTAGTACGACGGGTTTCGAGGACGATTCAGTTTTTTATCATAAAATAAATATATTTATCTATTTATCTATCTATCACTTGAGAGTGCGTGCTGCTTGTGTGTCTGTTTTGTGTCTGCATTATATTTTGTCCCTTAGCTGCCTTACTAGGCAGTTACCCCCATTGAAATTAAATCAGCAGTCTGGATAGTAATCGAGACGAACTCAAACAGAGATCAATATTTTGCTTAGTTGCCTTAAGCGTTTTCATTGAGTTGGATAATCCAGCAAAGATATCGTTGTTATTTGTACATAAAAAAATCATCTAGCTCTGCGATCGGTGTTGGATATCGATGCTGGAAGATCCTTAGTCCTTCATGAACTTTAGTGAGTTCGCTGAGACTAATATTCGTCAAAGAAGAACGCGCGAGTCTTATGTTCGGTATAAATGATCGTAAATGTTATCGTTTTTGAATTTTGTTGTTGTTTTTTAAGTTTTCGAGTGGGTGTTGTTCGAATTAATGATAAGTCGCGTTGTACTGGAGCATACCACCAACCCCGAAGCTTTTAGCGTCGTTGGATAATTGATCGACCTCGATAGAGGCGTATGAGGCGGTATCATCGAGTTGGGAATGATAAGCAGCGCGTAATTTGGAACTATCGTTTGAAGAATCAACGAGCAATGTGACGGTGTCGTTGTGATGATGATGGTGTTGTTGCTGCTGATGATCCGGTGGCAGTCGTGGCGGTGGAGCGCCAGTATTGAGTAAATTACTTTTGACGTTTGTTTCATTGTCTCGATGATGTAGCTGTTGAGTTATTGGATTAACGACGAGATTAGGGCTCGTCGTTAATGATGGTGAGCTCGATGATGATGACGATGATGATGATGAGGACGATGAGGTGGTTGTTGTTACCGTCGCTGTGGGGGATGAAGGTGACGTTGTTATTGCGGTCGTCGGTGACGTTTGAGGATTACTCGACGTGTTACCAGCCCCGACACCACCACCACCACCACCAGATCCAACACCACCACCACCGACAACGACAGCCACCGGAGGTGATCCTTGACGATGATGCTGTTGTTGCTGTTGCTGTCCCTGTCCCTGTGCCTGTATCTGTACTTTAACCTGCTGATGATGCTGGTATATCTCCCCCTGACGCTGACGATCGGCAACGCTTAGCTCGTGGAAGCTCACAAGATGGCGCTTGAGGTAGAGCTTTGTCTTGAATGGCTTGTTACATAGAGGGCATGTGACACTCTGAGGGTTGTGGATGAGGCGCATGTGCTGCCGTAGGTTCGACAAGTTACTGTACATGCGGTTGCACACAGGACAGGGACGTGGGTCCAGCGAGTGCAGTTTACGCAGGTCAGCTGCAACACACACACAACACTTGCCAAACACTAACCGCCAGCAGTTTCTTTTGTTTTTTCTCTTTTCTCTTAAGCTTGCCCAAAAATACGTTATTCTTTTCATTCATTTTATTTCTTTATTTTTTTTTTTTTTTTTTTTTTTCAATTTATTGTTATTTATTCGACAGCAATAAAAACAGCGTTAAAACGCGAATCAACCGTTCAACTAAATGCTAAGTTTCTTTATTCTTTATTCATTTATTTTCTTTTCTTTTGCAAATTTTTATTTTTACATTTAGAGAGAAGAAAAAAATTAAATTATAGTTAAGATTGAGAAAATAAATATTATTTATAGAAAACAACAACAACAACAACAAAATAAAAAATAAAAAACCCACCACAGGACAGCAACAACCAGCGAGATACAAGACCCTATTAGCGAAACAACAACCTTATTTATCTTTGCTGCCTGCTTCTTCTTTTATTTTTTTTTTTCTTTTGCTTTTTCCTCTTTGTGGCTTTTACATTCACGATTGTACACTCTTTTGATTCCTCTTGCTCTCTCTCTCTCTCTCTCTCTCGCTTCCCCAACATTCGCACTTTTTCAAAAAATTTCGTTTAAACGGTTTTTACCCCTTTTTTTTCAAAAGCTTGAATTTACGGGACTTGACGGACGTGAGACGGACGTGTGTGTGTGTGTGATGCTACGGGACACGGGGTGAAAACTAAGCAAGCGATCTCTAGAAGACTTTTTGCTTTTTTCTTTTTCAATATCAAATTTCGGACGAATACATTTGTTGATTTGAATAAACAAATGAATAACAATTAATTTTTTAATGAGAATTTATTGTTGACTCAATAACGAATTTGTCGGTTTATCGTTTCAACCCCTTTTTACAAATTTATTGTACGATTTGTTTTTCTTTTTAATCATAAAGTTATGAAAATTTCGAAACTATGTTTTTTTTTAAATCTAAGCAAGCAACTCGTGAAAATCGAAAATGTCACATTCTCCTCAATACTTGATGCTTATTCGTTATATTTTTAATTTATTTTTTTGTTGCATGAAAAAAATGTATCTTGCGGGGTAAAAGTGGGTTGTTTGAAGTTTGATATCGTGCTTCGCTACGAGCAATAAACGGAGGAGAAAACTAGGCAGGCAAATTTCTCTCAAATGCTCACTTTCATTCGTTCAGCCCCGGGGGTGATAATAAACTATAAACAATAAAACATAAAGGAAAATAATAATAATAAGATAAGCGTGATGATCGGTGAGTCATGGAAAGCAGAGTTTTCTCAATGGTCTTCGTTCTCGTATAATAATTATTATATTAAGAAATCAATAAAATTTGAATGAAATTTTGGCTTTTTTTCGTGTTTTGTTTTGCTGGTTTTTCTTTTTTCAACAATGAATAAAATTTATACGAAAACGTTAGATCGAGATATCTCAAAGACAACACTCGTGCCCGAGCGACGATGAAGTGATAATAAATGTTGATTAATTTTGCAAAGCGTTCGCGAGGAATAAACAAACAATGAATTCGACAACACGATCGAACGATTAATAACAAGGATTTTTATTAGTATTACAGAAAAAGCGATTGATAAAAGAATAAAAATAAACAACCATCGTTTATGTCTCAAAAGGGGAATCCGTGGGTGCGGGATTATCGACAAACGGTGAATATTCATGGAGGATTTGATGTGATTAACAGATTCATGACAAAAAGACCAACGATTTAGTCCTATTTTATTTTCCAACAGAAGCAACCACTAACAAAATTGATTTATTTTCATTTTATCTTCATATCAGTGTATCTAAGATCTATTTTTAAATGTTTATCTAATTTCTAATACGAGTGAATTACCGTTTAAGCGAGGAAACAAGGTTTGGAGGGTGGACGTTTGGGTGGTGATTGTGTTTTAATCGATAATGAGGTCGGAGTCTAAAAACAACAACAACCAAGAAAAAAACGAAAGAAAAAACGAGGGAAATAAGGGATTCGAGAGACGAAACGGAAAAGTGATATGAACGAGAAAAAACTTTCATACGCAGCTGTAGATGTCTTTATTCATATCGTTTGTTTGTTTGTTTGTTTTTTTTTTTTTCATTCGATCGAATCGTCGCGAATTAAATCGCGTCGAGATTTGGCTCGACTCTGCGGCAACTGCACTCTTTTGCTACGTCATGATAATTCACAATTATTGCGGCTTTCACAGCAGTTGGAAGAACGAAATAAAAATATGGGAGCAAAATAACAAACGAGGGTTAAATTCATTTATTGAATTTTTTTTTTTTTTTTTTTTTGTAAAAAAAAAGCGTTAAGAATTAAAAAGGGTCCCTCCGAGTGTCAAATGTCTCCTACCGCCTACCAAGACCTACCGAGCTACGCAACGAGCTTACCATTTCAAACCGTCAAGATCCCGTTCTTTCGATTTTCAATGAATTTTAATGATTTTTCTTTGGATTTTCATATTTCTTAGTGTTTTCTTTTTACATTTCGCATTTGATTTTGTATTATGATTAAAAATCACCTTTCAACTCACTCGCATCTTAATAACTGGGCGGATGGAAAAATATGTTTGATTTCTTCGTATCCTTAAAAACTTATTGTTTTCCAATTGTTTTATCGGCCTTTTTTATGGAATTTTGTTGTCAAAAAATATATATATAAATATATATATATATATATTTGTTTGTTTTATTTGTTGATTATTAATTGGAATTGTATTTTGGTATTTGGACAACATCCAAATAAATGGCTAGGTTGTTGCTGTTTGTAATGGTGCTCGCACTACCAAGTTTATATTTAGATATATATGTGTACATATATATCAAATAAATCATATAAAATAATATGTTGTTAATGATAATGATAATGAATTTGAGAAAAATAAAAATAAAAAATTGAAAAAATGGAAAAAAAAAATTGAAAAAAATTGTATTTCGGTTGATATTAATTGTGTTTTGATTCTAGTCTCGCTAACGAGACGCTCTCACTCACCTTGCTGCTCCTGATTCAACTCTGTCGAACTCCCATGAGATGGACCTGGTATACCGCCCTCCATTCCGCTTCCTGCAATATTTTATTTATCGTTATTTTTCGATACACTTTTTCATCATGTTTAAATTCAATTTTTGCTTCGTCGGGCAGCTTTTTTTTTGAATTTTTACCATTTTAGTTCGAATTTTCATTATTTATTCTTATTTTTTGCCTGGTTTTCTTTTTTTTTTGTGAAATTATTATTTGATTTGTTTTCTTTGAAAACTGGCTGAGATTTTGTTCACCTGCATACGATGGTGGATAAGAAGGGAGAACTTCCATGCCACCGTCGAGGCTCAAAAAACCACCGGGCAAAGTGTTGACTTCTTGCTTCGGCGAACATTCCTCGTCGCTCCCGTACTCGGGCAATTCTACTTTTGGCTGAAACAATATCGTCGTTTTAACTCAATCGATTAACGCAAATATTATTTCGTTAATTTCAAGATTTTTTGTGATTCTTTCTCTTTCTCTTCTTCGTTTTATTTTTATGGATGGAAAGCTTTTGTCATAATTACCTCAACGATATCGAGATCTTTGTAACAATCGAGCTGAACTTGTGGCTCGATCGTGATTGGACGATTTCGTGTTGTACCGGTCGTCGAGGCAAGAGCAGGTGCAACGGGTACGGGACTAGAATTTATTGGGGAATCGCTTCTCTTGCAAAGCCTCTTCAATGGAGGTGGACTCGTTGGTGGCGGTGGAGTCTTGCTACGTTCGTCGTCAAAACTCGGTGAGATCAGACCACGTCCGTTCGAGGTGTGTACGTTGTTCGTTTTTGAGTGCTGCAATATATTTTTTCACAATTTGTCAAAATATTCCATTTACGCTAGATTTTCGTCTCGATTTACCAATCGATTTGACCTCTGAACCTTTTTTTACGAGGAATCGACTTGTAACTTGATTTCTTTTTTTTCACAGCCAAAACCATTGCGGGAATTTTTTTTTTTTAATTCTGTACCATCCGTAGGAGTGTAATGAGTTTGGAAAAAAAAATTCATTCAGGTTTTTGCAATAGTGGGAATAGAAAACGATTTTTTTTATGATAAAGAATTTCGAGTCTTCAAACTTTATTTTGATAACGAAATATCAACTATTATAATTAAATGCGGTCAATTTAATATTTTTTTACCCAAAAATATTTGGTGAATCGTGTTTTACAGAATAATCGACTTTTTTCCAACTAAATTGGATTTTCAGCGTTACAAATCTTTCCTTTCTTTTTCTTTTTCTTTTTTAGGTTTATGAATGTCCCAGCGATGCTGCAGAACAAAATTGAAAACTGTCTCAAAGAGTTCACACGAATTCAGATTTTCGATTATGAATGGAAAAAGTTTGATTTAAATTCTTTGAGTTCATGTTCCGTAGACTTTTGGGTAAAGTTCCATACTTTTTCAGCAATCTCTTTGATTAAAAATGAGAACTATTGGAACATATGAATTTGGAATTGACGTGAGAATTGTGAAGGAATCTTTGTTTCTTTCTTGTCTTTTCTTTTTTTTTTCAGGATATTTTTCTCACCTTCTCGTTGTTGTGCTGATTGTTCTGCGAGTCCGTGAGTCCTCGTATCTGAAGGGATTCAGCGGTACGCAAAAAAGTCGGTAATTCAGCTTGGGAGATATTGACCTCTCCGGCGTACATGAATTCCAACAGGGACTGCAGATGCTCGAACTCGACATCCCTCATGAATATTATGGGATGTTTGCACGGATTTGTCTGTAATATATTGAGAATCGAATAAACATATTTTCTTAAAGACAGAAAGAAAGAAAATCGTGAGGAAAAAAGGCCAAGGATTTATTTGGTGGATATTAATCGTAGGGCATTTTTCTGAGTTTAAACAAAAAGATATTCTAACGTAAAGTCCTTAGTGTCATAAGAAGAAAGCGAACGAAAAATCCTGCAGAATCTCTCGACGAAGTGATTATCCAATTTTCAAAAATGTGAAGCGTCACATTTTGGAGACAGAAATGATTGTCGATGGGAAATAAAAGGATCAATGATCGAACATAATTCATCGCAACAAGATTTCAAGGCGCGAGAGAATATTGAAACCGAATAGAATTAAATTATTATTGAAAATTGAACAGAATATTAGAATTGAATACAAGAGAATATTTAAAAAATCCTTAGTTTCGTAGGAAGAAGGGAAAATCCTGCAGAATTTCTCGACGGAATGATTATTTAATTGTCAAAAATGTGATTCGGCACATTTTGGAAACAGAAATAATTATCGATGGAAAATAAAGACATTAATAATTAAAGATAATTTATCGCCACAGGATCCCAAGGCATGAGAGAATATTGAAATTAAAATTGTCAATACGAATAAATAGATGGGAAATATTGTTACAGGAAAGATGGAAGCGGTCTGCGTGACTCACTGATAGAGTAGAGCGGCAAAGATGTGTTGGTAAATACACAAGCAAGAGGATCTATGCACACGAGTATATATAGTCAAATACACGTATACGTTGCTCAAACATAAACTGGATTTGTCTATAAAAAGCATATGCCGTCTGCTCACCGGGCGCAGCGTTATGTAATCTTTTAATGGCTATGGTGCCTCAAGAAATGCAGCCCGAGAATGAAAATTTAATTTCATAGCCGGTGTGCGAAGAAAAAAAACGATCGAAACCATTTTTCCAATCATTTTATAGCTTCTTTCAAACGTAATTCATGGTTATAAATTTTGCAAATTAAATTTCGATCAATTTCGTTGAATATTAATTGGTTTTTCTTTATTAAACTTCGTTACTTTTGAGCAAAAAAAAAACAATATTCACTAACATTTACACGATATTGTGATAAAAATTGTTGGTTACGATATTTTCAATAAATTGTTGCATTAACATTTTTTTTTTAATACAACTGTATCAGCTGACTCGTGTGTCTCATAACACAGGAATTATTCATAGCAAGGTCATAAAAGCCAGCACGTTCTGCATTCTTGTTTCAAAGCGTGAAACCATATTGCAGCGCTATAAAAATCCATTATTCTAAACGAATGTGAAAAATCGACCTTTTTTTTATTCGAGTATCAATATTTCGTAATATTCGTTTCGTATTTCCATGAAAAAAGATAGGTTGAAATAAAGAAAAATACTGACAGAATTCTAATCTATCGAGATATTCATTTAAAATAAACAAACGAATGGTGTGACGATCGAAAAATCTCGACATTCCGAGAAAAAAACATGAAATGCAAATTCTTGGTAAACGAATAGGGGAAAAAAAAAAAGTGGTGAGTTCTCGGAAATTCCATTATGGCGGAAAACCAAAACAATCGTCTGCTGCGCGTCGGGTCGTTCGAGTAAAACGTCAAATTGCACGTTAAAATCTCCATTTTTTTTTGGTGTCCGAAACCAGCCGAATGGTGGAAGCCGGGAGAAGGGGGTGAGGGGTTGGCTCTAGTGGGGAAAGCATGAAACGAAAAGGGTTAAAAAAAGGGGGCGGTAGCGTGCAAAAGTGCAATGGGGGCGAGCAGTAGCGAAGAGTGAGAGAGCGAGAGAGAGAGAGAGAGAGAGAGAGAAAAGAGAGGAGAGGAGACCGAGAAAAGCGACGGGTGAGGAGGGGAGGGACGGCGCGAATGTCTCGTCGGACGACAAAAGCGCAAGGAGGGGGAGAAGAGAGGAGGGGAGGGTGGCATGCAAAGATGTAGAAGACGTAAGGAAAAAAACGAAGCAAAGTTTTCTAACCTTGAACAACTCCTTGAAGTACGGGCTGCATGCCGAAAGTACGACCTTGTGTGCCTGCAGACGTCTGCCGTCGCAGGCGAACGTGACGTCGACGAAATCTTCGTCATCCCTCAAAGCCTCGAATTGGCTGGTTATATTTGCCTGAAAGTTGTTCCAACGCAAGCAGAACTGTTGCTGCTGGCTATCCGTCATTACTATCCCCGTTGTTTCTTTATTTCAATTGCTCGTGTTCTTCGTATCCTAAATATTCGTTTTGTTTTCTCAGTATTGTTGTTTTTTTCTTATTTTTTTTTATTTTTCGGGGTTTTATAATTTTTTATTTTTTTCGACACTTTGGGGGAAAGCGAAGCACTCGCGGCAGCAGCGGCGGCAGCACTCGCGTAACGTGCCCGACCAGAAGTACACACTCGCACCACCGCACACGTCGTGCGTTATCGTCGTTTCTCTCTTTTGACACCGCCACACACGTTTTTCTCTCTCGCTCTCTTTTTAATTCTCCATTTCGATAAATTTTACTATTCGTCCTGTTTCAATTTTTTTTTTCTTTTTTTCTTTATTTTCGTATTCCCACTGAAATTCCTCGTTCTTGGTTCTTATGGCCGAATTTTTCTTGAGATTTGTGTTTGTTGTGTTTGAGCCCGAATTTACCAAACGATCGAGCTTTTATCCGAAATATTGACGTCTTCTGTCTCGCTCTCTCTTGATTTTCGCAATGGTGGTGCGACGATTTGTCGTTCTAGTTGGCATAGAGAACGATTTATTTTCATTTACCTACTTTTTTCAAGTTTTCTAACTGAATTTTATAATTTTGCACACGTTCGGACAGGATGACAACGAAAAAAGAATAAAAATTCGAATCGTCCCCCCCCCCCTCTCCCCTTCGCTCTTCCAATAACTCACCTCTGCAACCCCTCTTCTTATCACACATTCGTTTTATATCTATATATATATACATACACGTTATGTATATGCATATGTAGTATGTATATATAGATTTAGGTATAATTATCACGATCTCGAGGCCAGGTACCCCAGCATCGTTGCAAAATTAAATAAACCATAAATAATGAGAACAGAATTTTTATTGGTGTAGTCGGCTGGTATATTTATTAAAATTTTGGTTAAAAAAAAAACCAAAAATGTATCAAAAATGAGGAAATAAAAATTTTAATAATGGCGACGACGACAACGACACCCCCGCACTATCGCGATCTTCTTATGTATTCCTTCGTCACACCGTATGACACATATGTATATGATATATTCACACACACACACGCACACTCAGACGCACCACCTTTTTTTCTATCTTCTCTTTTCCCGCTCGCCCCCGCCGACCCTCCCCCGCACTATCGCCGGGGGATTATTGACGAGAATAAAAACGAAAATGGGGGAAAAAAAAACGAAAATCTCGCCGCGAACTAAACTAACGTATCACCCTCGCCGTGCAACTTCTTATCGTTTGATTCGCGCCGCCGTCGCCCATTATGCGTCTTGCCGAAAACCCTCTCGATGTTTTTTTCTTTATGTTCCTTTAATTTCTCTTTATTTTTGTATTTTTCTCTCGTTTTTCCGTCACTATCGAGATTGAGACTTGATTTGTTTTTGATTTTTTTTCCGGGACTCTCCTTGTTCGTAATATACAAAATGGTTTAAATGTAAAAAGTGAATCGATGACTGAAGAGGAAACGTACGATATAAATAATGACAATCGATAAACAGGGACGACAGCGTGAAGAAAAAAAAATTTACTAGATAACGAGATTACCACGAGAGAGGCCGTTTCGAGCAATCCGACCAACCGCCCACCTCCCCCTCCATCCTCAACCATATCACCGCTACTTTTTTTCGCGCTACTCTCATTCGGACTTGTGCTTTGACTTTTTTATCCACACTTTTGTTTTTTCCACTAAAAAATACTTTGAATTTCAATTGTTTCACGGCTCTTCATTAATTGTTCGAAATTGACTGCGATTTATGGACCATCGTGGCACGTTCAATTTGCTTGAAAATTCTTCTTCCAATTGATAACATTATTTTTTTAACTTTTGACGAAAGAACCATCGGCGAACGCGTTCCCGACTTTTCGCGGACTACACGCTCGCGCCATCTAGCGGCGGCCAGAGCGATCTCAGCTCGCGCCGGCGCAAGCAGTGCTGCCAACAAGATGCTAAAAAATTTCCACAACGAGACGAGAATTTACTCGGTATTTTTAACGATTATTTGAAACATTGTTCAGATAGCAATATTTGATTGTCATTCATTTTTCTAGAATGTTTTCAGGGGGAAATGGTTTTTCAGGAGAAAAAAGTCAATAAAAAAGGAATTAAAAAAAAATTTCATGAAAAATGAGCTGAAACGACGGACCGGCTGGTACGACGGAGTCGCGTTGCACTCGTCTGCTCGCGGTATTCGGTGTTCGCTCGGCCCGAGGAGTCCCGACGTGCCCGACGTGTGCACGAAACATCAGAGAAGCACCGTCGCTTTATTTGTTTGAAAAAACGTAACAAAACAGTTTTTTCGACACGGGAAACTTCGCAATTTCATTAATTCCTGTCTAGTCATTAATTATTGATCGTCGGACACTCGAAGCTCGAGAGAACGATGATATTTTAATTGTAATAACGAGGTTTTAGTTTCTCGAAGGGTAAAATCTTCTAGACGCTCTTTTCCAACGGTGTGCATACTTGTGTCTAAACGCCTATGTGCAAAGGTGGATTGTAAAGGTGTTGAATGTCGGTGTGTGCGACCAACAGAGGGTGCTCGAGTCAATCGACTCGCGGGTAAAATGGCAGTGTAGTGACGTGAAGGGAAGGGAAAACGCGAGAAGGGAAAAACAACAAATATTCACTTTTGTTCTTGTTGTAATTATTATTTTTCGATCAAGTTTATAATAGTGCAGGATGCTTGTTGGAACGAAGTTAACGGTGAGTTTTCTAAAGCACGTCAATATTATCCGTATCTTTAAATAGGCCTGTCCTAATTCTCGTAAGGGCGAGAGAGATGATTCGAACGAAAAAAATACATACGAAACATAAGAAGGACTCGGCAAAATCGATGTCCCATGCATGTTATTTTCCCTAATACGTTATATCTCTATTCCTACCTTTTTCCACGAACAAACTCCGAGCCAGTCGTTAAAAAAGCCTGGCTTTAACCTTATTTCACGTAATACATCGTAACACTCTGACACAAACTCTCAGTTCTCGCGCTTGTGCATTTTAAGCACTAATAAAGAAAAAAAAAAGGATAGAAAAACGTCCACGGACGTTTTGTCAATCGATATTGTATTTGCACGGTTGTTCCGATCTATTTTTTTCTGGACATGATAAACTCGTGATTATAAACGACAATTCTGGGTTTTTTAAATCGAAAAAATTTCTGCTTCAATATCGACCTCTCATCTGTACAGTTTTTTCCCTCTGACAGCTCAGCAATAACAACACACGAGACATTCCTATTTTTCAATTGGCACGGTGTTGAGTCATTATTCCTTTGTAATGAGAAAAAAAAAGAAAAACACGCAATTTTTCACGATAATTCGAAAAATAAATCAATTCATTCATTTTTTTCTATCGTGACTACGTTTCTGTCATTATTTCGCGAACATTGAGCAATTACAAAATACGCATTTTTCACTTTTTAGACTTGATACCACAAATGAATATTCCTACGGTCTCACTAATTCTCTGATTATTTTCAACTCATGAAATTTATATTCTCCTACAGTTCCATTCAAAGTACATGGGGACTTTGGGTCTTCTAGACCCCAAGTGTACTTTGAGGATCGAAATTAACCTCTACTGCTAAAAATTGACATTTTCATTGAACACAATTAAATTGCTAGAAATTCAGGCATCCTTGAATTTAATAAAATCTTTTTTTCATCCGCGGCTCTGGAATAAAACGATAAAAATATATACATCTTGATAAATATTTGACATTGGATGGTAACTTCTTGTTTATCAGAGTCACAATTCACTGTCATTGGCAAGACATTGTTTAGCAACACTTTCCGTTCAGTCGCTCAGGTGCAATTCCTTACGTCACAATTTTTCCAAGAATCATCATGATGCGCTATCATCTAAGTGTGTTTTCTTTTTGTTTTATTGTTCTTTAGTTAATGAATGAAAAAAAATAACAATGTTCGAAGGCCGCAGAGCTATAGAAATAATGGAACAATGAATTTTCAGCAAATTCCGGGCTTCCGCTGTTGGTGATCCGAGTGGTTTCCCTTGCGGAAACCAGGACCTCCATAATAACCAACTGTGAGTCTCTCCGAACATTTCATTTAGTTAAGCAGTTTTGTTTTTTTGTATATTGGAAAAAAAAAAATGTTTTTAAACATAAAAATTGAAAAAAGTGAACTTTGAATAGCCTTGAAAATGTTTTACTGCATTTTTCATTGGTCGAAAAAGGCTCGTAAAAAGTGAGCAAATGATGGAACAAAAATGTTGAATATTAAACATCGAAACTCAGCAAATAATTCATGGCTTTTCACTGTTTAATATTTTTTTTTTTTAACGAACAAGACGTTTGCTATTTTGTTACTTAAAAATACGAAAGAAAAAATAGGAAAATAATAAGAGTCTGTTGAAAAAATACTTAAAAAATCCTGCCCCTTGGGACACGTCGCGAAAAAAAATTCCAAATCTGCCAGACCTCATTTATTTTCGTTAGAGTGGCTTATCTGTGCAAAAAAGCTGTGCAAACTGACGGCCATTGAGCTATATATAATTCGAAGATAAACATTTTTTTATTTCAATGGTCGAAGTAGTCGAAGCGGATGAAGGGGAATCGAGTATAATCTCGAGAAGCGAAAATGAAATTAATTGAAAAATTCTTGATATGGGAATTACCTGTAAACGTTGATCGAACGAAAGTGGCGAGAAAAAAACCGTTAGGGATTTTTATTCCGTAAGAGGAGGAGCGATGACATCACACTGGTTGGTCCGAGTGATCGATGACGTCACGGACGAGGATTTAGTCGGCGAAATGATCTGCGAAACGAGACAATTCGTTAAATAATTAAATCGTCACATATTTATTCGTGCATTTTTCAACTTTTCGTAATTACTGATTACTGATTAAACGCACGATAAAAATATTAACGAACTCGAACAAACGAGAATTAAAAAAAAAATCTTTAAAATCAGCTTCAATCATTTTTCATGACATTTCAAGCTTTTTATCGTTTTTAATTATTATTACCGATGATAAAAATATTATTTTTACTAGTTGTATAACATTGCGCAATCTCGAAATCACGTGCTTTTGCTACTCGCGTATAGTTTCGTCTCTCGTAGACTGTTCGATAGTTTGCTCGACCCACTTTGTCGGGCGATTTTACCGGCTCTTTGCCATTCGAAAGCTCCGACACTAAATGCATTCTGGGCCAAAAACCATCGGTCCGTTTAATTGTACAATTTTCGGATTAATCCGGGGATCGGTTTTTAAAAAGTCGGGGATTTAGGTTGTCGAGTAAAAAATTGCGTTTCGATGCTATTGACATTGTTTTTGAAAAATGTCAAGAGCTGCGATGACTATTCGCGATTTCCTGATGTTTTTTGTCGTGAAAAACATGAATTACTAATTTATTATGATCAATTGACATTTGTTGAAAAAAATCGTAAATTTTTTCCTATTTTTTTTATTACTTTTTGAAATGTTAACGCTTTTTTTGTTTTGGTTGTTTTTAAAAGTGCTACGTGACGTTTATCACGAATACATACAATAAAAAAAGAAAAAAAGGCACACCGAGGCCGACGTCAGTGAGAGAACAATCTATCGAGACACACGAACCTTGCTCCTCTCTCTCTCTCTCTCTCTCATTTTTTTTCTCCCACCCGAAAAGTAAATATCAATTGTATTCTCACCAATTTTAACCAGTGAGTTAAACTCTCGTGAACGCACGAATCTCACACGTTCGTTCGATCCCAACTTTCCTTAAAAGCAAACGCGTCAAACTCGTTGGAAGATTCACCAAAAATCGAGTGTTTCGTTGACAGTTTATAAAAAGAACGAAAAAAAAAAACATAAAAAATAGGTTTAAAAAACGTGCAAAGTTCATTAATGAAAAATCTCAAGTGATTTATTCAAACACGATTTTTCAATGTGTAAACATCATTCTGATTATCGAGACTCGGAGTTGCTGTACGATGAAAAACACGAGGTCAGTTTTTTTCGAGTGCTTTATTATCTCGAAATGATTTTTTTTTCTCTGTATTTAAAATCGTTATCAAAAATAATCACGTTTCTCGATCAAATATTGATAGGAACTGGGGAGTATTAGAAATTTATCGAATATTAATTCACCGAGTGATCAATAAAATCGACGAAAATGCGAATAAAATTTGACAGCAATGAAATTGATGGAAAATAATTGTAATTTTATAATATTTCGGTGACGATCCGTGAAATTTGCAAATATTCGAGAATCTCGAAACCTTCTTCGACTTTGTTGCGATCTTAGTCTCGAAATAAATTCTCCCCTCGTTGAGAAAAGTCTTGGAATAACGGAAAAGGGGAGAGAGAAAGATTGAAGAGAGTGGCTGGAGCGAAATTCTGGAGACGACGTTCTAAATCCTCGTCGACGACGACCACGACGACGTGGACTACAGACGAGACAGAAAAAAAGAAAAAGCAAGAAACGTTAAACGACCAAGTTTTCTCGGGGGATGACGCGGCTAAGATTCGTCATTATCACGTGTGTTCATCGACCTCGTTGACTCGTTATTCTCGACGCATCCGTTCATAGACAAAATTGGACGTGACAAGAAGAACAAGACGAGGAAGGAAGAACGAAGGGAATGCAAGAAATACAAAAGTTCGGGCAGGCACCGAACGAAACCGGTTGGCAATTTGTGAAACGGCGCCAAAGATAGAACAACCAAAATGGAGGCGTCAAACTCATAAATTTATTGACAACAAGAATATATTCAAAGAAACTAAACGAAAAAAACATTCTTTACGAGATCTCGTCGTTCAAAAATCCAAAAATAGCAGATTTCGAAACTCTGTTTCCATAGAAACGATCATTTATTACGTACCAAACGATCGTGAACCTCGAAAATTGAATTTTTAAAAGCCCATCATTCATTTTTCAAAAAGAACAAAAAATCTCGACAAAACCATTTTTTCCGAGGAGAAAAAAATATTCAAAATCTGATTTTTCTCGTTTATATAAAAAGTCTTTTAAAAAACTGCATAATCGATACATTTTTCGAGATGTTTGTATAAAAAACATCGAAAATGCAGCTTTTTTCATAAATTATGTTAACAAAATATGAAAAAACGATTTTTTCGGAAATTTTCACAGATTTTATTTGAAAAGTTCGTTGAAACGAAAGTCAAGTCGATTAAAGTGCATCCCGAAAGTGTATATTCTACGTTTTTTGGCATTTGTTCACAGTTCTTTTATTTCGAACTATTTTTCTTTGGCCTCTTGAGAATTTTGTCCAAGATAAAATATCTTGGCAATAGATGCGATAGTAGAATTGAAATTTTGTCAAATAGCCTCGATGCCTCTGTTGAGACGAGGTCTCACTCAGGCACAATGCGATCAGCCACTCTATTTTTACACTGTTTTATCCTAAACCCACATATATATATACATATTTATACACGATTTAAAATACCTATATATTTATAAATATATACAAAAGTTTATATATAGAGAAGGAAATAGTAAAGTGAGATAAGAAGCCATTGAAAATACATTTCATTCATGAATCGTAGCGGACACGCGTTTGTCCCTGAGACTGACGCCGATTGCCCACGTGGTTGCTTACGAATCGTCTGATTGAATAAATATTTCATTGTCACGCACTGGCCACGTAAGGGACGTTCTCAGTGTAAATTCGAAAAAAAAATTTGCCCGCGAAATTTGAATTCTTTGAGTCGCTACAGTCTCTTGTTTACGAGAAAAGGATTCGATCAGCTGCGGGGCTCCTTCAGACCTTGAAACGTGTTTTTCTCGAAATGTCAGCTTTTCATACTAATTAAGAAAGATCATTTGGTACCGAGCAAGTCAAAACAAAAAAGCTGCTGTGACTAGCGTGTTTAACCTCCAAAGTTTGACCAATTTAACCTCCTTTTTTAGGATAAATTCATAAATTCTAAACCTCATAAGTATCTAATGGATTTTGGGAGACCGAACAAACGTTTTTTAGACATTCTTTCAATCGATATTGAAAGTTTCTTTTAAAACTGTTTGTTTTTTTAAAAATCGCCGAAGTTTTTGCTGTGCCAGGGAAAATATTGTCGAAACTAATTTACTCTTCGTTTCAAAGGTTTTCAAAATGTTTGCTAGAATGCAGAATCATTTGGATGTACGAATTGTCTAATAGGATTTAATTAATTTAATCAATTTCACGATTCAATTCATTGAATTTATCTTTTTGATTCGTTTTATTTTTCAAGAATGAATATTAATTTGTTGTTTTTTGAATTTTAAGGAAGGTGAGACGATTCCGCTCGTCGCCACAGCGTCCAAGCTGGCCGCCGTGGAGGATGTGGGTCCAACGAGACCCGAAAAGACGGCTCGGCCAACCCCCACCACCCTAAAAATCTCATCGTCCGCGAGGGCAACCCTGCAGTCATTAAAGGCACCGCGTAATCGTTTAACGACCTCCTCCGCTAGCACCCGAGACGCTGAGACCATCACAGGTAATTTGTCTTAATTTATTAGCGCTTCATGCTCGATTAAGTAATTAAATTTTATTTTTAATTATTGAAAATATCATTTTTTCAAGTTTTCCTTTAAATTTTGTCGAGAAAAAAATCGAATAAGCTTATTTTTCGATAAAGTTTCACCGATTTTTCACCAAATCATAAACAAATTCAATTATCAATGATCGAACATAAAAATAATGTTGGAAAATTACCTCCTGGTGTTTACAACGAAATGATAATCACAAAAAAAAAGAAAAAACTAATAATCTGAGCACAAAAATCCTTCGATTGTCAATAATCGACCCACTGGTAACTTCACGAATTCGTTAAATTGTAAATCTTATAAATTTCATTACAATTCAACGTTCAATTATTCAGGCAGACATTGGTTGCCCCTGAATATTTGAAGAAAAATATCGAAACGATTTTCACACTGGGCGATACGAATTTATGATTTTTTCGTGAGAAATAAAATTCGCTATTGACGGTGAAACGTTCCAGACGAAACTGTCTTCTTGAAGGAGACGTGAGCCTGCTTTATAACGTTTCCTCCAGGAGGTAGAAAATGCCTCCTTTTTTTATATTATATACACTTTTGTTGAGCAGCGTGTGTGTGTGTGTATCCCAGTCAGTTTTTCTCTTTTTTGATATTTCCGTCTCTCGCCTCGTGTAACGAGGCTCCTATGGTGTTTCCCATTGGCCTGAGCTAAATGATGATTGCCGTCCGATGTTGTTGGTCCTGCTTCCTCGCTCATTTCTTCCTTCGTTCCTTTTCTCCCTCTTTCTTTATTTCTCTCTTTCTCTCTCTCTCTCTCTCTCTCTTACTCTCTTGGAGGAACAGAATGTAATGTGCTTTGTGTGTGCCACGTTCTCATCATCATAACCATCATCATTACGATCATCAGCCTCGCCATCATCATCATCATCATCATCATCATCATCATCATCATCATCATCATCATCATCATCGTGGCTGGTTTAAACCAGCTGGTAAATGACCAAGTAATCATAATCATCATTATCGTCAGTGAAAAACAAAATAATAAGCAAAATTCTCATTATAATAATATTTTGATGAAAATTTTAAATCCTCGAAAAGATTTTATCATTGGAATCCAATGAATAATTTTTTTTTTTCATGCTATTTCTTCAGGCGTACGAAATTATTGGAGAAAATAAAAGATTATTCGATAGGGGAATTGATGAAATAATAAACAACGTTGTTGATCGATCTCATATCGATCTGCAACCCCGGCAAAATTCTCGACTGGCTTACGTCCAACCCTCGTTTCTATTTTCTACGATCGCGGCTACGGGAGAGAGCACCAGCTTTTCTTTCGCATCCGAGACAGTGAGAGCAACGTTAACGCGTTACGCGGCTTAGTATCGAACGCGATCGAGACGATAAATCATTCTGACTAATGAGAAAAAAAAAAGAAACAAAAAAAGAGAAATAAAGTATAAAAAAACGAAGTCGTGGTTAAAATAAATGGAACGTTCTATAGTCGGTTGGAGTGTTGACAACAAATTCTTCGAACGTTCTTTTGGACCCTTCGACAGTCTCTCGACCTCGGGTTCATTGATTCTTCATTCGTTATTTCTTCTAAATCTTATAATTATCGATTAAATGACATTATTTTTGACTTTTCATTCAAAATCAACAAGAAATCAGAGCAAAAAAACATTTTTTAATCTATCAACATTTTTTCTCCTATTTTGGTATCAAATTTTTTTGACAGGGGTACAAAAAGTTCTTTTTTTCTGTTTTAATCTGTGAGTCAAAAGCTCGAAGTTGACGAATTGATGTGCGGGGCCTATAGCAACACGACGAATAGTTTATTAATAACTATCGTACGAATTTATAGTTGATGCGTCCGGCTCTCGGCCAGTCCTGGCTTTTATACTTCGGTTGATGTAGATCGTGGACTAATTTGTTTGCCCAACTCGGTCACACGCACGTGAACACATGTCTCAATATTGCGTAACGGAAAAAATTCAATTTGGTTGAAAAAATATGTGCAGGATAGAACAAAAGTAAAAAAAAAAAAAAAAAAA